>OX940725.1:24935000-25260000 GCA_954870855.1 Scutellaria minor
GAGTTTATCCGTTGGGAAGTATCCGTTGAAGAAGGATCTTCTTCTAATTTGAGTTTAAGCTTTTATCTCCAAGATCTTCTTTGTGGTCGCATTAAATGCATCTGAGATATTCCTGACATGAACATTTAATGCACCTACTGTTTGCTTTTGGACCTTTCTGACATTCCTGCTGACCTGTCTAGTCGGTATGGGTCCAAAATCGAAGTTCATGCAACGGCTACTTGGAGTCAGTTAGTTTTGCTTCTCTTTGCGCTGCATGCTCTTCCTAATACTGCATGAGAGGGAGTAGTTCTTATCTTTTCAATAAGTCTGTTGGCTACTTCCTACTCTTTCTGTAGATAGTGGGTCCTTCCTGTTTGTTGCTCAGGATGTGGTTCCATGCTGCTTCCTGTTACATACCAGGATTTTATTTCAGATCAGCTTCCTGTTCCTGAAACCTGTAGTCAGCTTCCTGTCGCTGTATATTGTTTTGTTATTTTGCTCTTTCAGTTTCCTTCCGCTGCTTTGCTGCTTATTGCTTCCTGATTGCAGCATCCAATATTTTATATCAGCTTCCAGCTTCCTATTCTTAGAAGATTCTCATATCTTCTAAGGTTGGTTCTTCTTTTGTGCAGGTTTCTGCCCGAAGCTTTTCTGTTTTCTGTTTCTCTTTCAGCATATTGTCTACTTCTTGCAGTATCTTATCTGCATCCTATGTAGATACTTCTTTTCAGCTTGTTGTTCCCTACAGCTTGCTGACCCTTAGAAGACTTATTCCTGTTTCTTCTAAGGTTGGTGTTGGGATTTCAGTGTTTAGATTTTGATGAGACAAACCAAGGATGTAATAGGAAGTTTGAGTACCCCATTTTTCACAATGTTTAATTGAAAACATAGACTAGGATTGAGTCTAGTTATGGAAGCTGAAAGATGGAGGTACACATGCATACAATGCTGCATCGAAGATTTCAGAACGAAGCTGCTGTAAGAAAACAGATACAGCAACACTGCAAGAAGGTAGCTACAGCATTGCAGCAAAGTAAGTAAGAATGGCATGCAACATCGCTGCAAGAAAAAGTTACAGGAATACTACAAGAAAAGATACAACAGTACTGTACAAAGATACTGCAAGAAGGTCCAAGTTACAGCAGCACTGTAAAGTACAAACAGTTGCAAGCAGACCTAGGATACAGTGCGAAGCTTACTACTCAAATTGTCAACAACGCCAATGACAAACAGAATAAGTATCCTGTAATCCAAGGAAGGGTAAATGCAGCACGAGGAACGAAGATCCAAGCAAGAATAAATAGAGCCATTCCAGAGAAGATCAAAGTTGCAGACACGGAGCCAATGCCAAGACGCCACGTGGACTGACGTGCCGCAGAAAGCTGCAAGACGCAACCACCGCATTAAATGCTCCAGAAAGAAAAGTCAAGACGCATTAAATGCAAGCCATACCTTTGATCAAGTACACTAAAATTCCAAAATGGGAGATATTTCCTTCAACGGATATCTTCTCTACAAGTATAAATAGAGGATGAGCAATCCTGAAGCTGACTACTGAACACAACAAAACTGGAAACATTTGCACAAAAACTCTTGAGCATTCAAGCTATACTCTCAGTTTCAGTCACTCAACCTCTGTGAAGTGAAGCAAGTTCAAAGCTGAAAGATCCTTTGAAGGATTCAGAAGCTCACTTCGCCGCACCAGTTGAAGAACCAATCTATATACTTTTTAACCTTGTTGCTATGTGCTTAGGTTGTTTTAGGTGTCAAACAGTTGATAGGAGAGATCCTTGTTGTTTGTATAGTTATCTAAGATATAGGCAGCTTCCCTGTGTGGGAGTTTGAAACCCTGTGTGGGTTTGCCTTTAGAGTTTGCAGTTGTTGTGTGTACGCTGGACTCTAGTAGGTGTTTAGCTTTGTAAGTTGATAGATTGTTAGGAGTGTCCTGTAAATCAATCTTGCTTAACAAAGTTCCTGCTCGAGGTAGCAGTAGAGTGGACGTAGAAGGATTACACCACCTTCGAACCACTATAAGCCATAAGTGTTTTATTGTTTTCTTATCTGTGCTTTATCTTTTTTTTCTATCTCTATCATAAGCATAAAATGTTTTGAAAATGATCATATTTGAGAAAACCAGCCTTGTGTCTTAAAATCTTTTTTTTCCGCTGCGTATAAAACTCTAAGTTACAGCGTGTAGCACTGCATCCTAGTGCTGTAAGCAGTAACTGACTGGCGCTGCAAGTTCAAGTAACTTGTAGAACAGTAAGTTTTAATTAGATTTTCAAAATCGACCAAGGTTCATTCACCCCCTCTCTGAACCTCGGACACCACTTGGGACCAACAAGTGGTATCAAAGCGAGTTGGGTTAAAAGCCAACTTATCTGGTCACCTACCCAAATCCACCTTTGTCTCGCTGTTTTCTCTGCATCCTTAAAATCTCATTCTTTTTCAGCATATCATGGATTCCTCTAATCATAAATTACCCATATTTTCAATAGAGGAATATGACGATTGAAGATAAGAATGCATGCACATCTTTCAGCGATGAATGATGAGATGTGGACGGTCATCACCGAAGGACCGATTATCCCTATAAAGGTGAAACCCATGTTCGGTAGAGAGATGGAAGAAGGAGCACAACCACCACCTAACTTCCTGGTCAAACTAAGACAAGAATAGAACAATGAAGACGGGAAGAGAGCTAACCTAGACAACGTGGCCAAGAATGCTCTATTCATCACCTTGGATAAAGACACATTCAGCAAAGTCAAAACTTGCAGAACGTCCAAGGAAATTTGGGAAAAGTTGGAACAAATATGTGAGGGGACAGAGCTCACTAAAGATAATAAGATCTCCAACACCACCCAACTATTTGAGCTCTTCGAGATGAAGAATGAAGAGACTCTTGAGCAACTAGATTTAAGATTCACATCCATTGTGAATGAGCTAGAAGCTCTGGGCAAGCACTACACTCAAAATGAGAAGAACATGAAAGTGCTTAGAGCCCTACTTGTGGAGTGGGATAACAAGACCACTGCTATGAGAGTGTCCATGAATTTGAAATCCATGAGTACATTTGATATATTCTCCGACCTCAAAGCATTCGAATACGATATCAATAGATGGAGAAAGGAGACAGAAGAATCGAGCTCCAAAGTTATAGCGCTAACTGCCAGAGGACCTAAAGATACAACAACCACCAGTTGCAGTAAGCAATCAGAGGTTGCAGCAGAAGACGCTGAAGAGGAAATGGCTCTTCTTCGAAGAGCAACAACAACAACAACAACACCAACCTCAATAAGAGAAATGACTTCAGAAGAAGTCATCCACCTCCTCAGGTATCCCCCTCTCCTCGCTTAAATACGACTGATCTTGATTTGTGCTATAACTGTAGGAAGCCTGGATATTATGCCAGAAGCTGTCCACACCCAACGGTGCACAAATACCCAGAAAAAGAGAGAGAACAAATGAGAGAAAAGAGAAGAGAGGAAAGGTACAAGCTTCGAGCTCTCGTTGGAGAGATGGAGAAGGCCAAGGATACAACAGTCTCAAAAGAGATACTGAAAGCTGCAGAATCCTTTGACAGCGACACTGAAACCTCATCTTCTGATAAAGAAGCACTGATATAACTGATGGCAAACAATTGCGAGGATAGTGATGAAGAAGAGGTAACCTACCAACTGCTGTCTATACCAGAAAAAGAGAAGCTGAACATGATCCACTCTTTAAAGAGGATCATGAGTGATTTCGAGCAGATTAACTCAACTCATGAGGAGCTGAAGGTTGAGAATGAAAATCTAAGAATCGAAAATGAGATCCTCAGAGGCAAAAATATTAATATTGCTGAAAAGCTCGCTGCATATGAGTCTGATAACTCAAGGTGCAGTAAGCTACAAAAGGAGGTCTCAAGGCTAAGTCTGCTAGTCACTAAGCTAGAAACTGAGAAGGAGAACTTGCAGTCCACGATCAGAACATTTAGCAAATCAACTAAGGACGCAAGGGAGTGCATAAGTCAAAGCAGAAGTCCTTTTGAAAAATCGGGCATAGGTTACAACACTCACACCTCTCAAGATACAGTAAGTTCATCCAAGGCTGTAAAATTTGTTCAAGCTGAAACTTCAATGGAGAATGAGTTACCCTGTAACTCAAAAAGAATCTTGAACAAACCAGCATTGATGGATAAGGGGAAGAAACCTCAATGCTCAGCTGCAGGAAGTAAGCCTGCATCTAAGAACTGGCTGCAGCAGAAGCTATCTGCTGTAAGCAGCAAGAAGATGCAGCAACCCACAAAGTTGCAGCACAAGAGGAAGTTCCCTACCTACACTAAGACTTATATATCTAAACCTCAAAAAGGATATACTTAAGGGAAGTATGGTGGAAGACTGCACCACAAGGGTATTAGTAACACATATTTAGTTTCTGCACACACAACTTTTAAGCAGTTTAAAAACAAAACGGCATACATTCAGAGATCCAAAAAATCTTACAGCAAAACATTGACTGTTAAGAAAATATGGATTCCCAAAGTAACTAACCCCAAAGGACCCTTACAGAAATGGGTACCTAAATCTGCTTAAATTTGTTGCAGGTTTCAGTGCCAGGTTGCAGCAACGATGTATGGTACATAGATAGTGGCTGCTTAAGGCATATGGCAGATAATAAAGAAGTTCTGAAAGACTTCCAAGAATGCAAAGGACCAAAGGTCATCTTTGGAGATGATTCCAAATGAAGCACAAAAGGAAGTGGATGCCTAGTCAAAGGAAACGTAAAGAGCAAAGATGTATCCTATGTGAAAGGCCTCAGATACAATCTTCTAAGCATTAGTCAATTTTGTGACAAAGGATACACAGTGGAGTTCAACCTCAACAAGTGCTTAATCAAGGATAGTACATCAAATGAAGTCAAGCTTACAGGAACAAGAAGAGGAAACATATATCTTGCAGACTGGAACTCTTCTATTCATCCAACATGCTTCATTGTGAAAAGTCTACCAGAGCTGAGCTGGCTATGGCACAAGAGATTAAGCCACCTGAACTTCAAGACAATCAACAAGCTAGCAAGAAAAGGTCTTGTAAGAGGATTGCCGGATGTGGTATACAAAAATGAAAATATATGTGGAGCTTGTTAGAAGGGAAAACAAGTGAAAAACTCATTCAAGGACAAGTTGCAGAAGTCATCTCATAGGATACTAGACCTTCTATATATGGACCTCTTTGGACCAGTAGAACCAGTAAGCATAAGTAGGAAGAAGTACTCACTTGTGGTAGTAGATGACTACTCCAAATACACATGGACCATATTCCTTGCTAAGAAATCAGAAACACAAAGCAAACTACCTGACCTAATGAAGAAAATTCCAATTGAAAAAAGCTTGAGCATTGTGAAGATCAGATCAGACAGAGGAACTGAGTTCACAAACAAACTCATTGAGAAATTCTGTTCTGACAATGGTATTCATCATGAATACTCTGTTGCAAGAACACCTCAACAGAATGATGTAGTTGAAAGGAGGAATAGAACCCTCAAGGAAGCAGTAAGGACAATGATAGCAGAGGCAGAGATACCCAAGAGATTTTGGGCTGAAGCAATCAACACTGCATGCTATACACAGAACAGATGCCTAATCAACAAGGATCTAGACAAAACCCCTTATGAAGTTTGGAATGGATATACACCGAATGTCTCACATCTGCATATCTTTGGATGCAGGTGTTATATCCTCAACAATAGAAATAAGCATCTAAAAACCTTTGATGCAAAATCAGACGAAGGAGTATTCTTAGGATACTCTGTTGTAAGTAGAGCCTTCAGAGTCTTTAACAAGAAAACCTTAGTGGTTGATGAGTCAATCCATGTGGTGTTTGATAAACCACATTGTGACACAAAAAAACTAGAAGAACCTGCTGAGGATACAACTCCAAGGAAAGAAAGTGATGTTCCATATGTTGAAGGAGTTCTGCATACAGGAGAAGACAAAGAAGAAGAAGCTGCACCTCTGGATGCAGCAGATAATCTTACAGCAGCAGACCTTCCAATCTTACAGCAACATGAGGAGCAACCAAGACCTGTACATGTTTTTGAGCTTGACAGGACATGGCTAAGGAATCATCCTAGGGATCTTATCATTGGAGATCCATCCATAGGAGTAAGGACAAGAAGGTCCATTCCTCATGAAGCAATGTTTGCATGCTTCATATCTCAAACAGAGGCCCAAAATGTTGAAGAAGCCCTACAAGATAGCAACTGGGTACAAGCCATGCAAGAAGAGCTAAATGGATTTGAAAGAAATCAAGTTTGGCAAATAGTTGCAAGACCAACTCATCAAAGAGTTATTGGAACAAAATGGGTCTTCAAGAACAAGCTAGATGAATCTGGACGTGTTGTGAGGAACAAAGCAAGATTAGTTGCTAAAGGATATTGCCAGGAAGAAGAAATTGATTTTGATGAAACTTTTTCTCTAGTAGCAAGGCTGGAAGCCATAAGGATTTTTCTGGCATATGCAGCTCACATGAATTTCAATGTATATCAAATGGATGTGAAGAGTGCATTCCTTAATGGTATTCTTACAGAGGAAGTGTATGTAGAGCAACCTCCAGGTTTTGAAGATCAAGCAGAAGAGAAGGTGTTCAGGTTACACAAAACCCTGTATGGATTCAAGCAAGCACCAAGAGCTTGGTATGACATCTTATCTATCTATTTGCTGGAAAATGGCTTCAAAAAAGGAACAGTGGACAAAACTCTGTTCAGGATACAGGATGGAGATAGTATACTTCTTGTACAGATATATGTGGATGATATTATCTTCGGATCCTCCAACAAAGAGTTATGTGAGAAGTTCTCCAATCTGATGCAATCGAAATTTGAAATGAGTATGATGGGAGAATTAAGTTTCTTCTAGGGCTGCAAGTAAAACAGCTGGTTGCAGGAACCTTCATCAGCCAGGTCAAATACACAAAGGAACTTATCAAGAAGTTTGGCATGGAGAATGGGTCAGCAACATCTGTTCCTATGTCTACATCCATAAGCCTTGACAAAGATGAAGATGGTAAAGATATAGATATCACGAAGTACAGACGGCTCATAGGATCCTTGCTGTATCTTACAGCAAGCATGCCAGACATCATATTTGCAGTTGGAGTCTGTGCAAGATTCCAAGCAGCACCAAAGGAGTCACATCTTTCAGCTGTCAAAAGGATTATCAAGTATCTGAAAGGAACACAGGAAGTAGGCCTATGGTATCCCAAGGAAGGAGGATTCAAGCTCAAAGGATATTCTGACTCAAATTATGCAGGCTGCAAGATTGATAGAAAGAGCACCTGCAAGATTGATAGAAAGAGCACCAGTGGGACTTGTCAATTTCTGGGAAATAGACTTGTTTCATGGTTCTGCAGGAAGCAAACATCGATTGCAACATCTACAGCAGAAACAGAATATATTGCAGCAGGAAGTTGTTGTGCGCAAATTCTTTGGATATAGCAGCAACTAAGAGATTATGGGATTGAAGAAAAAGAGACTCCAATTCTCTGTGATAACATGAGTGCAATTGTAATTACCCTTAATCCCGTATTTCACTCAAGAACAAAGCATATCGATATACGACATCACTTTATTAGAGATCACGTGGAAAAGAAAGATGTCGTGCTTGAGAAAGTTCATATGGATCTCCAGCTTGCAGATATATTCACTAAACCACTGAGTGAATCGAGGTATTCTATGCTTAGAAATGAGCTGGAAATTCTGAAATTATGAGTGAAAAAGAAAATACACAAGCCCAGAGGGAATAATTGCATGCTTGCGAGAAACTGCAAGTATAGTGCTGTAAGCTGCGTCTGCATACAGCGTTGGGTTCAAACAGCGCTGCATCTTTTATCCTTACAGCACAACAAGATAATGAGAGAGTAAACAGCACCTGGTTACAACATATATTTCAAAGAGTATTTAATACTCTGCAACCTCGTACCCAAGCTGCTGCAACCTTAAAAGGACAATAAATTAAGCGGCAAATCGCATGTCTTTCAGCATTTAATGTAAGTCCGCTCTGTCAGAAGTCGAAGAGGTGCGGTCAGAGCCCACATCTGCGCAAGTCATGATTATTTACGATTTGACCCCTTCATCTTTTTCTAAGGACCGTAAGATCATTTCCATCCTTTTAATCTCAACCGTCGATCTTACTACTTGTCCTTTGATATTCTACATAACCCCATAACCTTCTCTTTTCAAATTTATTTCGCCTTCATCACAAAGAGAATTTTCCTCTCATCACAAAATTCCCTAAGTCCCAATATCTCATATCTCTCTCAAATCTTCATCAATGGCGGCTCGATAAACCACAGTCTTGGAAGGACGCTTGATCAACCAGAAGCACGTTTATACTTCTGGGTTATACGACAACTCCGTTATCCGCAGGATTTTTGACGCCCTTGAACGGACCCAAATCCTAGGGTTGTTAACCACCATCTACACTGGATTCTCTGTAGAATCAGTTCAAAGGTTCTACGCCTTTGCCAAGACTTCTTGGGAGAGGAACTACATCCTGTTCAAGATGGATGCAGATGAAGAAAAAAAGTCTCTAACCATCAGAGACATAGCCACCACCTTCAGCATCTCGTCAGGAGGCCTGACCCTCAATCAGCTTGCGACATATGGGGAAAGCAATGCTCAAGAGATGTGGGATCCCTTTAGAGTTAGAGATACAGGGGCAGAGATCAAGATAAGCGCCCTGAAGAAACTCTTCAAACCGGAGTTTGAACTGCTCCATGATATCTATGCGTACTCCATTAAAGACAGAACGGGAAGTTACGATAAATGCACAGATCTCCGGTTCCGGATCATGTCTGCCATCATGGCCGGAGAAAATGTGAACTGGGCAAGGTTCATCTTGAAGAGAATATGGAAGGAAGCAGAGAAGAGCACAGTGAGGAGGAGCTATGGAATCACCATTTGTTTTCTGCTCTGCAAACTAGGCCTTCAGCTTGCAGCTCTCATCCTCATTCCCGTTGGGAAGTATCTTGGAGAGAAGAAGAAGAGTAAGACCCAACCGAAGACAACTGCTGCTGGGGTTGCACGGAAGAAAACCAAAGACAAAAAGAATGCAACCCTGACACTACAGGATGAAGTTGCAGGCAGCAGGAGTGAAGATGATGATGATGATGATGATGAAAATCCTCTTCCCGTTATCAAGGGGACACTAAGGAGGGCAGAACCTGAACCTGAGTCCTCGTCCTCAGATGATGACGCACCCCTGGCCAGGAGGGCCCCACGCAGTAAGAAGAAGGCTGCTGCAGCTGCTAATTCCCAACTCTCTACTGCAAGTTTGTCAGTAGATGCTGTTGTGGATGAGTCACATCAGCAAAGGGTTCAGCCAGATGAAGAAGTTGTTCAGTCTGTGCTCGATCCAACCTTCCTAGCTCTAGAGATATGGAGCAGCAGTACAGTCTTTGGAGGAAGATGAGACTGTCCAAGGGGGAAATCTTGCTTCAATTGAAGGATTTCCTTTCTGTGGAGAAAGCAGTCCTGGAGTGGGCCAATTCAGAAGATATTATGGTGCTCCTGCAACCTGAGTATGCAGCAGATGTGCAAGACCGATCAAGAAGCACTGCTGCTCAGGGAGCATTGGATAAAAGGAAGGGCAAAGCTCTTACAGAATCTCACTCTGCAGAGCTGCCGATGAAAGCAGCAACGGAGGATGATCAAATCTTCCTAACCCCGGCTGCAGATGCTGTAAGAAGGGACGATGATGTCGTATTTGTGCAAGAGCAAATCGACACCCTGGGAGTGGAGTAGACTGAGGAGGCCATGCTGCAACAAGCGCTGCAAGCAAGTGTTAAGGAGACAAGGATGCAACACACTCCTAAGAAGATGCGGGGAGAAGGAAGCTCAAGTCATCTCAATTCAAACTCCCCCGCATATGAGCAAATGGTTGAAGACCTCTCCAATATAGTCACGCTTAATTCTTTGAAGGAGGAGAAACCTCAACTGATGGACTACGGCGATTCCCCGGTGCACACCGTTCCTGATGCTGATGCAGACACACAGGGGGAACCAACTGCTATCATCGGAGACGTTCTCTCTGACATTGCTGAGATTGTCGATGACGCGACCATGGAGGAAGTTGCAAAGGTGGTACTCCCTGTACTGGCAAAGACAGCAGTACAACAAACAGCCACCCTATCAGAAGCTACAGAAGATACAGGAAGGGTGGATGCTGAGATTCTTATAGCGGTCGAGCTTTCAGTGCTGCATACAGTGGAAGCTGCAAGAAACCAACAAGAGCTGCAAGAACCCATTCTTGCAGCAGAGACTGTCGAAGATACAGGACCAGCCGAGGAGACGGGCTCCTTACTGAAGACCTCAAGCGAGGTTGTTGTTCTGATAACACTCTCTGAGGGTGAGAAAACCTCTGAAGGGACGGCTATTGAGACAGTATCCCTAGAGGATGTTCGAGGAGAAACTGAGATAACCGCTGAACAGCTAGAGACACCTTATGAGGAGGTTGATGCTGCTGCTGCACGCTCAAAAGAACCTATCCAGGTTACAGTAGCAGATGTTACTGAGGAAACTGAGCTTGCTGAATTCCTCCGGATAATGGCTGCCCGCAACAGAGCCAAATATTGAAATATTGGTGACGTGATAGTCACGATATCATCCGATGAGGAGAAAGAAGTCATTGAAGAAAATCCCACCTCATGCTACTCAAGTCCCTTATCAAGCCTTAATAAGGATGAGAATGAAGAGATTGAACCAGAGGCTCCAAGGCAGGATGCAGCACAACCCTCAAGTTCTTTAGTTCCTTATGCTGCATCGGCTGCTGCCTCTCAAAGACGGAATGTAGGCCTGACCCTTGATGAATCGATTGACAATATAGTTGATGTTGTTAGACACCTGATTCATGCTCTTCAGGATCATGAGTCTAATATGTAGAACAACATGAAGGTTGGTGCCAAGTTCCACGCTGAAACCATGTCCGGCTTCAAGAAAGATGTTGAAGCACTGCCTGAGATGATCAAGCAAACTCTGAATGATAATGCTCACAGGCTGTACATGGACATGGTTAGAATTGAGGGAGAACTGAAAAGAGAAGCTGCAAGCACCCGAGCTGAAGTCAAACTCTAGAAGCGGCATGCGGAAATAATATCGGAAAGGCTACACACTCACTCCATGGTGCTAGAGACACTTATGGATCATGTAACCGATCAATCCAGAAGAACCAGAAGTGTCGACAAATGAGTGACGAACCTGAAGATGATTATAGGAGAACTAAGAGACGTTGTGGTGAAGCCCCAACACCAGTATGCCCAAGGATCCAGGGAAGCCCCAGCACCTGCAAGAGGACTACGTTCTAAAGTGGTTCCAAATGCCCCCGCTCTACCCCCGGCTTTTGATGATGCCAAAAAGGGGAAAGGATTTCAAGATAGATACTGGAGCTCTGGGGAGAAAGAAAGTGAGGAAGAAGATGATGACCAGCCTCTAAGCAAGAGGAGGAAGAGGTCTGGATCATCTACTACTGCTGACGCTCCTTCTCCAAAAAGGTGGAGAAAAGATGATGAAGGAGGAGCTGGTGGTGCAGCTGCTACAAGTAGATCAGCAGCAGGCGCTGCAAACAATAGTGCTGCAAGCAAAGATGAAGCACCTCCCTCTTTTCATCATACAAAGAGAAGGAGAGAGAGCCAACAGCAAGGCTCAAGAAATAGGGTGAGCAGAGCCGAGACTGAAAAGCTTTACAATGAGAAAATGGCTGCTCAGAGGGCGGAGAGAACCAGAGCTGAAAGAGAAGAATATGCCTGGTTGCAAAGGCTTGGAGTGATTGGTGAGAAGAGAATCTTTGACAAAGATCTCTATCAATACCCTCCTCAAGAAATTCCACGTCTTGACACGGACAACATATTTGCTGAAGTGTCAGTATTGATGGATCAGAGGCCCAATGGAGAGAATATGGCCTGGAGCTTAAACATCTTCAAGGCAATCAAGTTGCCTATAGATAGGAATCCATCCTTCGAAGCAATCACGCTGTACAAGAGATCCGAGTATCTCAGAAACTTCAGATTTCTGTGCAGAAAGGGCAAATTCAGTAGATTTCAAACCTGCCAAACTGCACTGAGAAGATATGAAGAGCTTACTAGGGCTGGAGAGCTTGAAATCCAGAATTACTATATAGACCGAGTGAAGCAAGGCTATATAGTACCTTACTGTGAGGACTTCTGGCTGAGATGGATTCAGATCCCAAAGATTCAGGAGAAACTTGAAGAATCCTATCAGGAGTCCATTCGAGACTGGTGGAAAGGTTCAAGAGAAAGAGCAGAACAAGAAAGGACTGCTGAAAGAAGACCAGATGAAACGTCTACAAGGAGGTTCCTGTTTCAGCAATAATCTATATATTTGATAAAGGAGTAGACAAGATACATCTCTAATACATCCAGGGTAAGACTTCTTTTATTTTTTTTAAGTTTATCATATATATAATCTTGATGTAATATGATATGATGCAATGTAAAAGCTTTCTTCATGAACGAAATAATGTAATGGTTTTGTCATCATCAAAAGGTGGGAAATTGTTGGGATTTCAGTGTTTAGATTTTGATGAGACAAACCAAGGATGTAATAGGAAGTTTGAGTACCCCATTTTTCACAATGTTTAATTGAAAACATAGACTAGGATTGAGTCTAGTTATGGAAGCTGAAAGATGGAGATACACATGCATACAATGCTGCATCAAAGATTTCAGAACGAAGCTGCTGCAAGAAAACAGATACAACAACACTGCAAGAAGGTAGCTACAGCATTGCAGCAAAGTAAGCAAGAACGACATGCAGCATCGCTGCAAGAAAAAGTTACAGGAATACTGTAAGAAAAGATACAGCAGTACTGTACGAAGATACTGCAAGAAGGTCCAAGTTACAGTAGCACTGTAAAGTACAAACAGTTGCAAGCAGACCTAGGATACAGTGCGAAGCTTACTACTCAAACTGTCAACAGCGCCAATGACAAACAAAATAAGTATCCTGTAATCCGAGGAAGGGTAAATGCAGTACGAGGAACGAAGATCCAAACAAGAATAAATAGAGTCGTTCCAGAGAAGATCAAAGTTGCAGACACGGAGCCAATGCCAAGACGCCACGTGGACTGACGTGCCGCAGAAAGCTGTAAGACGCAACCACCGCATTAAATGCTCCAGAAAGAAAAGTCAAGACGCATTAAATGCAAGCCATGCCTTTGATCAAGTACACTAAAATTCAAAATGAGAGATATCTCCTTCAACGGATATCTTCTCTACAAGTATAAATAGAGGATGAGCAACCCTGAAGCTGACTACTGAAGACAATAAAACTGGAAACATTTGCATAAAAACTCTTGAGCATTCAAGCTATACTCTCAGTTTCAGTCACTCAACCTCTGTGAAGTGAAGCAAGTTCAAAGCTGAAAGATCCTTTGAAGGATTCAGAAGCTCACTTGACCGCACCAGTTGAAGAACCAATCTATATACTTTTTAACCTTGTTACTGTGTGCTTAGGTTGTTTTAAGTGTCGAACAGTTGATAGGAGAGATCCTTGTTGTTTGTATAGTTGTCTAAGATATAGGCAGCTTCCCTGTGTGGGAGTTTGAAACCCTGTGTGGGTTTGCCTTTAGAGTTTGCAGTTGCTGTATGTATGCTGGACTCTAGTAGGTGTTAGCTTTGTAAGTTGATAGATTGTTAGGAGTGTCCTGTAAATCAATCTTGCATAACAAAGTTCCTGCTCGAGGTAGCAGTAGAGTGGACGTAGAAGGATTACACCACCTTCGAACCACTATAAGCCATAAGTGTTTTATTGCTTTCTTATCTGTGCTTTATTTTTTTTTTCTATCTCTGTCATAAGCATAAAACGTTTTGAAAAGGATGATATTTGAGAAAACCAGCCTTGTGTCTTAAAACCTTTTTTTCCGCTGCGTATAAAACTCTAAGTTACAGCGTGTAGCACTGCATCCTAGTGCTGTAAGCAGTAACTGACTGGCGCTGCAAGTTCAAGTAACTTGCAAAACAGTAAGTTTTAATCAGATTTTCAAAATCGACTAAGGTTCATTCACCCCCCTCTGAACCTCGGACACCACTTGGGACCAACAGTTGGTTTTCCTTATATCTTGGAAAACCAATACATGATCCTATTCATTGACAGATAAGCTTATGATCATGTAATTCGTGGAAACCTCTTCCAGCAACTTTCATTATCTTATTATGCATCCTGCTTTGTTATGCAATTTGTTTTGTCTTATCAAGATAACTACTAAAATATCCCAACAGTTCAATTTGGTGCTGCACACGTCAGTGAGCTTTTTAAATGGATATTTAACTCTTTATCCGCTTCTTCTGGTTTTTTCCAAAATAGTTAAATTATTTTATTATGGTGTATATAGAAGTAAAGGAATAAGAAATATTGGGATAAAATACATCTTTCTCCTACTCAATCTGTTCGTGTAGTCATGGAGACATTGCATGAGTGGTAAAATATGAAGCTATCAAACGATAGAAACACCACATCTGGAAATACCTCTACTATGAATTGGACTACCACTCCATATGGTTATCTAAAATATAATGTTGATGCTGCTATTTTTTAGAGTGATATTGTTATTGGCTTGGGTATATATGGTTATTCGAGATTAGCATAGAGGTTTTGTCAAGAGTTGTTCATGTGTCTCACGGGGTTTGGTTCATGCGAGAGAAGTTGAAGCACTTGGCTTACTTGAGACTGTGATCTGGTTACATAGTCTTGGGCTTCAAAATATTATTATTGAGATGGATGTAAAAGAAGTCGTGGATGCTGTCAATAATCATTCTCTTGATGCCTCGGAGTTTGGTAGAATTGTGGATAAATGTCAATTTTGTTCACAGATAAGCTAACGAGATCGCTCATATGCTAGCTAGGTTTTCTCATCTTTATGGTTGTCCATCAGATTGGGAGTTTCTGTCTCCTTGTATTTCGGCTTTTTTTTATTAATGAAATCATGTTAAAAAAAACTTACATATATCTCCAGAACCAATCAACAAAATTTGATTCTATTAATTTCTTTATTGACTTGAGTGTTGCTAAGGTCAGGATAACTTTATTCAAAGACGCTACATATTTGTTGAAATAGCTGAGATAAAATCAAATATATATAAAACAAATTCTTAAAAACAAGATTGTAAATAATTAATGAGAGTAACTTCTAAAATGGTTGAACTTCAGGACAATTTAAGAGGACAAATAGAGAAATTAAATAATTTTCTGGTCATTAAAATAACAACTCTTGGATGCTCCCTCAGGTCTACCACAATAGTAAAAAATAAAAAGTGGTGGATTCTCAAATGATACCCCATCATCATCATTGCAAGATAATCTTCAATTCGTTGCATGGAGGTGAGACTTAAAATAGTATGAAAAAAATGTGGATGTCTCTTCAAGGAGCGTCACAAATGGAGGACTCTACATGAGTCATATTCTTAACTTTCTTTTTAAGGTTCTGTAAAAACCTAAGGAAAAAAAACTCAAAATAGACATTGATGTATTAAAAGGATGACGGAAAAACTCAAGATTAAGAAGATTACCTCTCAAATAAATACATACATCAAATTTGTATGGGTCCACTAACTTTAATTTCATACATCAAGTGTATAGGTAAATGTTCCATTATATTGAAGAAAGTCGGAGGGAATATCTTATCCAATTTACATAAGGTGATAGGAATATATTTGTTCATATCAAGTCTATTTCTCATTTTGTGACATAAATCTTGAAAAGAGTAGTTCAACTCGGTTAAAACTTCCCAAATAGGAGTAGATAAACAACTATATTCAATTGTGATCAACTCTCCATGAAATCGTGACAATCATGACTCTTCATATGCTGCAAAGTACAAGATCTCCAATCAACACATGACCCCAAATTAGACGCATATCCATTGGGAAGCTTCAAACTTTATACTCACATATTCATCTCTTTTGATTCATAATTAAAGTGTATTGGGCATTTAGCTTTACCATCTTCTCATTTCCATTGTTTTCCAACTCCAACATCGGGCGATTACAGTGTAAAGTAAGACACATCCCTGTCTTAACATTATCTTTAGTCTTATCTTTAACATCCATTATCTTGTTGAAGACATTTTGAAAGATATTGCTTTCAGTGTTCATGACATCTATGTTGTGTGGATTCAACAAATCACTTCAATATGACAAGTCCCAAAAGATACATTTTTCTTACACGCATCTACATGTAAAATTGTCTTCCAATTTGAAGACATCTAGCTCACTTATAGATGAAATAAATTTCTCTACCCCTAAGATAAATTCACATTAATGTCTTCTGTTGTGGATTTTTTCTGATATACATCCAAGCACGACGTTCAGGTATTTTCATATATTCAAAAAGAGCAAATAAATAGTTGATGAGATCATACCAGAAATACATCTCATTCTCCAAAAGTAAACATTCATATAATTTGTAAAATGAAGTAATTAAATGATGGAGTTAAATAACAACATATACTATGAAAATCTGATCAAATTGTACATCACCAGTGTGAGTTTTTGGGCCCTAAAATGTTGTTGGGCCCGCACTTACCTTCTTGGTAGCCCAAGTATGATTCCAGGCCCAGCTTCCTTTTAAGTGGCCTTTTGATCTTAGCCCTCCGTCCTAGGGTTTCGATCTAGTCCGTCGGTTTGATCCTTTTTTTATCTCTCTCTCTAGTACATTTTTCGTACTCCCAAGTCTCCCTACCATGGCCGCTCGGCATTTCTGGCTCTGTCCTTGCCGTTTTTCAGGCCATCCTTGTCCATGGCTTGTACCTTACTACTCTTCTTGTCAGCCTGTGTGATTTATATACTTGAGAGTGAGAGAAGGTTGGGATGAGGGTGATACTCACTGTTTCTCCTATTTTCCTTTAGTGTGTTCTGAGTGGGGGTTCTTTGTGTGAGAATCGAAGGTTTTGTGCTCCCGAGTCAGTCATACATGTGTTGAGAAACTGACTTGGTCTTCTTGAAGGGTCTATGCGCATACCTAGGGCTTAGTGGCTGAGATCTTGGTTTATCCTGTGTGATCCTTGGTGCTACCGCCGGATCATGGTGTCTCTATGTGTTTGGACGAGAAAGGAATGAGATTGAACTGATCTTCATACGATCCATGTGTTGGACCGATCCGGTTACTTCTAACCCTTTTTGTTTGTTTCAAGCCTATAATAGAAATTATGTATGCTAGCTATATTCGTTGTAATCGTTGGCAAGACTTGATGTATTTGGACGATACCCAACAGTGGTATCAGAGCACGTTGTTGAATGGTGTCGGTTCATCGATGGTCAGGTATCTCAGCTAACCATCTTCTTTTATCTTTCTGATTTTTTTTCTTGTGGATCTGTTGGTTGAATCTGTTTCTTAGTGGTCTACTTGCTGGTTAGAGTCATATCTGTTGATCCGTCTCTTATTGAGTTGCTCTGTCTCTCTGTGTGGAGGTCTGCTAATCTCTGTGTTGATCTTTTTTTGAGTGATTTTGATCCGTTTCTTTCCGCTGCTTATCTCTCTATCTCTGGTCCTCCGTTTCACTCATCCTGTCTGGTCTGTTTAGTGACCTTGGAATCTGGGCTGAGGGGGTTGACCGGATCCTGTGTGCTCCTGCTTTATCTTCTGCTGCTTTCTATGCTCTCCGTTCTATATATCTTATTTTCTGTATTTTATGCTCTCTGTGAAAATGAATGTTTATCCTGTTGCATCCTTTGATGGAAAAGGTGATTTCTCTATTTGACAACAAAAAAGAAAGGTGTGCTTGTGCAGCAAAAATGTTTCAAAGATATAACTCTGTGTTATGATGATAAAGTTACAAAGGAAGTAAAAACTGAATTAGATGAACTGGCTTATTCCTTAATCATTCTGAATTTATCTGACTCTATGATAAGAAAATTGGGTAAGCTTGATTCTGCTAAGTCTTTGTGGGATAAACTTGAAGAGTTCTATACTGAAACCTCCTTGTCTTCCAAAATATTTTTATTGGAAAAGTTTTTCAGATTCAAACTTGATCTGCATAAGGATATTGATGAAAATCTTGATGTGTTTACCAAACTTGTGCAAGATATTAAACTGACTGGTGACAAAAACATTGATAAATATACTTCTATTGTTTTGTTAAATGTCATACCTGATTCTTACAGTGATGTCAAATCTGCTATAAAATATGGTAGGGATAAGGTAACCTTAAACACTGTAATTAATGACTTAAAACGTAAAGAATTGGATTTAAAAAACAGTAAGGGTAATAGGTCTTTGGGTGATGTAAACTTTGTGAGAAACAAACCTAAGGACAAGTCTAAAAACAATGCTTCCACATCTGGTAATCCTGGTCCCAGTCAAAGTAATACACCTCAAAATTTTGAAAATGAAAAAGAAGTGAGTGCGTCTAAGTTTAAAAACAAAAAATGCTACAATTGTGGCAAACCTGAACATTATGCAAACAGATGCAATGAATCTAAAAAGGATAGACCTAATGAACATGCCAATAATGTCTCTGAAAACATAGGTGATGTCTTTATGATATTTGATGAATGTGTTTCTGATCATGCAAATTCTGTGCTTGATAGTCTAAGTGAAAATCATTGGTTGCTTGATTCTGCATGCTCTAATCATATGACTCCTCACCGAAGCATGTTTTCTTCTTATGTGGAATTAAAGAAATGGTCTGTTTTTATGGCTGATATCAGTAAAATTAATGTTTTGGGTGTTGGTTCTGTTTGCTTGAAGTTTGATAATGGATATGATCTTAATTTGAAAAACGTAAGACATGTCCCAAATCTGAGTAATAATCTGATGTCATGTGCTGTGCTTGAGGATTCTGGTTTTATAGGAGAGTGGGGAAAAGGTAAAATGAATATGATCAAAGAAAATGTTGTTTTCATAGACACCAAAATGCAGAATATGTATGTTGTTTGTGCTGAATCTGTTTCTTATGCTAATTATGTCCAACATGACCTAACTGATCTTTGGCATAAAAGATTGCTTATCTAGGAATCTTGCATAAAACAAATATCTATGTGGAGATTATGTATCTGATCTGCCTGTGTGTGAAACATGCATTTTAGGTAAGCAAACCAGATCTAAATTCCCTGTTTCCCCTTTTCCTAATCCATCTAAATGTTCTGAAATTTTAGAATATATTCATTCTGATGTGTGAGGACCTGCATCTGTTACTACTCCTGCTGGAAACCTATATTTCCTGTCTATCATTGATGATTATTCCAGAAAAGTGTTTGTGTTCTTGCTTAAACAGAAATATGATGTAATTGATAAGTTTAAAGCATGGAAAATTCTGATTGAGAACCAAACTGGTAAGAAGATAAAAGCTTTAAGAACAGATAATGGAACAGAATTTTGTAATCATGAATTTAATGCTTTGTGTGCTGAATATGGAATCAAAAGATATAGAACTATAACCTATACACCACAACAAAATGGTATTGTTGAGAGAATGAATAGGACTCTTCTGGAAAGGGTAAGATCTATATTATGTGCTTTTGGTCTGCCTAAATTGTTTTGGGATGAAGCTGTCTTGACTGCTGCCTATGTGATTAATAGATCTCCTTCTGTCCCTTTGTGTGGTGAATTGTCTAAATCTCTGTGGTCTGGAAAACCCTTTGTGTGGTAAATTGTCTGAATCTCTGTGGTCTGGAAAACCTGTGAATCTGTCTAACTTAAGAGTATTCGGTTGTTCTGTCTATGTGTATCAGAAAACTAATAAGTTAGAACCCAAATCCATAAAATGTATTTTTCTTGGCTACCCTGAGGGTGTAAAATATTACAGGTGCTAGCTGAAAGATGAGTATGGGTTCAAAACCATAATCAGCAGAGATGTCATATTTAATGAATCTGATTTTCTATGTTTATCAATTCCTGCTTCTGTTACTCCTTCTGCTGCTCTAAATGAGGTGGAACAATCCACCTCTAGATCTGATTCTAATGAATGTCCTGATATGCCTGTTTCTGATCAAAATGTTGATGAATCTTTTGAACCTATATTTGATGATTTAAGTGATTATCAATTGATTAGAAATAAAACTAGAAGACAGATTAAAAGGCCACAACATTTTGATGATTATCAACTTGCTTCTTTTGTGTACAATGTGTTTGAAACCTTGGATGGTAATGAACCTAAGTCTGTGAATGAGGCCTTAAAATCTAAAGAATATGTTGCTTGGTTAAATGCTATGAATGATGAGATTAAATCCTTGCATGATAACTAAACCTTGACCCTTGTTCCTAAACCTACTGTATGCTCTATTATTGACTGTAAGTGGCTGTTTAAGGTTAAAAATGAATGCGATTCTGTTAGATATAAAGCGAGGCTCGTTGCAAAAGGGTTTACACAAAAAGAAGGAATTGATTATACAAATTTTTTTGCACCTGTTGTTAAATTCACAACTGTTAGATTGATGCTTGCATTGGTTGCACATTATGATTGGGAATTAAAATAAATGGATGTGAAAACTGCTTTTCTGCATGGTGATCTGAATTATCATATTTATATGAAGCAACCTGAAGCCTTTGTTGATAAGAAACACATTTGCTTGTTAAAGAAATCCCTTTATGGTTTGAAGTAGTCTCTTAGGCAATGGAACAAAAAATTTGATGCATGCATGTTGTCTTTGAATTTTAAGAGAAGCTCATATGATCCAGCTTGTATTTCAAAGAAACTGCCCAAATTCCTGTGTTCCTGCTTTTGTATGTTGACGATTTGCTTCTTGCTAGTTCTTGCATCCAAATTGTCAATAATATTATTAAATGTCTAAGTGAGGAATTTGACATGAAGTTGCTTGGTGATGCTAAGAAAATTCTAGTTATGAACATTGTTAGTAAAAGGTCAGAGTGTACCTTGTTTCTTAATCAGGCTGCTTATATTGAAAAAATCCTTGAGAAGTTCTCCATGATATCTGCCAAACCTATTTCTATGCCCCTTGCTGGTCATTTTGTGCTAAGTAAGGATCAGTCCCCCAAGACTGATTCTGAAATTTCTGTGATGAAAAATGTTCCATATGCAAATGTTATAGGATCTGTTATGTATTTGATGGTTAGCACCAGGCCTGATATTGCATATTTTGTTAGTTGTTTGAGTAGGTACATGTCAAACCCGGGTGCTCCCCATTGGAAAGCACTAAAATGGTTGTTGAGATATCTCAAAGGTACTGCCAATACTGGTTTACTGTTTGCTAAGTGCAATAAGGGTGTTGAACTATGTGGTTATGTTGATTCTAATTTTGCCAATGATAGGGATAACAGAAAATTTTCAATTTCCTATGTGTTTACCTTGAATGGTTCTTGTGTGAGCTGGAAATCTCAACTTTAGCATATTGTTGCCTTATCCACCACTGAATCAGAATATATTGCTACAACTGAAGCTATAAAAGAAGTTATTTGGTTGAAAGACATTTTATCTGATATTGGTTTTCTAAAGAAGAAAGTGACTATTTTTTCCGATAGTCAATCTGGCATATTGATATTAAGTTTCATTTTATAAGAGATGTTGAAAAAGACATAATTGATCTTGAAAAGATATCCTCTGAATTCAACCATTCTGATATGGGCACCAAGTGCCTGCCTTGTGAAAAATTTCTGTCATGTTTGAAAATCTTGAATATTGTTTCAAGATGTTGATCTTGCTATGTGCTTGAGTCTCTGTAACTCTTCATTTTTCTGCTCTCTCTGTGATTGCTTTGTGTGCTGTGTGATTTTCTATCTGCCCTAACTTGGTGTTTTGTGATCTTTGTGTTTGCAGGTGAGATAAATTGGTGATGATGACCCCTAGTCCTTAAGAAAGTCCACAAGACACCATTGTCTGGCCCAAGGTGGAGAATGTGAGTTTTGGGCCATAAAATGTTGTTGGGCCCAGACATACCTTCTTGGCAGCCCAAATGTGATCCCAGGCCCAACTTACTTTTAAGTGGCCTTTTGATCTCAACCCTCCGTCCTAGGGTCTCGATCTGGTCCGTTGGTTTGATCCTTCTTTTCTTTATCTCTCTCTCTAGTATGTTTTTCGTACTCCCCATTTCCCTACCATGGCCGCTCGGCATTTCTGGCTCTGTCCTTGCCGTTTCTCAGGCCACCCTTGTCCATGGCTTGTACTTTGCCGCTTTCCTTGTCGGCTTGTGTGCTTTATATACCTGAGAGTGAGAGAAGATTGGGATGAGGGTGATACTCACTGTTTCTCCTATTTTCTTTCAGTGTGTTCTGAGTGGGGGTTCTTTGGGTGAGAATCGGAGGTTTTGTGCTCCCGAGTCAGTTATACATGTGTTGAGAAACTTACTCGGTCTTCTTGAAGGGTCTGTGCGCATACCTAGGGCTTAGTGGCTGAGATCTTGGTTTATCCTGTGCGATCCTTGGTGCTACCGCCGAATCGTGGTGTCTCTGTGTGTTTGGACGAGAAAGGAAGGGGACTGAACCGATCTTCATACGATCCATGTGATGGACCGATCCGGTTACTTCTGATCCTTTTTGTTTGTTTCAAGCTTGTAATAGAAATTATGTATGCTAGCTATATTCGTTGTAATAGTTGGCAAGGCTCGATGTATTTGGACCGATAACCAACAACTAGGTCTAGAAAATCATTAAACGAGACTCCTAAAATTCTCCTGGAAGGTTTTCTAATGCCTTAAGTTCTAGAGGAGCTTATTGCAAATTTGGATTATACATATCGATAGAGTA
Organism: Scutellaria minor; assembly: GCA_954870855.1. Lineage (NCBI taxonomy): Eukaryota > Viridiplantae > Streptophyta > Magnoliopsida > Lamiales > Lamiaceae > Scutellaria > Scutellaria minor. The sequence continues at coordinate 24,957,672 of OX940725.1, forward strand.
CAATTTGTTGTGGTAGGGTTACCACTAGTTTGTTAATGACATCAACATTTTCCAATAGTAGTGAAGAATAGAGAATATTGTTATTGAAACTCAAGTATTTTTTCTTTTTATGAAATGATTTTTAGTAGTTATTTGTCATCAAACATCTACAAAATACAGAGGAATAGAAATCACATTCTATCAAGATATGTTATGTTGCGTATGTGATTGAAACTACAATTACAGTTCCAATATAAAAGACTTTATCATTATCAAGCAATTCTTCCATTGTGATAAGACGTTCCTCAATCTACGCGAGAAAAATACTAAGTTAAGACGACTTATAAAGCGATCAAAATATGAAGTTTCTCATCAAACTATATATTTGAGAAAAGATGTAGAATATGTACCATTTAGCAAATAGAAAATAAGTACTATATTTGGGAGCTCCCAAGGTACCTTCTTCTTCTCTAATAAATTTCTTCCCATGCGAAGGCAAATATTCATTCAAAGTTCATCTTAATGCCTTAAGCTTATCTGCTTATGAATAGGGTTAAGCTAGTAAAAGAGTGGAAAGAGATAACCTTGACTTTGAGTTTGAAGGGTGATGATAACATGACTAGAAATTTATTTGAGGAATTAGAGAAGTTTTAAGTCGTATGTAATGAAGTATCTTTTAAGCCACTACTAAAATTAAATCAAATGAAGATGAAATTTCAATAAACTATTTAGTAGCCTCATAGTATTTTAACAAATTAACAATATCTCTATAAACTAACATAAATCCAAATGCATTTTACTTACATCTAGTGATCTTAATTATAGTGAACTCTCCAATCATTTAAAACCAGGGAATAAGAGCCTGACATCACTATCATCACATCACTATATGGTCAACAATTTCACGTACTAAGACTTTTTTGGCTAGGTTGTAACACAAATTATCACACTTAGTACATCCAATATTTGAAAGCATAATAAACTTATTTCAATTTCAACCAACCTAGTTAACCATCATTGTCAACTGTAAATCTGTCTATCATAGTTACCATTCTTCCTACCCAGTATATTTTAAATTTTACTAAGAATATGTAGTGGAAGCAATCATATCGGGCTACTAATATTATTCTGTAATAATAAAAAAAACTCATGATTCGATAGCAAAGGTAGAAGAATATTATAACATCCACAAACTCTCCATTTTAGTGGCAAAAATGATGTCAAAAAATAACTAGACTATACAAATTGTATCATAACCATCATCAACATAAAGTTCAATTTCATGCCACCTCAAAGGGTGTCATTTATATAAAACATAGATCATTATTTAGTCATTTATTTGGTTATCCTCCTTCAAAATAATCTGATTCTCAACTTATGTTTCCAAAAAATATAACCAAAAACATATAAGGTTCGATGATTATCAAAATACATGATGTTGTCTGACCTGTGGCACAAACAAGTTCTTAAGAGAAATGAGAGGTTTCCTAGCCAAACTAAATCAATCACAACAAACGTTCGATAATTATAGTAGAAAGATTGATAGTAATTGATCAAAATTACCTTCAAATTGATGAGGATGAACTGGTCAAAGGAATCTAAGACGAATTTGAGAGTGGAAGTGTAGGGTTTGAACTTGCCTAGGAAGTCATATGTAGATTATAATGGTAAGAAAATATTGCTTCAAATGATGAAATGACGTGAAACTAACAATTGCTCATGATAATATTTATGTCAAAATATTAAAATAATAGTAGGTCTTATGCAAGCATTATTCGTCTATTTCCTGAGCCATTGCAGATGGAATTTGACAATCGAGAGTATAAACAATAGAATCCATTTCTTGTACTGAGCTTATTTTGCTGATCAGGTCATCAATGAGACCTACATTGTTGGGAAGTCAGATTAAGCTTATAAAAGCATGAAAGTGGAATCATCAAGCAAGAAGAAATCAAGGATAAGGTCGAACACCTTTTAACTGATAAAAGCTGCAAAACAAGAGTCTTAAACCTCCAATCCAAGACCACAACTATGTAGGAGAAGGTAGCTCTCAAAAGAATTTTTAGTAATGTATGTGACGAATTAATCAATATCAATAAGATATTGATATTATTGCGAAAATGAATTTCAACCCCTCATTTCGATATCATGATGCCATTTTTTTTTTTGAAATTTCATCAGTTTTTCAACCTTGAGTTCAAAATATATGTAATTATAAATAAGATGACATTTATATTAATTAAATGGTTATTTTATCTTTCAAGATAAATTTATTATTGATATTGACAATCAATACTCTTAAAACCCGTATATTGAAGATTTTTAATGGAAAAACCTTTGTGAGAATAATAAAAAAATAAGAATAACTTTTGTAAAATAAAAGATTATGAACATTAATCTGATTAGGAATAACTGTCAAGACTAAACCTAAATATATAATGCAATGAGAAATTAATGACAACAGTTCAAATATAATATTGTACATTAATAAATAAGCAAATTCTAAAATTTGGTTGTGTAACATAGGTTTTTAATATCAGTCGACAACAAGCATATTAGAGAGATGAGGTGTGAGTGTGTGTATACAATCAACAAAAGAGAGATAATAGATTAACAAGTTATCACACAGTTAGTTTATAAGGTGGTAATCCTTCTACTCATCTCTTCTAAAATACCATAGGAAATCTACAAAATAATTGTGTTTTTCAACATTTTACAGTCTCCTTTTTAACAAGGAAAAACCTCTCAAAACCTAATTAAACAACACTCGTCCCAAACATAAGAGAAATAACACAACTTCTATCTTACAAGATTGATTGATCCTATCTTTCAAGGATTAGCAAACTCTCTCGAGAACACTATTTCAATTCATACTTCTTAGAGAGGACCTATAAGAAGGAAATAATGAATTTTCTCTTAAAGAATAAACACTCTCTAAGTGTATGTCAATCGAGATAAAAAGTTGGGAAAGACCTAAGGTGAAGAGTCTATCCCGATGATCTTTTTCAACTCTCAACTTATAGCTCTTCGAACTCTTTTTCTTCTCTTATGAATATCTTTGTAGTATCAGTTTGATGTTAATTCTTGAGATCTTGATTTCAAATGATGGATCAGTGTTTGATTAAGAGTTATGTGTGGGTTTTTTTTCAGCCGTTGGAGAGAGATCAAAATTTTGAAATAGTTTGCTCCTTGATTTTAGACTTTATGTGTCATTGTTGTCCATAAGTGTAGTAGAATCATTTACTTTTCTAAAAAGATGTCCGACACATCGAGGTCAAACTGTACTTGATTGTCAGCTTTGAGGATCACTGATTTGACATTATTATTTTGTGTCTAACGTTAACTTCATTGACTTGACAACCATAATTCTTTCTCTCAGTTTTATAGATGAGACAAAATTTGTATTCCTGTTGATTTTCAATCATAGCTCGTCATTCATGTGGTATCCTTTTGATTTGTACCAAACTGGCTTCGAATTCTGTCTTTACACCTCTTGTAGACTTGTCATTAGTATGTTTAGTTAACATACAAGTAACTCTTCGTTCATGTCTTGTTAACTTATTTAATTCTCAAGGTGCTCATCACTTAATGTCTTCGTTTAGATTGGAGTAATCATTCTTATCTTAAGTAGTCAACTATTTGTATTCTCAGCATTTTAACATATTTGTGCCTTAAACGTATTGTTAACTTTATTATGTTCAGATATTCTGGTATCTTGAGAAAGTTATCTTGTCGAGATTTCTGATCTTGCCTTTTATAAAGTATTGTTACTTAGCTCTCAGAGCCTCCAGCTTGTTGAGTGTTCTCTTCTTTAAGTTTCCAGCTCTTCGTGTGTCATCAATTTCAGAAGTCTTCAGTTTATATAGTCTTCAGACACTTCAATTCTTCAAGTACATAGTTCTTTTAGTAGAGTTTCCCTTGAGTAAATGATATCGACATAAACTAAAACTGAGTTATTCTAAACTCAACTAAAATTATACTCGACGGACCTAGACTCAATTATACAATGTTTTATCATTGATAAAATTATAAGTATTTCCTTACAAACTATCATTTTCTTTTCTTTTTTTTAACTTTGGTTTGATTTTGATCAGAAATTCGATTTATGTGACATAAACATTAGAATTGCTGGTGTGGCGTTGAAATTGGAAATGCCCAGACTATTAATGGAAAAGTAAGTTGATTTATCATTTTTAATGCCACATCATAAAAATTGGATAGAGATCTAATTAAAAAAAATCAAAATCATTAAAGGTTTTTTTATTTTTATTTTTTTATCGTAATTAAGACTCATATTGAATGGATTTTGAAATAATAATAACTGGAAATGTTTTGGTTTGAGCAGGAGATCAATTTGCCATTGGATTCATGCATTTTGGTTGAGATTTGAAAAAAAAAATGAATTTCATTTATTTTCTTTTCTTTTTTATTTTGTCTTTTTTAAATCTTCATTGTTATTATATTTAACATATCAGATATTAATATTTAAGATACTTTAATTATATGTAATTAAAATATTAAATAACACCATGTATTATTTGAATAATAATTATAATTATAATTATTTAAATGTATCATAAAATTTTAAATACTACACGTCATAAATATTATTAAAATTACATACAATATTTAAATATCTCAATTCAACTGATAGATATCGATAAGTTATAGATACTGATAGATATTGACTGATATTCATATTCATGAGTTGTGCATATCAATATTTATATATCGTGGATATAATTCATACCATAAAAAAACAATATATCTTTATTAATATATGACAAATAAAAAGTCAAAATAATAATAATAATATGAAATATAATGTTTAGTGAAAAAAAAAATGCAAATTATTGAAGATGAACAACGGATTTTATATTAAAAGAGTGCAAAAGTTGCATTATTTTTTTGTGCACGGTAAATATAAGAAATGAAAATTGAAACCAGACCATTTTCCCACTAGACATTATTATCTCATCTCATAAGCTGAAATGTATTATTAAAAATTGTTTGATACTCACTTCTGCAAATTGATTCATCCCTTCTTCTGTCGTCAAGAATTTTCTGAAACTGCATGAGAAAGCTTACATTGATCTCTCCCAACACCAGTTATCAATCAACCGTGACAGTTAATCTCATTTCTTCCATCCACAAGCTTCGTTTCTCAACCAGCTCTAATGGACAAAGTATCAAACACCATAGCTACATTCACTTGCTCCACGACCCCTCAAGAATCTGTTCACTCAACGAAGCAAAATCTCTTCACGCACTCGTCATCACCATGGGCTCATTTCCTACACAGGAACCTGTTTTCCTCCATAACAACATCATGGCAAAGTACGCCTCATTGGGCAACATTTCCATGGCTCGCAAGTTGTTCGACGGAATGCCTCACAGAAATGTTGTAACGTATAATACTATGATAAGTTGTCATAGTCGAGGTGGGTTTTCGCAGGAGGCTCTGAGATTGTTCTCCGAAATGAGGAAGTGTGGGTTTAAGCCGACGCAATTCACGTTTGGCAGCTTGCTTTCATGTCATTGGTTGGATGTCTTAGAAGGAATGCAGTTGCAGGCATTGATTGAAAAGACAGGGTTGCTTTACATTGATGGTTTTGCTGGAACTGCATTGCTTGGAATGTACGGGAGGCATGGATGTCTACATGAAGGGGTTGGTATATTTGAATACATGCCTAAAAAGAATTTAGTAACTTGGAATAGCATGATATCTTTACTTGGCCAAATGGGATGTGTAGAAAGTTGTCTCTTTATGTTTTCTGAGCTAATGATGGGTTCAATTGGAGTATCCGAGTCTACTTTTGTGAGTGTTCTATCTTGTCTTGAAGAAGTTGATATGCAATTGGGGGAGCAGATTCATGGTTTAGCAATGAAGTATGGATTTGATAACGTAGCTTCTGTGAGCAATTGTCTGATCAATATGTATGTGAAGTCTGCTCCAACATGTTTGGCAGAGAAGATGTTTGAGAACACTCCTGTTAAAGATATCGTATCCTGGAATACCATAATTGGTGCTTTGGCAAATAGTGATAGACCAACCAAAGCACTTGATATCTTCATAAAAATGTGTCTGAGTGGATTATCACCGAATGAAACTACACTCACCAATGTTCTACACTCTTGTTCGAGATTGCACGTTTTATCATATGGGGAATGTATCCATGCAAAGATGATCAAGAGAAGTCTTGAATCTGATGTGCATACAGGGAGTGCTATGGTCAATTTTTATGCAAAATGTGATAAAATGAAAGAAGCACATTCTTGTTTTGATGGCATAACTACGAAAAATTTGGTCTCTTGGAATTCGTTGTTGCTGGGATATTCAAACAGGGGTTCTTCCTTTTCTGTTAGACTTCTTCAGGAGATGATTCACTCAGGCTATTACCCAAATGAACTGTCATTTTCTATTGTTATTAAATCATTGCTGGAAACAGAGTTGCTACAGCTTCATTCACTAACAATCAAAATGGGCTACTATGACAATTCCTATGTCTCAAGTTCTCTTATAAGCTCTTATGCTCGAAATGGTTTAATATCTGATGCTTTGATCTTTCTAGAGTCTGGACCCTATGGTGATACCAAGCTTCCTGTTGTTTCATCCAATATTATCGCATGGATATATAATCGAACCAAACAGTATGAAAAAACTCAGGAATTATATGCTTCAATGGAGAATCCAGACAGCATATCTTGGAATATTCTGATTGCTGCTTGTTCCAGAAATGGTGATTATAAAGAGACTTTCGAACTTTTTGATCATATGCGTAGATCTCGAATCTTCCCTGATAATTATACTTTCGTTAGCCTCTTTAGTGTTTGTACCAAGTTGTGTAACCTTGCACTGGGTAGTTCTCTTCATGGCCTTATTGTGAAGACTGATTTTAAGTTGTGTGACACATTTGTATGCAACACCATGATTGACATGTATGGAAAATGTGGAGGCATTGAGAGTTCGATAAAGATCTTTAACGAGATGACAGAGAAGAACATTATTTCTTGGACAGCTCTTGTCTCTGCCCTTGGACTACACGGCTATGCAAATGAAGCAATAGAAAGATTCAGAGAGATGGAGAGAATGGGTATGAAGCCAGATAAGATTGCTTTTCTGGCCGTTCTTTCTGCTTGTAGACACGTTGGATTAGTGAAAGAGGGAATGGATCTGTTCAACCAAATGAAAGTGAAGTATGGTGCAGAACCAGATATAGATCATTATCTCATTGTTGTTGATTTGTTGACCAGATATGGTCGTATAAAAGAAGCTGAACAACTCATTCTGGGAATGCCCGTTGCACCTAATGTGCTGATATGGCGTAGTTTCCTCGAGGGCTGTAAGAAACACAGCACAATTGGAAGTCTAACATGTTGATGACTTGCTTAGAACTTTTGAAGATTCTAATATGTTGAAATTTCAGTCTAATGAAAGTTTGTGTATTTGTGAGCATGCTATATGGGGTTTAGTTTTTCCAGCAAGATGCATAGATGTCTTGGAGGGTAAAGGAGTAGTGTAGTCTATATAGATATGAAACAATTGACATGTTTATTTGATTCCTTTTGGTGGAAACTATCAATTATGAGCTCAACTCAAAAACACTTTGCACGCTCGAAAATCCTTGGAATTAATTTGATAGATCGGAAGGGATATTGTGCTCAAGCTCGGCTCGTAGAATCTATAGTCAACTTTAGACATATTTTCTTGAGATAAAATCGAAATAGCTCATGAACGATTTGACTTGTTTACATCCTTAAATTGTGAGAGTGGTTATGCAAGGATTTATTTCTCTCAAGTTTGTTTTAGTATTAAATTTAAGGGTGCAGCTAAAAAATTTGATGATGTTTTGTAAATTTCTGTGTGCATTTTATTTCTCCTACATATTTATCCGTCATTATCTTGTTTGTGTGGTGGTATAATTTAATCTCTACAAAATTACACAATTGTAAGTAGAGCTTTTAAATGGATTATGTCCATCCTATTTTACAACAACAGAGAATTGAGTTGGGTGTTTGTTGTCCATTAGGAGGCGGACAGCTGTAGGTTCGTCCACGAGAGGGTGGGGGCTTTTGATGGGCTGAAATAATTACATATCTAAATTTTAAATTTTCAAAAGATCTATTACGAGTATGAATGTTAGTCCATTTTTTTGATAATGTCAATTTTAACTCTTTCCAAATAATTTAATTTCATATAACATACTTATCATCCCACTCAATTTGCTGGATAGAGTCCATCCTATAAGAGTTATTATGCAGCTGAATTTGCTGGATAGGGTCCATGCATCATTGAATCCTAATTAATTCCAAGTATAGGGTCCATGCATCATTAGAATCCTAATTAATTCTAAGTAAATTAGAGACCTAATTAAAAAAAACTATCTAATACCTAATTTCATTAGAATTTTATTAGGACTTTGATTTAATATGGATCACATTATATATTTAATAATTTGTAGTTAGAATTTTATTAGAACTCTAATTTAATATGAATTAAATTATATATTTAAATAATGCATATTTTAACTCTCAAATAATTAAATTAAATTAAATTAATTATATTATATTAGAGTCCTAATTAAAGAAAACTCTTTATATCTCTCAATATCTAATTATTTAGAATTTTATTAGAACTATATATTAGCCCTATAAATAATAAATTTTAAGGATAATAAAGTAATTTTTTTTATTTGATTATAAAAGGTAAGAGTCCTTTACATTCCAAATTATTCTTGAAAAAATTATATGTTTTAAATATTTTTCTTCTATAATCTTAAATATTTTGAATCTTAGACTAAAATTATTCATATTTATTTATATTTAAAAAGTTTTTCCAATGATATATTATAAACATGTATAAAAAAATTATACTATAAAGTTAATTTTTTTATTAAAGTATTATTAAAAATTATGTTCTATATTAAAGAATCACTAAAGCAATATTAACAGGGTCAAATGGAAATAAAAATAAATAATCATGGAAGTAGAATAAGAATAAATTAAAAAATAATAATAATAATAAAAAGGTCCAGATAGTTGAGCGAACCGAAATCGACAGCCCCACGGTTCCATTTCGGTTTCACTTTTCCTGATTCCCTGGACCGCTGATTCGAAACCTAAACCAATGGTTCGAACTAGTTGAGCACAACTAATTGTGAGTGGTACAGAAATATGAGAAAAATTAAAACAAAATGATTTAAAATATTCTTAAGAGACCTTTAGATGCTCATATTAAGTATAAATATAAGACAAAGATAAAAGAGTTTGAAAAACTTTATAAAATATTTGGCATTACATAAGGGTATGATGATATTTAAAAAATAACAACTATAGAAAATAAAACAAGAGATTTAACTAAAATTAAGTATATAATAAGAGTATACATGTCTTAATTATAATGAATTAAAAATATGATGTATTTAATTATGAAAGAAATATCTTTCAAAACCTTTTAGAACAAAAATCATATTCAGTCACCAAAATAGTATCCATTAAGGCATAAAAGTTAGTTGAAGAAATTGAGAATAAATAACTATAAAATCTATTTAAAATTTATGAAACTAACAAATGTGACCAATTGATAAAATATTCATTGATATATTTATATAAAGATTAAGAAGATAAATGAAATTGTGTGATGTATAGGAACATAATAACCTAATGAGTCGCACAATGATATTGAGAAAAAAACAAAAATTACCAATATATTACGATAAATAACTAAATATATTTGATAAAAAATTTAATTTGATGTCATGAAGGTATTCAATGAAAGCTATACATTTAAAAAATATTATATATATAGCATTTATTGTTTTTGAAAAATATATAACATAGTTAATCAAGATATAATGTGGTGAAAATTGAAATGAAAGAAAAATAGCTAATATAAAATTTTCAAAGAGATGTATAAAGATATATCATGTATAAGGACACAAAACATATGTTATTTGTAAATAATATGATTTAATTGAGTAATGATAAATGACTAATATCCAATTGGAAGTTTTTGATAAAAATAGAAGAATATTTTTTTTTTCCTGAAACATAGTTAACTAATATATGAGATTTCACTTTAGTAATTATAAATGTAACAACGAAATTAATGTGAAATATACGTATCTAATATTATTAAAATATTAATGATTTATAATTGAAGAATATGTGAATATTATTTATGCACATATATTTAAGTAGATTGAAGCAATGAAGAGTATGTTTTCTATACTTTATGAGCGTAAAACTACCTCTAAAAGTAGAATGAAAGTTTTGTAAAAAATTATAATACATGTTATATAGTAAAAAGTAGAGTGATTGGTAGTAATATGACAATGACCATAAAATGAGAATAGTAGGAAAACAAACCCGAAATTTTTAAATGAGAAGGGTAGAAAAAAGAACCCCGATTATTTCATTTCAAAATTTTGATCGAAACTTATTATTGTTTTGATTTTTTTCTAAATATTGCATATTAGGAAATTCAGGCTCTATATTAGTATATAATATTATCTTTAAAAACACATATACATACTTGAAATATAGGCCCACGAACAAACACTATGCATAACTTGGAAAGGATATTAATAGTCACTTACAATGATCTCCCAAAATATTTTCAAAATTCATATAAGTTTTATATATAAAGGTAATTTCTTTAAGGCTGTATCATAAATCTATATTTGCGAGATAAATTGCTCAGTCAATATGAAGTCATCACGGATGAACACAGCTAATTATAAGTGAATTCAGTTACCATGAAAAGTCATACTTGTTTATATGGAAGTATTACTTTTAGGCTCCGTTTACTTTGGGAGATGACTTAGGATAGTGACGTTTTATCTAATTTTATCAAGTGTTTATTTTGATGGAAATAAAAAGTTGGATTATCCTTCCAACTCGGGATAAAATGCGAAAATCCAGATAATACCTTGGATAATCCAGGCTCCCCCTAGGATAGTTTACCCAAAATTTGGGATAACATTAGAAAATTACATTTATATCCTTAGTAAATATTAAACATTTACATAAAAGAGACATTTAGGTAATATCACTCTTATTTTAACCTTCATATATTACATAGTAAACAGTTATCCAGATATTATATGTTAGAGTTAACATTGGAAGTGGAAAACAATTTATATTTTATCCTATGAAGTTATCTCATTGACCTAAATAATTAACGTATCTCTGTTTGCCAAAGTAAACGAAGCCTTATAGGAAATAACTAATATTTCTATAAAAATTGTTGTGTGAATAACTAATATTTTTATGAGGTCTTAATAATACCATTTGGCTCGGTTTACTTTGGGGATGATTTAGAATAGTGTCATTTTATCTAATGTGTACTTTGATGGAAATAAAAAATCGGGTTATCCTTCTGACCCGGGATAAAATGTCAAAATATGGTTAATACGTTAGATAATAATCCAAGCCTCCCTCTTAGGATAGTTTACCTAAAACTTGGGATAAACTTAGGAAATTACGTTTATATCCCTAGTAAACATTAAACATTTACATAAAAGGGATATATAGGTAATATCACTCTTATCTTAACCTTCATATTTTACATAGTAAACGGTGGATAAGAATAGTTAATATTCTTATTTAGATATATATTATATGTCAGAGTACACATTCGAAGTGGATAACAATTTATATTTTATCCTATAAAGTTATCTCACAAGCCTAAAAAATTAATATATCTCTAATTGTCAAAGTAAACAGAGTCTTATAGTAGTTATGTAATATTTAAAAGTTAAGGGTAATATTTTTTAACGACCAGCAAAGTAATACACTTTCATGTTAAAAGTGAAGTAATATTAATTTTTTTAAAGTCGTTTCAAAATAGATTGTAAATAGATTGTAAGTATGAAATTGGAAACAAAGTATTACTTTGGATTGGTTTTAAATGAAATAGTAAGTAATACTTTAAAAAACAAATTAAGTAATACTTTGAATTAGTTTTACAAGAAATAGTAAGTAATATTTTAAAAATGGAATAATAGTTTGAATTGGTTTTCAAAGAAATAGTAAGTAAGAGTACTTAAAAGGAAATATCTTTGAATTAGTATTTTTAAAGGAAAGATAATAATTTTCAAAAGTAATAATATATACTTCTCACATAAATGAAATCAATCTCCTTCTTCAATTTCCATAATTATTTATTGATTCTCTATTTATCATCAGTTTCCATGTCACTTATGATATATTTATGTAACCCAATATTTGTAATCATGTAATCCTTGATCACCTAAGAAATAGATTAATATGTAGATTTATCATCTATTTCTATATATGTGTATATGTATATATGTAACACTTTGTTATTTATGTAACCTAATATTTGTAATCATGTAATCTTTGACTGCGTTAGATATGGTCATATCCCATTTCAACTTGTTCTATATAAAGGAACAAAAGCCTCATTAGTTTTATCACATTCTTCTTCATCACATTCTTCTTGCTAAACTGCAGTAAAATGGCCTCTTCATCTACAAGTCAAATGTTCATTTTGTTCTTGATTGGATTTTGTGCTCTTCACAAGATTGAGTCTTCGCGTGTTCTTCTACATGAAATATTCAAGAATGATATCAGTTCCTCTTTACATCATGAAGCACCCCCTGCAAAAACTAGCGTAGGCTTGTTACATAGAGAAGCACCATTAGCAAAAAGTGGCGTAGGCTCGTTGTATCATTATGCACCACTTGCAAAAAGTGGCGTAGGCTCGTTGTATCATTATGCACCATTAGCAAAAAGTGGTGTAGGCTCGTTGTATCATTATGCACCACTTGCAAAAAGTGGCGTAGGCTCATTGTATCATTATGCACCATTAGCAAAAAGTGGTGTAGGCTCGTTGTATCATTATGCACCACTTGCAAAAAGTAGTGTAGGCTCGTTGTATCATTATGCACCACTAGCAAAAAGTGGTGCAGGCTATGCACCACTTGTAAAAAGTGGCGTAGGTTCCTTGTATCATTATGCACCATTTGCAAAGAATGGTGGAAGCTCGTTGCATAGAGAAGCACCACTACAAATGGTGTAGACTAGTCATTTAGAGAAGCACCAGGTGGACCCAATCCTCACCACCACTCCTTACCTCCATCTAGCTTGCCTCCCACAAAAGATGATATCTATGTTGGTACTTGAATAAGCAATGGTTGAAACTCAATAAACTTATTTATGTATGATTTGTGTTGATTTATAAAACATTATTAAAACTAAATGATGTGAATTCATTTATAATGACACTGGTATGAACATGGATGAAAATATCCGAAAATATTTGCGATATTTTTCCGATATTTCCATTTTTTCACGTGACCGATATAAAAATAGGGTACAATCGATATATCTTCGATATTTTTATTTTTCCACATAACCGGTAAAGAAACGAGAAATTTTGTCAAAATATCGATAAAATATCGATGAAATATCGATTTAAATATTGGTGACTTCATGGTACAATTTTGTAAATAAATAGGTGAAATATCGTGGAAATATCGATGATGTAGCGCCCCGGATCAAAACGAGCATAATTGATTAAATTAAATATTTAACGTATGACTTAATAAGTATGCGCGTTTACTTTGACTGTTTAATTTATTACGTGCGTTTCAGATACGTGTTTAACGCGTGACTTAGACGGATAATTTTCGTGGACATGGTATATAGAATATTTTCATACCATAAGATGCGTTTTGGAAAGACGAGAAAATAGAAACGAACTAGGGGTCAATCGGAGACCCGTAGATCAAACGGTGACGGAAAGGGCAAAACCCGAAGTTTCGGTCGGAAAACCGGAAGATATTTTACGTGAATAGTAACATGGGAAAAGTCAACCGATGAATAGTGCCGAGATATTTTGGATGAATAGTAACGGAGATATTTTCGGTGAATAGTGTTTTCCGAATTCTATAAATAGAGGCTCCTCTGATTCATTTTTCACCGTTTCTCTGAACGAGCCATAAGCGACGAAAATGAGTAAGTCCCTCTCTCCTCTCTTTCTTTTCCCGGGATTCTGTCTCCGGCGGGCAACTGCCGGCGCCGCCGCCGGCCGGTGGTCGGAAAATCCAATGTTGTCGGAATCGGACGATTTTCGCACACGACGTTCGTCTCGACGAGATGAATCTAGGATAGGTCTTGGATTTCAAATCCGATTTCTCGTTCGCCGGAAAACGGTGAAAAACAGCCTCTAAACCCTAACCCTATTCCTTGCACCACCTTCTCTCTCTCCTCTGTTTTTCTCTCTCTTCTCGCCGGAGCTGACGACCGGAGGACCGCCGGAGGTAGGGTGACCTGCTGGAGGGCCGGCGCTGCCGTGGGTGGCGGCGCCGGAGAAGGACAGTATGTGTATATGCATGATCGTGCATGTGTGTGTGTGTTGAGGTGTGTTGTTGTGTGTGGTGTTGCATGTTGTTGGAGGCGGCGCCGGTGGCCACCAGCCGCCGAGGTGGAGGAGGAGGCAGCCGGCGGCTGGTGGCCACCGGCCAAGCATGGTAGTAGGTGTGTGTGTGCAAACACACCTTACGCTAGGTGTGTGTGTGTGTGTGTGCACGGCGGCGGTGGTGGTGGCCGGCGACTGGGGGTCGCCGGCCAAGGTGAGGGTGATGGGTGGTGGTCGCCGGCGGCAGGTGGCCGCCGGCCAGAGCAAGGAAATCAGTGTGTGTTTGCAAACGGGTGTGTGTGTATAGGTTGACTCTTGCATGTGTTGTGGCCGGAGTTAAGGGGTTGCCGGCGACAAGGAGGTCGCCGGCCGGTGTCTGGTGGTTAGGGGGATGGTCGCCGGCAACTGGGGTCGCCGGCCGGAGGAGTTTTGGTGAAGATGGATTTTTGAAAAATCAGTGTATCGAAGGATTTTGCGGCAAAGATTCGGACACTATTCACCGCTGGAATCCGGGGAGGTAGGTGGTAGCGGCAGGGGGTGGCGCCGCCGCGCCGGGCGACGCCGGGAAGTGGCCTGCTCGAGCAGGCCACCTTCGGGAAGATCTGGGAAGGGGCTGCCGAGAAAACTCGGCAGCCAGCCGAGCGAGCTTACCCGCTGCCGAGAAAACTCGGCAGCCGTCGGGTGCCGGGAGCCGCGCGCGCACCGTGCGCGCCCATGCGCACCCGTCGGGTGCCGACGCGCACCCGACATTGTGTTTTCGATCCGAACCTCGTTTTCTTTCCGTCGTTCATCCATATCGAGCCGTCGATAACGAGACGTGGTTGATCGGGGTCAAAGTCAACCCTTTGACCAAAATTACCGTTTTACCCCTAAACTTAAAATGCTCTGTTTGAGCTCGTTTGAACTCTGATTGAGCTCATTCTTTTTGCGTTGTGATCCTTATTTCATTCTCTATCATCTCAGCCATATGGATTGGATATCCACTCTCGTTTCTTCAACTCCGATCCTTAGAGCTCTCGATCCGTCGCGTGTTTAACGATCATTTCTCCGCCGGAGTCTGTTATCGCTTTAATTATATGTTTTTAAGGATCTAAGAACACCGTTACATATGTAGGCTATCTGTTGGATTGAATATCGAGATACGGGATTTGAGACACGGGATTTGAGACACGAGATCCGAGATACGGGATTTGAGACACGGGATTTGAGACACGAGATCCGAGATACGGGATCGTTGGTACTTGCGACTCATGTGGTAACCACCGAACGAGGTGGGGGTAACTTCTAAACTCAATATGTTACTGTTTTCCATATTTGATAATTAAACTCTATGTGCTGTGATTATATGTTGTGATTACTGTATTCATGCATAGTTTATGATACGATGAATGTGGACGAATGTCCTAAGTCATGATAGGGATGGACTGGTGGCCCGTAAAAAGCACCATAAGTCATGATAGGGATGGACTGGTGGCCCGTAAAAAGCACCATACGTCATGTTAGGGATGGACTGGTGGCCCGTAAAAAGCACCATATGTTAGATATGCAACGGGTATAGTCGAGTGCTCTTAGAGCCGTGTGTTTTACATTGTGTGCTATGCATTTATATGCTGTGATTACTTGCCGAACTACTATATGTTGGATTGTTGTGCTCACCTAATAACTGATAAAAGTTGGAAAGTATCCCCACGAGTGTATTCAACGCACTCACCCCTATTCTGTACTCACACTACAGGCAAAGAATGGAATCCTGACGCGTAGAGAGAGAGGTGCCCTATCAGCTGTGTCCTTTGTCCGATTTTATCTTTTAAGGCTGTTATCCGTTTGTATAAGAAAACTGGATTTCTCCTTCTTGTATGAGATCCTGATGGTATATTTCCGCTGCGTAATGTTTTAAACTTCTTTTTATCGGTTGTATCCGATGTTCCAAGTGTACCACTCCTTGTCCTTTCCTTATTCTTTCTTTTATATATCATGTACGCCTTTTTCCCCTTTCTTTCTTCACGCCCAAAAAGAAAAACTCTGATATTTTTAACGAAAGATTTCGGGGCTTGACAGATGAAATATTGATTTCAATATCGGTGACTTCATCCTACAATTTGTAGGAAAATAGGTGAATACAATTTGTATGAAAATAGGTGAATACTCCCTCCGTCCCCACTTATTTTGCCTACTTTGACCGGCACGGATCTTAAGAAAATACAGTTGACTGTTGATTGGATGTTTAAGTTTATGCTTTTTTCACTTTAATTAGAAAGTAGGCAAAATAAGTTGGGACAAGCAAAAATGGAAAGTAGGCAAAATAAGGTGGGACGGAAGGAGTACAATTTATAGAAAAATAGGTGAAATATCGGGGAAATATCGATTTCAATATCGGTGACTCCATCCTATAATTGTAGGAATATAGGTGAAATATCGGGGAAATATCGACAACATGTTCTTCTACATGAATTATCCAAGAATGACATCAGTTCCTCTTTACATCATGAAGCACCCTGCAAAAACTAGCGTAGGCTTGTTACATAGAGAAACACCATTAGCAAAAAGTGGCCTAGGCTCGTTGTATCATTATGCACCACCATTAGCAAAAAGTGGCCTAGGCTCGTTGTATCATTATGCACCACTTGCAAAAAGTGGTGACCTAGGCTCATTGTATCATTATGCACCACTTGCAAAAAGTGGCGTAGGCTCGTTGTATCATTATGCACCACTTGCAAAAAGTGGCATAGGCTATGCACCACTTGTAAAAAGTGGCGTAGGTTCGTTGTATCATTATGCACCATTTGCAAAGAATGGTGTAGGCTCGTTGCATAGAGAAACACCACCACAAATGGTGTAGACTAGTTATTTAGAGAAGCACCAGGTGGACCCGATCCTCACCACCACTCCTCACCTCCATCCAGCTTGCCTCACACAAAAGATATCTATGCTGGTGCTTGAATAAACAATGGTTGAAACTCAATAAACTTATTTATGTATGATTTATGTTGATTTATAAACATTATTAAAACTAAATGATGTGAATTCATATATAATGACACTGGTATGAACATGGATGAAAATATCCGAAAATATCTGTGATAGCTTCCCGATATTTCCATTTTTTCACGTGACCGATATAAAAATACGGTACAATCGATATATCTCCGATATTTTTATTTTTGCTCATAACCGGTAAAGAAACGAGAAATTTTGTCAAAATATCGGTAAAATATCGATGAAATATCGATTTAAATATCGGTGACTTCATGGTACAATTTTGTAAGTAAATAGGTGAAATATCGTGGAAATATCGATGAAATATCGATTTCAGTATCGGTGACTTCATCCTACAATTTGTAGGAAAATAGGTGAATACAATTTGTAGGAAAATAAGTGAAATATTGGGAAAATATCGACCAAATATCGATTTCAATATCGATGACTTCATCCTACAATTTGTAGGAAAATAGGTGAATACAATTTGTAGAAAAATAGGTGAAATATCGGGGAAATATCGACAAAATATCGATTTCAATATCGGTGACTCCATCCTACAATTCGTAGGAAAATAGGTGAAATATCGGGGAAATATCGACGAAATATCGATAAATATCGGTATCGATTTCGATATTGGTGGTTTCATGATACAAATTATATGAAAATTCATGATAGAAATATCGGTAAATATTGGTGGAATGTTGGGGAAATATAGGTAAATATTGTTAAATATCGGAAAAATATTTATGTACCGATATTTCCACCAATATCGATATTTCCACGATATTTTCGTAAAACTAAGATATCGATATTTCCATCGAAACCGAAATTTTCATCCTTGGTTATGAACCGGCGTATACAATAAATTTATCAAAATAGATATATTTAAGAAAATAATATAAAATTGCAATACATTTTGAGTTGGAAATATAATTTGGAGAATAATTTTAATTTATATAAAGAAAAAGTCTCTATGATAATAAAAAAATGATTTTAAATAGGAGTAATATTTAAAAAAATTATTAAAAAAATTTAAGACCTGTTTAAAATAGAGTTAGTAATAGATATACTTAACTACATGTTAAATTAAAATTAAATTAAAATCAAAGATCAAATAATAATAGGATATAAAATAAAATATTTTTTAAATCAGTATTGACATAAATATTTAACATCAAAAAACTTAATAGTTCTGTCTTTTATGTATTATTATAAGCAAGCAACCATATAATTCTTGATAAATTAAGCCAACTGTTAAAATTCTTGGAAATTATCTTAACATATACAACAACAATTTACTTTAACTTTTTTTTTTTGCTTGAATTTACTTATGTTACTTAAAAAAACTTTCATGGCCAAAAATATTTGATGTCAATTTATATATATATATATATAAAATTTCTTATTCATGGTATGTATATTTGTATCTATTTTTTATGATTATAGTCATTTTATATATTTGTATACTGAAGATATTGATATTCATGGTATCCACGTTATATCAATTTTATATATTTCACTATATGTATTTAAAATTGATATTGTGTATATTTGTGTAATTAAGTTAAAATCATGAATGAATTAAAATATTTATCTATCCTAATTTGTTTTCATTTTAATTCTATTTTCATATCTAATAAATGAGAATGATTAAAAAAATGAAAAAATAAATAGTAATCTTTTTTTCTTTTTCAATATAAAAGAGGATAAAAATTATATATGTATTGTAACTAATGTAAGTCAATATTGATTATAGATTGCTTGAGTATTTGATAATTTAATAGTTAATTTTTTATTTTATTTAGCACATAAAAATGACATAAAATAAAACTAAACATAATTTAGATGAGTGTTAAATATATTTTTTCATTCGAACTATATATATTTTGACATTTTTTTTGATATAAATTTTAAATGTTGCACTATGTCTTTTGAACTTTAAATTTGATGTATTTTACTATATCTGATAAATTGTAGCCATGCATGAATCCGACATCAACAGTTAGGAATTTTCAGATACAGTAGAATGCATCAAATTTAAAGTTCATTCAGAAAATGTTGGACTTTCCAAACTTTATACAAAAAATATCAAATCACATGTAATATAGGTAAACAAATGTTTAAATCCTTTAGATGAGGTTTTAGCTTGAGTGCGAAACCAAATCAATGAGAGAACGATACATGTTTTTAGATGAGTTTTCATTTACAATATATTAGAGTTGTCTTCGTTTAATATATAATTTTTCAACATTAATAATTATACAAAATGAATATAAATAGAAGAAAACATTCATATAGAAACAAAAAGTGAAGCCTCACGATTAATATTAATTAATAAGTAAACACATAATATAGTTTTTAGAAGAATAAATCATTATGTACAATTTTTATTAATAAATTGATTAATAGGTTTCTTGAATAAATGAATTACATGTTATTGAGGTATATTGGGATATTTCTATTAGGTTTTGATGAGACAATGTAATTTTGTATAGGAAGTTAGAGTACCCCATTTTTCCACATTGTTTGAGTGGATTTTAGTTTGATAAGTTTATATTTCTCTGAGTTGTATTTTGTAAAGTGGTAAAATTCAGAAGATGGAGTATACTGATGCTAGCAGGTTTCTGCATATGAAGAAGTTTCGAAGACTGATTTTCAACAAGGAAAATCAGTAAGCAGAAAGAAAAAGTAGAATCAGCAAGCTGGATCAGTAAGCAATATACAAAAAGTAGTAAGGAGAACTGGAAGCTGACTGCAGGATTCAAGAACAGGAAGTTGTTCTGGAATCAAGAAGCAATCACAAATCAGAAAGCTGGCGCAAAACAGTAAGCAATAACTGCAACCTGAGCAATAAGTTGTAAGTTATTCTAACTCATTCATTGCACTACGAGGAATATATTGAATGCAGTACTAGGTATCTGTATTGTCAAAGTATCCGGTAGATGGAAGTTAGCACCCAGCCAATGAGGTGATGTCATCTTGATCGTGCCTCTGCAAAAACACTGTAGCCGAGGAGTGACGTCATTAATGCGAATCAGAGTAGGATATGCCCTACTTCCTAGTTTTTCCAAACACATTAATTACGAAGATTTGAATCTCTACAAGGACAATGTCTCTCTTCAACGGACATTTCCTTATAGTATAAATAGAAGGATGGAGTGACCAAGAAGACTACTGTACAACTGATATTATTCTAAGCTTTCAAACTCTCAAGCTTTCTAAACTGTTCAGTCATTCAACCTTCAGAAGCAGTCAAGCTAAGTTTTCGAGCTATCAAGTTCTTAAGGCTGACTTCGAGTTGCACCAGTTGAAGATCATATACTTTTAACCATTTGTTGTTTGCTAGGTTGTTTTAAGTCGGTGTCCTTAGTTGGAAGGATTTAGATCCTCACTAAGTGTTAGTCTTGTGTACCATTTACTCCGTGTGAGTTTTGTACCCTGTGTGGGAAGTGACCTAGGAATCCTTTGATTCTAGTAGGTTAACTCATTAGGAAAATGGTTGTGAAGTTGTAACTTGTAAATCGATCTGACCTAGTGGAGTTCCTCCTATGTGAAGGAGAAGAGTGGACGTAGAAGGATTAAACCACCTTCGAACCACTATAAACCCTTGTATCTTTATTATTTTTACTTACTTGCTGCATAGCATATATATCTATCTTTGTAACGCCTAGGACAAAACGATGCATAATTGACGAATTAAATATTTTAAACCCCTAATTGTTTGATTTAATTACGTGTTTTTTAGAAAAATGATATAATACATAATTAATTATCGGAAGTATAGTTTAATCAAAAAACATAGGTTATATTTTATCAAAAGGTTCATAATCGAAAATCGAAAAGAAAGAAACAAAAATGAGGCCAATTGGAGGCCTACAATTCAAATCACGAAGAATACGATAAATCGATATATTCGTACATGTAGTACGAAACGAGTCGTTAAATCATTATTCGACCGAAAAAGTGAAAAAGGTAGAATTTTTCTCTCTTTTTCTCTCTCCTCTGTTTTCCGGCCGGCGGCCGTCGTGCCACCGCCGGTGCCGGAACTTTTTCTCGGCTTCGGCCGATTTCACACCACTTATAGCTTTTGATGAGCTCATTCCAGATCTGAGCTCTATTTTGCATTTTGAAGGCTCGTTCACAAGGAAACGATCGGTCAAATATAGAAAAACCCTCTTTTCTCTCTCATCTCATCTCTTTCTTTCTCCTTTGCTCTCACTCTCTATTCTCTCTCTCTCTCTCTCCCGTCGCTGTGTGTGTGTGGTCGGGTGTGTGAGTGTTGGGAGGGCCCGCCGAGGGCGGCGGCACCGTGGCTATTGTGAGTCTTTGTGACCATGTGTGTGTTTGTGTGTGTGTGTGAGTTTGTTGTAGGGGCGGCGTTGTACAGCGTCACCGTGTGGCTGTGAAGTGATGGCTAGCGTAGGTGGCGCCGATGAGGGTGTAGGAGTGGTGACCGGCGTGTGGAGTCGCATCTGTAGTGTTGGTGGTTGTGGGCGGCGTTGGAAGTGTCGTCGTGTGCTGCTTGATTGCTGTCTGTGCGCGATGGGAGCACTAGTGCGCTCGACAGGGGTGCTGCGCGCGCGATGGGAGCGCTGGTGTGCACTACGCGCACGACGGGAGAGCTGGTGCGCGCAACGACGGTGTTGCGCACGCATCGGGTGACGTGTAGGCACACTATGTGCACGTCGGGGGTATCGGGTGTGCGTGTGTGCTCGTGTATGCGTGTCATCGTGTCGCCGATGATGGGAAGTCGTTAACCGGGAGTCAGGATGTGTGTGTGACGACTGTGAAGGGGTTTGGTTAAAGTCAACCCTTTTCTAATAATTACAAAAATGCCCCTACAATTTTAAATGCTCTGTTTAAGCTCGTTTTTCTTCCGTTTTAACCTGTTCTTCCTCCATTAAAACTCTAAACGATTTCTTTATATCCTATGATCAAGTTTTAAGCCATATGAACTCATTTTAAACTTTCATGATCATTTCAACGCTCATTTCGATCTCCAAAGTCTTCATTTCATTTCGTTTCCTTTAACGCTTCTTCTTCGAAAAAATTCTATATTTAAGTATGTGTATTTTATCGTAATACGAGATCTAAAAAAACCTCATTTACATGTGTAGGCTATCGAGTTTAGGAAAGATCTTAAAGTTTAGAATTCAGCGTATCATTAGGAATTACCACCGAACAAGGTGACCACCGAACAAGGTGGGGGTAATTTCGAATCTCTAAATGCTTTACGTTTCTATATTTTATGTATAGTGATGATGAACGAACACATGTATATAAACTCGATGTTATTAGATTGCTATTGATCGCTATGAATTTGTTGAACCTTATGTGTCTTGGGTTATGTGCTGTGTTTTATTGTTCATGCATACATTATGAATATGATTACATGAGGACGGAAGTCCATGATCACGTTATGAATGGACCGGTGGCCCGTAAAAAGCACCAACAGACTGGTGGCCCGTGAAAAGCACCAACGGTATTAAAAACCATTTATAGGATAAGACGGGCTGCTCCCATACCTATTCACAGTTGTATGCGTTTAAGTTATGTGTTATGCATTCTACGTGCTATGTCTAATTATTGTATTTGTGAATGTTAGAACGATTTAACTGCTTAACGAACTTTGAGATATGAAATTACTCCCACGAGTGTATTCAAACACACCACCCCTATCTGTATTCATACTACAGGAAATGATGATAATTAAGATATGCAAGGAGGGAGGTGCCCTATCAAGTTTCTCTTTTGCTTTTCGAAACCTGTTGTTGAAATGATACTTTAATGTTTCACGTTTGTAAAGTTATACTATACTTCTTTTATGTAATGGATCCTGATGTATTTCCGCTGCTATGTTTTCTCCAGGCTTTGTGCCGAAGGTTTTAAACATGTAAAATCGAATGCTTCATTATTTCTGAAGTTTTCTATTTCAAATGTTGTTTTGTATCTTTATTTCGTTTGGTAAAAAAAGTCCACTATGGTTGCCCACTATGATCATAGGTGAAATCCAATCCCTGAAACCTTTAATATGTACGTCTCTTTTTCCCTTCTTCCTGCACGCCCGTAAAGAAAACTCTGATATTTTAAGTACGAAAACGGGGCATGACAATCTTGTTGTATATATCTTAAGCATACTGCTAAAAGGATTCTGATAAAAACATACTTGTGAAAAGAAAATCATTTTCCAAAAGAATCTCTATCTTTTATTTCCGCTACTGTGATATACCGAGACAGCAAGCTGAATCAACATTCTGCCAGCTTACTGAATCGAGAAAGTTATTGTATTTTCTGTAGAATCAGCAACCTGTTTACAGGATAGTTTTAAAACGCAAAATTTGATAGAGGTTCATTCACCCCCTCTGAACCTTTGACCACTTGGGACCAACAAGGTATATATTTAAAATTTTAATTTTAATTATTATCATTATTATTATGTAAGAAATGAGGGATTATGGTATCTCTTTTCTTTTCTTCACATCTTCAATCAGATGTTTCTACACTTCAAGCTCTCCTGTTTTGGCTAAGTCTTCATACTTAACAAGAGTGTCTCTACAAGTTTTTTAGCTTGCCAATCAATTCTTTTCACACAGATATCTGAAGTATCTTAGACATTTCGACCTCTTGAAAATGGTGATCTTTTTAAAGGTAGGATTTATGTTCTCTAGCAGTCTCACCTTGTCAAATAACTTTAGTTCCCAACCCATGCTCTCTTTTAGGGGTCTTTGATCCATTGGCACTGAAGCTTCTGCAGAAAGAATGTCTAGATCAAAGTATGAAAAATCCTGTGGTGGGAACTGGTTCAGAGCATCGTCCACCTTCTTCATGAGCTCTGTTCTTGGTGGCTCAACAACACCTAATCTAGAGATCCAGACATCTTGATCTCTTCTTCTTTTCTCCTCAGCTTCCTTCAGCTCTCTCCACCTATTTTCATCTAACCTTCTAACAGCAGTTTGACTCAAGGATTTATCTTTCTGATGATGCTGTTGTTGTCTGCTAATTCTTTTTTGTGTGGGTGATATATCATTTCTAACTGAGCTACTCCTTTCAGTTCTGGATACAACACTGCTTACTGTTTTGGATGCAGCAGTGCCATCACCACTTTGATCATCGTCATTCTTTCTCTTTTTGGCTGGAAGACTCCGGCCAGTATCAAATCTTGATCTCCTGCACTTTTTGCTAACTAGTTCCTCCTAATCGTCATCATCCAACAACTGCATCACTTCATATATTACAGCTTCATCGACTGCAGCTGTAAGCTATAGATCTCATTTTCCTTTACTATATCATTTTCCCTTTTTAGCATCATCAACAAGGGTTTGTGTAGAGGGAATGATTGCAACTTTATCTCCAGCTGTAAATTGAGGAAATGTCTTGAAGAGAGCATCCCTCATTTCACCAACAATTAGCTCC
The DNA here is from genome assembly GCA_954870855.1 of Scutellaria minor. Taxonomy (NCBI): domain Eukaryota; kingdom Viridiplantae; phylum Streptophyta; class Magnoliopsida; order Lamiales; family Lamiaceae; genus Scutellaria; species Scutellaria minor. The sequence goes on from OX940725.1 coordinate 24,982,429, forward strand.
AGATTTGCTTATCTTTCATTAGTACTCTGAGCTCTATGATCTTGATTAACAACATGCTCCTATAAATTGTTAAGCACTAGAGAATGTGTTGTTAGAGTATTGTTAGTGGTTTGTTGTGCAGTGACTTGAGCAGTTGCAGTTACTTCGGCTTTCTTTGCAGTATTGAAGGGGTGAGTATGTTGTTTTATCTATTCTTCTTACATGCACTCTGAGAGCTTCTTAGGAATATCAACAATAACTTCATGCAGCTTGGAGATCTTGTTAACATGAGATTGATCATTGGTAGCAGAGTTGAACACATGAATTTGAAAAGCTCTTCCTAAAGCTTGTATTGTTGCTGCAATGCTCTACATGGATTGTTCATGGGAAAGGGTAGAAAGTTCTTCAATATCTTTTATTTCAGGAATGATAATCTTCCATGCATTTGTATCATCATCAGGTCCATTTGATGACTCATCTTCATCATTGTTAAATGCAGCCAGCATTGTTTCTTTTGATTTGGGTACAGTAGAGCTGGAAGGTTTTGTTGTATCCTAAACAAGTACTGAAACATGTGCAGTAGAATTCAAATTAGAAGCATGAAGATTTTCTTTCTGCGATGGCTCTATCTGCCCAGCTCCTTCATCCACCTTTATTTTCTTTTTAAATCCTCTACAAGTCCTGTCTCAACTTGTAGTCAGGGTTGTAGTCTCAAAAATCTCAAGGTTCCTAGCAGCTGTGCATATGGAAATAATATCTTGTTCAATCTCTACACATATTGTTGCATCAGATTCGGTTGTGTCTTGAGTGATCAAAGCATGTTGTATTGCTAATTGAGCTAGTACAGAGAGTCCTGCCTCAGCAAATTCCTCCATAATTGCATCATCGACGATATATTTTTGTAGACTTGCAAGGACTCATTTGATCTTATCTAATGGTTCTCCTTTAGGTACATCTTTGTGAAGAATAGAGGAATCACCATAGTCCATCAACTCATAATCTTTTTCCATCAAATCCAGGTTGTAGATTGATGAAAGATCAACTAGCATTATATCGAATGTTGTGAATTCTGAATGCTTGACACTAGAAGTACATTCTCCAGGTAGCAAATTTCTTTGAGTTTGTAGATTCTCCGCTCTGCTAGCTTGCAGTCTATCTACAACATAGGTTCATTTATCTCCTCGGTGTCAATGTGTCCCAGCTGCTTTTCTGCCATTCTCAATTCTTCTGATTCTTCACTTGACATAGCAGCATGTATCTCAAAGTTTTCTTTATTTTCTGTAATCTACTTCCAAAGAGTCTGGTATTCTCTGATTTCAGTAATTCTTGTTGTTCTGATAAATTCTGGGAAATCTGGGTCCAACATTAACCAGATGCCTGCAGATTTAGCCCATAGATGGACTTTCTGCTCCATGATAACAAACTTTTTCCATTTCAGCAGTTTTTCTACTATGGACAACCTCATCAATCTCCAGATGTAATATTTTTGCTCCATCTGTGCAAAGATATCTTCTGCAAAGCTGTCGAGAAATTCATGAGGGATGTGATCATTAGATAGCTGTGTAAAATCTACACATAGTCCAATAGGGGTGACGAACATTCCTTGGTGCCCTTCCAACAGAATTTCTAGCTCTATTATTGTATCAGTTGCATGTTCTGCATTATCAGCTTTCACCTTATCAACCTCCTTTATGGCTAGAGGTTGTTGTATCTTCTTCTATTCAGATGGATGCACTAGAGAACTTGCATCCATTGGTTCTTCTACTAGGTACTCTTCCTCATAAGCACCATCATGGTCTTGGCTTCTTCAATCACAATATCTTTGGTTATAACAGTCTCTATCCTGGCTTTAGGTTGCAACATTATTTATTCAACTTCTTTTGGTTCTTCCACTAATGGTTTTTGCTAAGAAGGGACAACTTCTGCTACTACTGCTTTCTTTGGCTTTCGAACAAACGAGACTTATTTCTCCTCTGAACTTGAGCTTTCAGCAACTCTGATAGGCGAAGGGTTCTAATGCTTAGCTGTAGCCCTGTTTCTCTTCTTTGGTGCTGCAGCAATTAGTACATCATCAGAATCTTTTATGTCACTGCTTACAGTTGAGACAACAACTTTTTGTGTCCTAGTCAACAGTGCAACAACTTTTTTTTTCAGTTTTATTACTGCATCCTCAGTTGTTTTCTTCTCTTCTTGCTTCCTTACAGTCTTTTATTTCTTCTTCTTTGTAAGAAACTTCTCAACAGAAATAGGAACCACATTAATCAGTGGAATCCCTATCTTGGATAGAATTGAGGAGATGGTGATTCCAAAGCTTTTTCACTTTGTATCATTTGCAGCTTCTTCCCAAATTCTTCGCAAAATGAACGTGCTCCAATTCACTTTTTCTTTCTTCATGATAGCTATCATCAATCTAAATCGCAGCTTAATGTATTTGTCATAGTTTCCTCCCCTGTCTTCGATAGAATACGCACAAATATCGTGCAGGAACTCATATTCTCATTTAAAAAGCTTTTTTGCAGCGCTTTTCTACACAGGGCCAGTTATCTCCTCTAACTTGAATAACTATCATATTTCCTCGACATGCTCATCGTCATACTTCTCCAGCAGAGAAGGTTTGAGACCTTTTCCTGAGATGTCGAATGTCGAAGATCTCAGAGATGATCTAAGATGTCAGAGTATACTCCTTACCATCTTCCTCCATCTTGAAGATGATGTTTTTGGTGTCATCAGATAGCCTTGCAAAAGCATAGACTTTTTACACTGATGCTTCTGAGAGTCTTGCATATCGGGTCGTCAGAAGGCCTGAGAGTTTTATATCTTCTACACATAACCAAACCTTTCGAATCTCTTCTTGATCAAATATGCTTGAATCAGAGAAGATAGATGATGGATTCACAAAGCGACCTTTTAGAATTATGGTTTGTCTTCCTGCCATTTCTGAAGGTTTGAGATCGGGAATAGTTTGCTGTGAGAAATATTAGGGTTAGAGAGAGGTTTCTACTTTGGGGAGATTTGAAATGAGAGAGGTGGTTGATTAAAAGGGATGATGAACAGTTTATATTCAATTATGAATTATCCCATGATCAATGGTTGAGATTAAATGATCATCCAAAGGGCGAGAAATCTGACGATTGTGATAGAAGAACGGAGGGACCAATTTGTAAAATCTGAAACTTCAGGGATTTAAAACGAAACATGACTATTGCACTTTTGAAAAAACAGATTTTACATTAAATGCGACAAATCATTATGCCACTCAAATGATTAGCAATTAAGTTACTGGGTTGATATGAGGTTGCAGAGTAATACATACTCTTTGTCATAAATGTTGAGTCAAGTTGTTGTAACTTGATGATGTAATCTTGCTTACTACAATATCCAAGCCTTCCTGCAGTTTTCTTGTTTCTGTTTGCTGTCTTATTGTATCATCGCATAGATGCAACATTCCCCTTTAATAACCGAATTTTCTTATCTTCTTTACAACTTAATAATCCCAAGTTCATTTCTAAGCATAGAAAATCTTGATTCACATAAGGGTTTTGTGAATATATCTGTAACACCCTACCCCCATATGATGTATATTTAACAATAAAATATATGTCTTGTAGATAGATCATACTGATATTTCATTGATCCATAGAAGCATAAAATATTATTTAATGACTAATATTGTATAAAATTAAAACACGCAACCATTATCTCAGTATAAGTCATATTAAATACAATTCATGATGCACACGGTCCAAAATGCAAAATGAGGAGGAGGAGAAGGTTGCACGAGGCATCAACCGACTGACCTGTATAGCGTGACGTCTATATATACAACCCACGTCAAAAAGAGTTATTGAACCTAAACAAAAACAAATATGTGATTTTTATGAGTCGCAACTCAGTAAATATAAACCGTTAATTTAACTAAACAATAAGCAAATAACAATCATTAACATTAATCATAAACATATACAAACGCCACTATGTCCGGTTTATTATTCTGTGAACTGCTCAAGCTTGGATCTGTCCCGAGATTTCCAATATGCCACTGTGTATATAGACCCGTAGGTCTCCAATATGATTATGACCCGAAGGTCTCCACTGTGTATATAGACCTGTAGGTCTCCAATATAAATTTGACCTGAAGGTCTCCACTTTGTATACGATCCATAGCAAGAGAGTCACGGACCTTTTTAATTTCATGCAAATTTTACTGCAACATATCAATCATCTGAACATATGATCACGTATATATTTACCAATATATCATTTGACCCAATGACAATTTCATACCAATACATATTTCTTATATAACACATATAACAGACATTGCATATAAATCCCATATACGGTTTATACTCACCTGACTAAGATAAGTAATCCATTCGTCGCTCTGGTTCCTCCTTTCTTCTACAGCCTGTGCTCCTTTTTGGGATAATCTTTTAGAATTCACTCCGATCAAATCGAAGAGCATGTCACCACGAGCTCCCCCTCAAAATATGAAGCAAAATGGTGAAGAAACGAACTTAAAATTCACAAACCCTTCTCTCTTCTTTCTTTTATTTCCCTTCTTCGTTTTCCTCTGTTTTTCTTTCCTATTCTCTCTGTTTTTGTCTTTCTTTCTCTGTTGTCTTTTAAATTTCTCTCCATAATAAATAATAAAGTGTGATGTACATATATGCATCCACACCGTCTCTCTGAGTAAGTTTCTTTTCTTTTATTTATTTATTATTAATGATTACGTAAACTTATACATACACGTGTATAGCTATAATATAAAGGACAATATATATACAATATACATGCACCTACACATCACATAAATATATATATATATTATAATATTAATGAGACTTTGTGCCTAAATATGTACACATGACACTTACATATAAATATATATTATAATATTAAACCTATATAACATGTAGTGCACACACAGGTAGGTATATATATATACATATATATATATATATATTAAATTCTAGAACCATTATATTTTCATAATTTGTTACTTAATAAATATAATAATTTTATTATGCATTAAAACATTATTAGTCTCAACCAATTATGATAGGGTTTTCTCAACACCAACTATGTAAGAACATATAAGTAATAATAAAATATACATATATACATGAAATGAATGCCCAATGACGTGAATGTTTTGGTCGAGAATGTTACAATTCTCCCTCTCTATAAGAATTTTGTCCTCAAAATTTGTTATTCCTCTATGCAATGTATCAATAAGAAGATCAGTTACCCGTGAATAAATGTGGATATAATTTTTTCATCTTTTCTTCTTCTATGTAACTTAAGTTTTCTGCAATCTGTATCTCTGAATCCCGTAATACATGTGAAGGATCAGATCGATATCGTCGCAACATGCTAACATGAAAAACATTATGGATCTGAGTCAATTCCGGAGGTAATGCTAACTCGTATGCCAATGGTCCAACTTTTCCGATGATATCATAGGGCCCAATATATCGAGGGCTTAACTTTCCTTTATTACCGAATCTCATAACACCTTTCCAAGGAGAAACTCGTAAAAATACTTTATTACCAACCTGGCATTCCATCTCTTTTCTATGTTGATCAAAGTAGTTTTTTTATCGGTCTTGTGCAGCCTTCAATTTGCTTTTAATGACATCGACTTTGTCAATTGTGTTCTGAACAATTTCTGGCCCTTCTAAAATTTCTACACCCTCTTTATCCCAATATAGTGGACTTCTGCACTTTCTTCCATATAACGCCTCATATGGTGCCATTCCAATGCTACTGTGAAATTGGTTATTAAAAGTAAATTCCATCAATGGAATATATCTATCCCACGAACCATGAAACTCAATAACGCATAACGTCTGTATAGTCCTTTCTGATTGGCCATCTGTTTGAGGGTGAAAAGTTGTACTAAAGTGTGATTTCGTCTCTATAGCTGTCTGAAAACTCTCCCAAAATTGAGAAGTAAATCTCGGATCTCTATCTGAAATAATGGACACTAGTATACCATGGAGTCGTACAATCTCTCTGACGTACTTTTCTGCCAATTGATCTAATGAACAACCCTAACGTAAACGTAAGAAATGTGTTGATTTAGTCAATCTATCCACAATTACCCAAATAGCATTATTCTCTTATTGCGTTCTCGGTAATCCCAAAACAAAGTCCATCATAATCCGCTCCCATTTCCAAATTGGAATAGATAGGGGTTTTAGCATACCTGTAGGTGCTTGATGTTCTGCTTTAACTTGCTGACAAGTAAGACATCTAGAAATAAATTCAACAATATCTTTCTTCATTTTCGGCCACCAGTAATGTTGTCTCAATGTGTGGTACATCTTTGTTGTGCCTGGATGCATAACATATGGTGCATTGTGTGCCTCGTCTAAAATCTCTCGTCGTAAATCATCAACGTCTGGTACACACAACCTGGTGCCAAACATTAATGTACCATCTTGTAACTCAAATGGTGTGTCTTTGCCGTGGCGTACCTGTTCAATAATTTCTGTCAATTTTTCATCTCTGTTTTGTGCATCTTGTATTCTCTGTCTCAATATCGGATGAATCTCCAAGGTAGCAATCAGTACTCCATCTGTATCTAACTGTAGTCTCGTGTTCAAACCTCATAGAGCAATTAAATTTGAAAATGAAGTCAGATGCATATTTGCCACTGTACTATCGGACTTCCGGCTTAACGCATCAGCTACAACGTTAGCCTTTCCTGGATGATACTCTATCGTGCAATCATAGTCTTTCAATAGTTCCATCCAACGACTCTGTTGCATATTCAGTTCTTTCTGACTCATCAAATACTTCAAGCTTTTATGATCGGTAAATATCTGAAATATCTCTCCATATAGATAATGTCGCCAAAATTTTAAAATAAATACCACTGTCGCCAACTCTAAATCATGAACAGGATAGGAAACCTCATGTGGTCGTAATTGTCGTGATGCATGAGCAATTACTTTCCCATTCTGCATTAGAACGTAACCAAGTCCTTGATGCAAAACATCACTATAAACGACAAATCCCCCAGTGCCTGTAGGAATTGTGAGTATCGGTGCTGTAGTCAAACGGTGCTTTAACTCATCAAAGCTTTGTTAACATTTGTCATTCCAATGAAATAAAACATTCTTTTGTAGCAGTTTTGTGAGTGGCGCTGCTATAATGAAAAATCCTTAGACAAACCGTCTGTAGTATCCAGCCATACTAAGAAAACTTCGAACCTCCGAGACTATCGTTGGCACCTCCCAGTTTACCACTGCCTCAATCTTTCTAGAATCGACCTCTATGCCTCGTCCAGATACTATGTGTCCCAAAAATACCACATGATCCAACCAAAACTCACATTTACTCAACTTTGCGTATAGTTATTTTTCTCGCAAGATTTGTAACACTATCTGTAAATGATCCGCATGCTCCTATGTACTCCGTGAATATACCAGTATATCATCAATGAAGACAATGACAAATCTATCAAGGAAAGATTGGAACACTTTATTTATTAAAGCCATAAATACTGCTGGTGCATTAGTCAAACCGAATGGCATCACCAAAAATTCATAATGCCCATGTCGAGTTCTAAATGTTATCTTTGGAATATCATCTGTGGATATCTTTGACTGATGGTACCCAAATCGAAGATCTATCTTGGAAAATACTTACGCACCCTGTAACTGATCAAATAAATCATCTATCCGTGGTAATGGGTATTTGTTCTTCACTGTCACTTGATTCAGCTTTCAGTAATCTATACACAGTCGTAATGTACAATCTTTCTTTTTTATGAAAAGCACTGGCGCACTCCAAGGTGATACACTAGCCCGTATATACCCTTTGTCTAACAGTTCCTGCAATTATTTCTTTAATTCCTGTAACTCCAATGGACCATTCGATATGGAAGAATAGAGATTGGTGTGGTACCCGATATCAACTCTATGGTGAACTCTGTCTCTCTATCTGGTGGTAATCCTGGTAAATCCTCTAAGAAAACATCAGAAAAATCTTTAACAATTAGAATATCTCTAATCTCATCATATGTAACTGTACGATCTATAACATGTGCCAGATATGCCTCGTATCTATCTCTAATCATACGGAAAGCTGTTGTTGCTGAAATCAAACATATTGGTACAATCCGTCGATCACCATAGAAAACCACTTTAGTCTGTCCAGGAGAATCTATCACTACTTCTTTAGTATAACAATCCACTTTAGCACGATGTCTCGATAACCAGTCCATACCCAATATAACATCAAACTCACACAGAAATAACAGGATCAAATCAGCTGGTAACGCTATTGTATCAACCCGCATTATACAATTTCGATATACTATATGCACCATTACAACCTCACTTAATGGAGTATGTACTCCTAAGTTGTAATCTAGTGGTTCGGGTTCTTTATGCAAATGAGATGCTATGTTAGATGATATGAATGAATGAGTGGATCCTGGATCTATCAAGATATGTATTTCAAAATCATTTAAATAGAGTTTACCAGTAATGACCTCAGGTGTTGTAGCTGCCTCCCGCTGTGACATAGCATTAACTCATGCCTGACCCTGTGATTGTGTTCCCGGTGTCTCTGATCTTCCTCTACTAGCAGTAGAGCTTAAAGTCTGACCTCTACCACGACCTCTACCAACACTCGTCACTGGTGCTGCTGGCTGAATATTTTACACTGTCGATTCTGATGCCGCTCTGCCAGTGTTTGATCTATCAGGTCTAGCTGGACATTCCCTATAAAAATGTCCTTGTTTTCCACAGTAATAACAACCTCCAGTAAGAAATCGACACTCTCTTGCATGATATCGACCACAGTGCTAACACATAGGTCGTGTTTGTATTGTCGGGCTAGGTCCTTGGCCACCTCCACGACCAAAAGACTGTACACGTCCATCTCTCTGACCGACTGGACCACCTTTGCTAAATATCTGTGCTGGAGAGGAAAAAATCTGACGTTTAGTTGGTTTCTCACTTGACTCACCAATATGAGTCATTGACTCTCTCTTTGGCTTTTGAAAATATGTTTGTCGTTCTTTTAACAAAGTCTAGGCCTTAACTGCTGCAGTACACAAATCTGTGTAAGTACGGAGATCCCAAAGTGTAATCTTGCTTCGAATGTTATATGAAAGTCCCTTCTCAAAACATCTGCATCTATCTCGTTCCGTAGCAACCATCGCAGCCACATAAGGTGATAATTGAGTAAATTTAACTTCATACTCGGCAACTGACATATTCCCCTGTTTAAGAGATAGAAATTCCATTTGTTTGTTATCCCGGTATACTTCTGGCATATATCTGTCTCTGAACATGGTGAGAAAATCATCCCAAGTAAGGATTGGCGGTTGTACTGTAGCATGTGGAACTTTCTCCCACCAATCATATGCATCTCCTTGTAAAAGTGATACTGCAAAGTCAAACTGTTCATCTACAGTGCATTTCATCATGGCAAAAACTCTTTCTATTCTTTTGAGCCATGTCTCAACTTCAGCAAGATCAGTAGTCCCATAAAAGTCAACTACTCCCAACTTACGGAGCTCCTTGAAATTTTTACTTTGGGAACCTATACCTGGCCCCTGTACTTCTTGTTCTGCCCGTCTAGGTGAATGTTGTGCAGGCTCATGTGATACATGTATTGTATGAGATGCCTCTATCGATTGATGTGGCACGGCTGAACCTTCTCTTCTCAATGATTCATGCTCATGAATGTCCATGTTCTTATTTATATAAATGCAATTTCAATGTCAATTACATATGATGTGTAATGCTTATGAATGCATAATGACCCAAAGGAATCATATCCCCACTCTGATACCAAAACTAAACTATAACACCCTACCCCCATATGACGTATATTTAACAATAAAATATATGTCTTGTAGATAGATCATACTGACATTTCATTGATCCATAGAAGCATAAAATATTATTTAATGACTAATAGTATAAAATTAAAACACGCAACCATTATCTCAGCATAAGTCATATTAAATACAATTCATGATGCACACGGTCCAAAATGCAAAATGAGGAGAAGGAGAAGGTTGCACGAGGCATCAACCGGCCGACCTGTATAGCGTGGCGTCTATATATACAACCCACATCAAAAAGAGTTATTGAACTTAAACAAAAAAAAATATACGATTTTTATGAGTTGCAACTCAGTAACAATAAGCAAATAACAATCATTAACATTAATCATAAACATATGCAAACGCCATTATGTCCAGTTTATTATTTTGTGAACTGCTCAAGCTTGGATCTGTCCCGGGATTTCCAATATGCCACTGTGTATATAGACCCGTAGGTCTCCAATATAATTATGATCCGAGGGTCTCCATTGTGTATATAGACCCGTAAGTCTCCAATATGAATTTGATCCGAAGGTCTCCACTTTGTATACAGATCCATAGCAAGACAGTCACAGGCCTTTTTAATTTCATGCAAATTGTACTGCAACATATTAATCATCTAAACATATGATCACGTATACATTTACCAATATATCATTTGACCCAATGACAATTTCATACCAATACATATTTCTTATATAACATATATAATAGACATTGCATATAAATCCCATCTACGGTTTATACTCACCTGGCTAAGATAAGTAATCCATTCGTCGCTCTGGTTCCTCCTCCCATTCTATAGCCCGTGCTCCTTTTTGGGATAATCTTTGAGAATTCACTCCGATCAAATCGAAGAGCATGTCACCATGAGCTCCCCCTCAAAATCTGAAGCAAAACGGTGAAGAAACAAACCCAAAATTCACAAACCCTTCTCTCTTCTTTCTTTTATTTCCCTTCTTCTTTTTCCTCCATTCTTCTTTCATTTTCTCTCTGTTTTTATCTTTCTTTCTCTGCTGTCTTTTAAATTTCTCTCTGTAATAAATAATAAAGTGTGATGTACATATATGCATCCACACCGCCTCTCTGAGTAAATTTCTTTTCTTTTATTTATTTATTTATTATTAATGATTACGCAAACTTATACATATATGTGTATAGCTATAATATAAAGGACAATATATATACTATACACATGCACCTACACATCACATAAATATATATATATATATTATAATATTAATGAGACTTTGTGCCTAAATATACACACACGGCACTTACATATAAATATATATTATAATATTAAACCTATATAACATGTAGTGCTCACACAGGTAGGTACATATATATATACATATATATATATTAAATTTTAGAACCATTATATTTTCATAATTTGTTACTTAATCTATATTAGCGTAAATATAATAATTTTATTATGCATTCAAACATTATTAGTCTCAACCAATTATGATAGGGTTTTCTCAACATCAACTATGTAAGAACATATAAATAATAATAAAATATGCATATGATGCATGAAATGAATGCCCAATGACGTGAATGTTTTGGTCGAGGATGTTACAATATCTGTCAATTGCAAATCTGTAGGAACTTTCTCTAAAATAATATCTTTGTTTTCAACGTGATCTCTTATAAAATGATGTCTCACATCAATATACTTTGTTATGGAGTGGAATACTGGATTGTGTGTGATAGCAACAACACATGTGTTTCTATCTCAATTATTCCATAATCCTTAAGTTGATGTTGTATTCATAAGATCTATGCGCAACAGCTTCCTGCAACAACATATTTAACTTCTGTTGTTGATGTTGTTATAGATATTTATTTCTTGCAGAACCATGACACTAACCTTTCTCCAAGAAATTGACAAGTACTACTTATACTTTTTCGGTCAATTTTACATCCAGCAAAATCTGAATCTGAATACCATTTCAGACCGAATCCTCATTCTTTAGGATACCATAACCCAACATCTTGAGTTCTTTTCAGATATTTGATGATTCTTTTCACAGCTGCAAGATGTGATTCATTGGGGGCTGTTTGAAATATTGCATATACTCCTACTGCAAACATAATGTCAGGCCTACTTGCAGTAAGATGTAACAGAGATCTAATCAATCTCCTGTATTTTGTAATTTCCATTTCCTTTCCATTCTCATCTTTGTCAAGACTAATTGATGTTGTCATAGGAATGCTTAGTGTTGATCCGTCTCCATTCCAAACTTCTTGATCAACTCCTTGGTATATTTAACTTGATTGATGAAGATACCATTGCCAAGTTGCTTAGTTTATAGACCTAGAAGAAACTTAATTCTCCAATCATACTCATCTCAAACTTCTTTTACATGAGGGTTGAGAAATTTTCACTAAGATTTTTGTTTGTGGATCCAAAAATGATATAATCTACATAGATTTGTATAAGGAGAATGATGTCTCCATCCTGTATTCTGAATAAGGTCTTATCTATTGTTCATTTCTGAAATCCATTCTCCAATAGATACAAGGACAACGTATCATACCATGCTTTTAATGCTTGCTTCAAACCATATAAAGCTTTCTGCAATCTGAATACTTTCTCTTCAGGTTGATCTTCAAATCCAGGGGGTTGTTCCACATAAACTTCTTCTGATAATAGACTATTCAAGAATGCACTTTTAATATCCATCTGATATACACTGAAATTCTTGTGTGCAATATAGGCTAAAGAAATTCTGATTGCTTCAAGCCTTGCTATAGGTGCGAAGGTCTCATCAAAATCAATTCATTCTTCTTGACAATATCTCTTAGCAACTAATCTAGCCTTGTTTCTGACAACAATTCCAGATTCATCTAGCGTGTTCTTGAATACCCAGTTTGTTCCAATTACTCATTGATGATCAGGTCTGGGAACCAGCTTCTATACTTGATTTCTTTCAAATTCATTCAACTCTTCCTGCATGACTTGAATCTAATTACTGTCTTCTAGAGCTTTTTCAAAGGTTTTGGGTTCCCCTTATTATATGAAGTAGACAAACATTGTTTTATGTGGTCTTGATCTTCTAGTTCTTACACCCACATTAGGGTCTCCTATAATGAGTTCTCTTGGGTAATTTCTGAGCCATGTTCTATCTGGTTCAAAGAAATATGTGGGTTGATGATCTGTTGCTTGTTGTTCTAGTTTAGGTTGATAAGATCTGTCATGTTTCTGCATTCTGTCAGGTTACTGTGTTGTAACCTATATTCCTGTATTTTCTGGGATAGGGATTTCTTCAATATACTTAATTCGGTGATCTTTGATTTTCATCTGTGATAGATCTTCTTTCATCTTATCAAGCTCAGCAGTATCACAGTGTGGTTCATCAAATACCACATGCACTGATTCTTCAACTACAAGAGTTCTTTCGTTGAAGATTCTAAAAGCCTTGTTTACTAATGAGTATCCTAGAAGTACTCTATCTGATTTGGCATCAAAGGTCTTCAAGTGCTTTTTTCCATTGTTCAGGATATAGCATCTACATCCAAAGATATGCAAATAGGTAATGTTTGGTGCATATTCATAGGGGGTCATGTCATGATCTTTGTTGATTAAACATCTATTTTTGATATAACATGTTGTATTGGTAGCTTCAGCCCAAAATCTTTTAAGAATAGCAGCTTCTGCAATCATTGTTCTTGCTGCTTCTTTGAGGGTTCTGTTCTTTTTTATGCAGCTCCATTTTACTGGGGTGTTCTTGCTGCAGAGTACTCATGATATATCTCATTCTTTGAGTAATACTTCTCAATAAACTTGTTTGTGAATTATGTTCCTCAATCAAATCTTATCTTGACAATACTTAGACTTTCCTCATTCTATATTCTCTTCATGAATTCTGTTAGCACTATTCTGATTTTCTGATTTATTGGCTAGAAAGTTTGTCCAGGTAAATCTTGAGTAGTCATCAACAACCACTAGAGAATACTTCTTGGCACTCATACTTACAAGCTCAGCTGGTCAAAAAAGATCCATATGCAATAGATCCAAAATCCTGTGAGATGATCTTTGTACTTTATCATTGAATGAGCTTTTTACTTGTTTTCCTTTTTGATATGCTTCAAAAATACTTTCCTTTTTTAAGGCTACATTTGGTAGACCTCTCACTAGACATTTTCTTGCTAGCTTGTTGATGGTTTTGAAGATCAAATGACTCATCTTTTTGTGTCAAAGCCAACTCAATTTAGGTGTACTTTTTGCAATAAAGTATGTTAGATGCACTATTGAACTCTAATATACAAGATAGATGTTTCCTCTCCTGGTTCCAGTTAACTTCACCTCATTGGACTTGTTATCCCTGATCAGACATTTATTGAGGTTGAACTCCTTAGACATCCTTTGTCACAAAACTGATTTATGCTTAGAAGGTTGTACTTTAGTCCTTTCATATAGGACATTTCATTGATGCATGTGTTGTCTTTTACTAAGCTTCTTATAACATTGGTGCTCCCTTTTGAGTCATCTCCAAATACCACCTTAGGGTCTTTACATGGTTGGAAGTCTTTTAAGGCTTCTTTGTTGCCAGTCATGTGTCTTGAGCAACCACTGCCAATATACCACACATCACTGCTGCTTCCTAGCAACTGTTCCTAGATACAGTTCAGTCAAATTTTAGGTACCCATACAAGTAGGGGTCCTTTGGGGTTTGTTTATTTTGGTATCAACATATCCTTCATAATAATTAGTTTGTTATGAGCTTTGATGGTTCTCTTTATGTAAGTAATCCTTCCAGGATACTGCTTGTAAATAGTATGTGAATGGTCTTTCCTTATATAACCTCCACTGCTAGAGTATCGTCTTCTCTTATACCTTTCTAGAGTACAAACTCCTTTAGGTTTAAACATATAGGTCTTGGTATAAAAGGAGTTGAAGTTTTTTTACTGTAACTTATGAGGTTGCTGCATTCTAACTCTGGTTATTGCTGAATGACTTTATTGTATCCTGTGAGTCTGTGCAGTTTTATTTTCTACAATTTTCAATAAGAGTTTCTTTCCATTATCAGTTGTGTTTGGCTTGTTCATGACCTCCTTTGATTGATAGAACTCTTCGTGGAAAAGAATTTTGGCTTGAACAAACTTCTCAACTTTAGATATACTTGTTATATTCTGAGAAGTTTTAGCACTGTATCCTAGATCATTTCCTCCATAGGCATTTTGGGTCTCCATAATACATTCATGTGCTTTTCTTGCTGATCTACTGTATACATCAATTGTATTTTGTAGATTTTCCTTCTCAGTTTCTAGCTTAGGACCAGCAGCTTGAGCCTAGAGACTTCTGCTCTGAGATTGATGCATTCTGTATTGTAATACCATAATCTAAAAGTTTGTCTTTCAGTGCAGTTTGCTCACTCTTGAGCATCAGATTCTCCTCTTTGAGCTCCTCATGAGCTGAGTTTATCTGCTCAAAGTCACTCATGATTTGTTTAAAGAACTAGATCATGTTCAACTTTTCTCTATCAGATTCAACAAAAGATTAAGATGATACGTCATCGCCATCTTCATCTTCACGGTCCTCGGCCATCAGACATAATAATGATTCTTCATCAGAGGTAGAACTGTCACTGTCACTCTCAGATAGAGTTTTGTTCTGTTGCTTCTTCCTTGGATGAGCTTGATGCTTTCAAGGCTTCTGTTTCTCCAAAAATGCTCTCAGTTTTTATTTATCATCTCTCTTATTTTCCCTTTTTGCATCATTTCTTCCTCAGGGTACTTGTGAACTTGAGGATAGAGACAAATTCTTGCATAGTGGTCTGGTTTCCTGTAGTTGTAACTAGGGCTGTGCATGGGTCCTGGAGATTATCGAAACCCGAACCAAAAAAGTTCCGAACTGAAAATACCCATTGACTTTTTGACTTTTTCCGAACCGAATTGAACCAAATTTTTTTTGGTACGGTTCTGGAGATTTTTCAATTATCCAAATCAAGAGCCGAACCGAACTGGAATCGAATCAAACCGAATTGGACCGAACCAAATAACCGAATTTAAAAAATTATATATATATATATATATTATCATTTAGTTTTTTTATATCTTCATATAGTTATATAATACATATTTAATTATGTTGATAATTAATAAGACTATATATAACTTCAATTTTCAAAATTTTAATAATTTATAATAATAATAAACTAAATTTTAATGATATTTATCAAGAAATCATATATATTTTTATATTAGAGTGATAAGTAACAAATTACTAATATAAATAAATGATAATTTTTCATCAAACATCAAATAAATTATTTGTATAATTCAGAGAGAGATTGTGTCAATATCTATAATCTACTTAGTTCATATAATTACTAGTAATATAAATTTATTTATTTCATAATCTAATTTTACACAATTATATTATAGTTTTATTTTATTATACTAAATTGGTAAATTATGCTAAAAACTATTTTTTAGGATAAGATCATTTTCTTTTTATATTTTTTAAGATTGTTAGTTGTAAATGGAAAAAATTGTATGTGAACAACAAGAGATTTGATTCGAAAAAATTAATTCGAAATAGTTTATTGTAATTCATTAAAGCAAACAAATAAACTCAAACTTGATGGTTGATATGATTTAGCTATTTAGCTCATTAGAAGGGTCGTGAGTTAGTTGTAAAATATAATACTAATGTTGGACATTTTTATATATATATATATATTTTTACTTATGATAAATATATAAAAATCTAATTATAGATATGTTGTTGTTAAATTATAAAATCTAAATGAGTTGGTGTATAATATAATTTACAATTTATATTTATTAAGTTCGGTGTGGCTCAACGCTCTCCCGAGTCCATCACTAGGAAAATAAAAACCAAGATTTGCTTTAACTGGTATGTATTTGGCAATATAAGCTCAGCTCAAATTCATTCGAAAAATACACAAACTAAATTTTAACTCTTAATAGTTCAATTCAACTTGATTCGAATGTATCACTAATTATTACTTGTTAGGTGCATACATTATAAACAAGAAATTAACTCTAATTTATCTAATAATATTGTAGAAAATAATTAATTTCTTAAAATTACTGAAATCTAAAATTAAACTAATATATATTAGAATACCACAATATCAATTATTCTAAATTACCATGATGATTAGAATTGATGTGGTTGTAAAATTTCACAATATTAATTATTCTAAAACTAATACTTAATTAAATATTATCAATTTATCACCCTAATTCAAAACCTAAAAATTTGCCACCAAATATCATTAGACCTATTAACTATTAAGGATATCTCTGATTCTCCAAAGTAATTTTTTTGATTTGGTTTTGTATCAAAAAATATCTTGTCCATAAACTTAGGAATTAGATTGATTTTATTTTCCTTATGATTATCTTGTATCCTTTATATATATTGTTATATATATTATTATTATAAAATGAATCACTTTTCACCTCATTCTACCAATTACCGAAGTCACTACATGTCTACATCACCAAATTCTCACTGGCCTTTTTGTATGTAGTCACCGTGCACAACTATCATCTTGTCATACTTGCTCACCATCATCACGTAAAAAAGTGTTCGATCTCTTGGGAGAACTTTAGACAAGTAAGGACATGAACTTTTTCTTAATTTTTTTCCAATTGATTTCTAGATTTAAAAATGATAATCTATAATTGACAATGGTAAAATCTGGGTAGGTAATTTTTTTTATTCTTTGCTTGGTTGTTTTTAATTGATTTATATAAACTGAGTTTCAAATTTTATTTTGAAAACTTCAGTATTATATTTCATTTTGTATAAATTGGGTTCAATTTTTTTAATGCATATATTGTATACCCTTGACTATTATACATATAAAGATTCAACAATTACACCAACATACTTTATATTTAAATTAGTTTAGTATTATTGATCTTGAACAGTAGATTTGTGAGGTTCTTATATTTATTTTTTCTATTCCATTTGTAATTTGGTATTCATGTAGATATATCTTAGCCTCGAAAAGGGAGATTAAGATCATGACTTCAAACTAAAAGTTTGATGCTTTTAAAAACTCATCTAGTCTTTCACAAAGTGGTGAGCAGTAACTAATTAGTTAATTTTTTTTAATATTCATTTTTCTCTTTACTTATATTGTAATTTGAATAATTTTGTAGCGACAAGAGGAAACTAGTGGTCCATCACCTTCAAGTGGTCGTACTCCTACTCCTATCCAAACTGACTCAAGTTCAATTCCACTTGATAAAATTTCGACCCCACTTGATGGTAATGTCACTATTACTTCACCAGCCTAAAAAAAGACTAGATCAGATGTATGGAATCACTTTGAAAAAATTAAAGATTCTAATGGAAACAAAATAAGAACAACTAAATATGTATGGTGTGATAAAACTTATCAGTGTAAGAGCGAGTTAGGCACTTTGGCATTATGGAAGCATTTGAGGGTAACTTTCAAAAAATGTCTCATTAAAAAAGAATTAGCTGATGCACATAAAAGTAAAGATAGTACTCAAAAAATTTTAAGTTTTCCAAATGCATCTAATTCTGGGCAAGGGAAATTAAGTTGTTGGAAATTTGATCAGAATAGAGTACGGGAAGCTTTGGTTAGGATGATAATAAAAGATGAACTCTCATTCAGATTTGTTGAGGGTAGAGGGTTTAAAGACTTTATCGATGCAGTTGTTCCAATGTTTATCATTTCATCTAGATATACAATTGCCAGAGATTGTTATTCTTTGTTTGTCAAAGAAAAGAAAAAGATGAAAGCCCTACCCTACTCCAAATTCAATGTCAAAGCAATAGGGTGTCTCTTACAACTGATTGTCACACCCCAAAATCTTTCACTTAAAATATCAGAGTTTCACATTGGGCGTGAAAAAGAAATAGTAAGAGATGACAGAAGAAGGGGATTAGAGACGACAGAAGAAAGAGAGGAGGGACGATGTGAATCTTTCACATAACAACAATCGGCCACTGCCGAAGACAATCGGTCTCACTACCGATATAAACATCATAATAAAGCAGCGGAAACAACATCAGGATCTCACGTTCACAGTATACTCAAAAATAATTACAAAATGTGAATAAACTTAAAACATTGTTTGAAAATGTTTGTGCGACACAACCTAAATAACCACAAGATCAGGGACAGCACCACCTCTCTCCACCTAGGGTTCGACATGTTCACCAGCTCCTGTAGTGTGAGTACAGATTAAGGGGGTGAGTGCGTGGAATACACTCGTGAGGATAAAGTCTGCATCTTATAACATTCGACAGATATAAATATCAGAAATTAAACTGCAGTCACGAAATCACAAGAAGTAATATGCATAGCAGATATTAGAAATGGTAAGAAGAATAGGCGCGGGAACAGCCCGTCTTACCCTATAAAACGGTCTCATATACCACTGGTGCGCTTAATGAGGACCACCAAACCTTAATAGAGTAGTAGAAGGGAGGGAGATGATTTTTACAGTCCCGTAGGACTCTCCGAACATGCAATGTGAACCGGAGTTCTTTCACAATATATAGTATGACACAACACGTATATTCACAGCATTTAGTATTCCTCATTCATGCTTGATAATAGGGAAAACTGTAAACACATTAAGAGTTAGAAATTACCCCCACCTCATTAGGTGGCTTTCCGCGTGAGTCGATATAAATCACAAGTTCGATAACGCAAGCTCAATCCAACTAGCACTCAATCTTAATTCAACAAATCGCCTACACAAGTTACGTTGTACTTAGATCTTTATTAATTATAATTAAAGCGTTAAACGTATACGCGACGAGTCGAAGGATCTTAAGATTGGATAAGGAATGAGCTCGTTCGAAGTTGATATGAGCTCAACGACGTATATGAAGTGTGAAAGTATATTAGTATCAAGGGTTGACCTCGACCGGACCCTCGACCCTCGGTTGACAACTTCCCGTCGGCTAAGACTCGATGGTAAGGGATTTAAAGGAAAAGGAATGGGAAAGGATTGGAAACACGGCATTACCCGATACGCGTCTCACACTCGGCGCCTACTCCCGACGCACCCTGGCTGCGCACAACCATGCGCCAGCTTCCAGCAAGTTCTGTCTGGCCGCGCACGACCGTGCCCTCCGGCACGACCGTGCGCCACCCTCCAGTGGCTTCTGCCAGCTGGGGCACGACCGCGCGCCAGCAGCCTGCGCCCAGCAGCCTCCCCCGACAGCCTCGTTTCTATCGGGCATTTCCGGCCACTTCGTTCCAAACTTCTCATTCCCAACTACTATCTCTCCGATACCAACCCATTCTTCTCCAAACCCATCTCACACACACACAAACATATATATATATACAAACACTCACAATCACAAAAACCCTTGGCCGGTGACCTTCGGTCGCCAGAAACCCATCGTCTCAACTCGCCGGCGTATCACCAACACCGGTTATCACTTTTCTCATGGCGGCACCACCTATGCCACCCCCAACAGAGATCACACACAAACACACACACACGCATGCATATAAACATAACCAACCCGTTGCAACTCCGACACCACCACACATGGCGGCGTCGTCCCCCCAACAACTCACCCTCGCCTCCATGAGAACCTCCGACAACACCTCCGGTTAAAAGGACGAAGGAAAATATAGAAAACCGAGGAGAGAGAAAGGTTGGCTAGGGTTAGGGTTTAGGGTTTCAAGAGGGTTTTTCGTCATTTTCCGGCGAATGATAAGTCGGAATGGAAATCCGAAACCGGTTCTAGACTCGACTCGTCAAAATCTACGTTGTGTGCGAAAATCGGCTGAAACCGACAACTTTGAAATTTTCCGGCGAACTCCGGTGGCGGCATCACCGCATCGGTGGCGGCGCCGGTGGTGGCGTCGTAGGCCGAAAAAGAAACGAGAGAGAGAAGAGAGACTTACGTGTTTTCGGTGCTTTTGGCTCGTTTGAAGAAAGGGGTGAAAATGAACTGAAAGGAGCCTCTATTTATAGAGTTGGAAAAGTTACTATTCACCCAAAAATATCTTGTTACTATTCACCGTAAATATCTCCCGATATTTCCGAAACCTCGTTTTTTGTTCTTTTCATTGTCGTTTGAGCTACGGGTCTCCGATTAACCCCTAAATCGTTTCTATCTTCTCGTTTTTCTATTACGCATCTAATGATATAAATATCCTACGTTCCACGTCTAATAAAAATTATCATTCTTAAACGTGCATTAAACACTTATCTGAAACGCACAAATTAAATTAAACAGTTAATTCATACGCACAAAATTATTAAATCATAGGTTAAAATATTTAATTAATTAATTATGCTCATTTTGATCCAGGGCGCTACACTGATACTTGGACTAATATCCAAAATGTGAGTTACTTATGTTTGACAGCTCAGTTTATTGATTCAAATTGGAACTTAAACAAAAGAATTCTGAAGTTTTGTGTCATTAAGAGGGTAAATATTGGAAATGTTGTTGATTTTTGCATGGATGAGTGGGGATTAAAGAAAGTCATGTGCATCACTATTGATAATGCATCATCTAATGACACAGCAGTTCAACAGTTATAAAAGAGGTTAAAGAAAGATGCATTTGTTTTAGGTGGGAAAACCTTTCATATGAGATGTTTTGCACATATTTTTTAATTAATTGTTAAGGATGGCCTTGAAATTGCTTATGCTTCTGTGAAAAAAAATCTGAGATATTGTTTGTTATGTGAGGAGTAGCCCAAAAAGGTTGGATATGTTCAAAAAATGTTGTGTTGCCACGAACATTACTTCTAAGGCACATTTGCAATTAGATTGTCCAACTAGATGGAATTCAACCTACTTGATGTTGGAAACTGCTTTGATCTTTCAAAAAGCTTTTGATAAGTTGGAAGATGTTGGTTTGAAATATGCAATTGAATTTGGGAATGATCTCCATACGGATAAAGATTGGAATTATGTTGCATACTTTACGAAGTTTCTAAAAAAAATTTATGATGTGACTTGCAAGTTATCTGGTGCTTTGTATTCCACTTCCAATATGTACTTTCCTGAGATAATTCGAATTTTAAAGGAATTGGAGGGTTTTCAAAATAGTGATGATTCTTGTTTGGTGGAGATGGGAAAACAAATGAGAGTAAAATTCGATAAGTACTGGGGTACTATTAACAAGATGAATTTGATGTTTTTTATTGCTGTGGTGTTAGACCCTCGATGCAAAACACGATATCTAAGGGTCAAATTCAAGCAATACTACAGTGAAGGGGATGCAGGTGCTTTGGTGGATAAGGTAAAAAGTTCTTTGAGAGCATTGATTGAGGAATATGAGGGTGTCAATGAACAGAAAACAGATGTACTTAATTTGATGTGTGATACTACATGTTTTGAGACTGACAATATAATGGAGATAGATAAAGATATTGATGAATTTTTCTTAAAACAAGAGAATCAAGAAAAATTGGCTGCTAAAGGGGAATTGGAAAGGTATTTGGAGGAGTTGTCTGAAAAATACATGAATAAGTTTGATATATTGGATTGGTGGAAAAGAAATTCAGTATGATATCCAATTTTGAGCAATATTCCTAGAGATGTTTTAGCAATCCAGTCTTCAACAGTAGCTTCTGAATCAATATTTAGCACTGGTGGTCGGACTTTGGATTGTTTTAGGAGTTCTCTAACACCTATTACAACAGAGGTTCTTATCTGCATCCAAGATTGGTTGAAGGCCTCTAACACACCAATTCAAGTTGAAGAATTAATAGAAGACATGGCTAAACTTGAAACAGGTGTATATATATATATTTATTTATTTATTTATATTTGTGTTATACTTTCTTAACATATTTCATTTTTCTTTTATTTAATTTTTTATGTTGATTTTCTAATTTTTTTTCTTCATCAGATATTAAGAAGGATCTTGAAATTCAAGCATCGGTGTTTCCAAGAGCCGTTTTAGATTGTTGATTGCTATGCACTTGAAGAATATGTTGAATTTCTGATATTAAGAAGTCATTTTGTTTGATCTTAAACTTATTTTAAATTATAAAATTTTGTAACTTTTGAAGTAAATTGTTTGATTTTTAGTTGTTAATTGAACTTTGAAGGTGTGAAAAATTTGTTTTTTAGTCATTTATTTTCTAATTGGGTGCATTTCATCTAAAAAAATTATCTTTTACTTTTTTTCTCTTTGATTTTAATTTTTTTAAATCTCCGAATATCCGAATCTCCGTCCCAAATTGATCCAGACCATTAGAACCAAATCTTCGAGTTGCACCGAACTGAAATTTGATTTGGTTTGGTTCTGGAGATTTTTTATTTTGATTCAATTTTGGAGAATTATTTTTACAATTCTCCGAAGTTTGGTTCGATTCCGGAGATTTTCAAATCTCCGAATTGAATCGGACCGTGCACACCCCTAGTTGTAACATAGATCAAAGGAAACTATATTTGACTATGAGTTGGGGTTTACCTATGGGATATGAGGTTTCTTCTTGAAATCCTTTCATCTTTTGTTACTTTTTAGAAACTTCTTGAATTTCTTCAAAAGTAGGGACATTTCTTCCTCAGCATCTTCTGCATGCAACTCTTTCTACTTGCTGCTGTTGTATCCTTAGATCTTGCAGTGAGTGTAGTGACCTTGGTGCTTGATTATTCAGCCTCCATTTTCCTTCTATTGATGTCAAACTTGATTGCTTTGAGGTCTGAGAATTAGTCGAAGATACTCATTATCTTCAGATCCATTAATACTCTCATGATTGTGGTCTTGTTGTCTCACTTAGTAGGTAATGTTCTAAGCACTTTAATGTTTTTCTCTTTCTGACTATAGTATTTTCCCAGTGATTCTAACTCGTTCACAATTGATGTGAATCTCAAGTCTAGTTCTTCACAAGTCTAGTTCTTCAGGCTTCATTTTAAAGAGCTCGAACGACTATGTCTTTCACGAGCTCAGTTCCCTCACATATATGCTCTAGCTTATCCCAAATTTCCTTGGCAATTTTGCATGTCTTCACCTTACTGAATGTTTCTTTATCTAACATGATGAACAGTGCATTCTTGGCAACATTGTCTAAGTTGGCTTTTTTCCTGTCTTCAGTAGTGTACTCACGTCTTGGTTTTATCAAGTACTTTACAGGAGGTGGTGCTCTCCTGTAGCCAGGTTTTCCTATTCTTGTTGCTGCAGCTGGTGCTTGTGCAGCTGGAGGTCTTGGGCTTTCATTGCTACTTCCACTTCAACAATTACTGTTGTTGCTGCATGTACTGCAACTGCTTCAGCTTCAGCACTATCTCATTTTCTCTGTTTTCTTCGAAGAGTAGGATTAGGCTTTGTGATAACTGGTGGTCCATTAGTGATTACATACCACATCTCGTCGTGCATTACAAAAAGATGTGGCTGCATTCTAATCTTCCGGTCATCATATTTTTCTATGGAAAATAAGGGTAGTTTATGGTGTGAAAGATCCATGATATGTTAAAAAATATGAGATTATGAAAAATAGATATGAAGACGATTTTCACAACAGAAATGGGTGGATCTAGATAAGTGTCCAGATAAGTTGGTTTTTAACCTAACTCGCTCTGATACAACTTGTTGGTCTTAAGTGGCACAGAGGTTCAAAGGGGGGTGAATGAACCTCTATCGATTTTTCAAACTTGCAGCATTGTATCCTATAGCAGAACAAGCACAATGCAATATATCTTACTAAGCTAGAATACAGTGTAATTTACTGTACCAGAGTTCTTATGCAGCGGAAACTTTAAACTTTTGATAGAGTTTCTTATGAAAACCTTTTCTGAAATATGAGTTTGAGCAAATTTTGAATGCAGGATGATGCGATGTAAGATACAAGGATATATATCAACAGAAATACTGAAACAGAAAGGTAAACACACAAAGGCTTATAAGGTTCGAAGGTGGTGTAATCCTTCTACGTCCATTATACTTTTCTTAGAGGAGAAACTGCATTAAACAAGTTTGTTTTACAAGACTCGACCTTACAAACATCAATCTAACAAGTTACACATACAAAGATCTAGCTTCCACACAGGTTGCTCGAATCTGACACCGGAAAGAGGCTAATTCAGAAGTAAACACAAGCACACACCCAAAATACTCCCTCACTCTCCGGAATCCACCAAGAGATTAGAGGCAAAATACTTGCAAGTCCAAAGACTTAGAATTTATTTTATTATATATTCTCACTTGCCAAAACACTACAAGATTATGGCTATTTATAGGAGTCAATACATGATTCTAGACCACAATAATGTACCATGACTCTACAACTTCATTATCATTAACATTGACTCTTCAACTACAAGATTCTTTAACTTTTCAAATTTTTGGATGAATCTGCCACCTTCCAGAAAAAAGGCATAACTCCCTCTAGAAAATTCTAAATGCTTCTCCGTTTGGGCCAATGAGAACTAGACTCGTAAGGCTTCGAATCCATGTATGCCAATCAACCCAATAATTCCTGAGTAAAAGCAGTTTATTGCCGAAACTAGACTGACTGGATTGTTTCTGCACAACTTTCATCTTCCTTCATTTGGTCATTTCTTTTGATCAAGTGAGACATCTTCTTTTTTGGATCATTCACTTCCGCTGCACGAGAACTCGTCCCCGAGTCATCTTCACCTTCCTTAACTTCTTCACCATGATATGGAGATAAATCAGCCACATTAAAGGTTGCAGAAACACCATAATCACCAGGTAATTCCACTTTATAAGCATTGTCACCAATCCTCTTCAAAATACGGAAAGGACCATCAGCTCTAGGCTGTAATTTTTCATGTCGACCATGAGGAAAATGCTCTTTCCTTAAGTGAATCCAAACCAAATCTCCTTATTTGAAAACTGATTTATTTCCATGCTTATTGACATTTTGTTGATACCTTTCATTTTGCTTGATAATTTCTTGCCGAACTTACTCATGCAACTTCTTGATGTACTTTGCATGCTCTTCTCCATCTCCACTAAAACTATGAGTTATGGGAATTGGAGCTAAATCCAACGGAGTAATTGGATTGCTGCCATAGACAACCTCAAAAGGACTTCTTCCCGTAGTTTGGCTTGAAGAATGATTATAGGCAAACTCCGCTTGAGCCAAAACTACATCCCATTAGCAAGGATTTTTGCCCACTAAACTCCTCAACAGATTTCCCAAACTTCTTTTTACAACCTCCGTTTGACCGTCAGTTTGAGGGTGATGAGATGAACTAAATTGAAGTTTAGTTCCCAACTTCCTCCAAAGTGTTCGCCAAAAATGACTCATAAATTTAGAGTCTCTATCAGAAGTGATAGTCTTTGGAATACCATGAAGTCTCACAATCTCCTTAAAATAAAGATCAGCGGTGTGAGTAGCATCCAATGTTTTTGTGCAAGGAACAAAATGAGCCATTTTTGAGAATCGATCAACAACGACCATGACCGAATCTTTGTTCCTTTGAGTGCAAGATAATCCAACCACAAAGTCCATACTAACATCCTCCCATAGACCTTTTGATTAAGACCTCCCGATTTGTGCTTGATAACAAAATTGAAGGCTTGAAGAAACTCAACCCACCTAGCATGTCGAGAATTCAATTTTTGTTGAGTGCTTAAATACTTCAAGGCTTCATGATCTGAAAAAAGGACAAACTCTCGATGTAGGAGATAATGTTGCCAGTGATCCAACGTGCGAACAATGACAAAGAACTCCTTGTCATATGTAGAATAATTGCATCTTGAATGATTTAACATCTCACTAAAGAAAGCAATGGGTTTGCCTTCTTGACTGAGAACTCCACCAATTCCAACATTTGAAGCATCACAATCAACTTCAAAAACTTTATCAAAGTTGGGTAGTTGCAAAATTGGAGCCTCTGTCACTTTCTTCTTAAG
This sequence comes from Scutellaria minor, assembly GCA_954870855.1. Lineage (NCBI taxonomy): Eukaryota > Viridiplantae > Streptophyta > Magnoliopsida > Lamiales > Lamiaceae > Scutellaria > Scutellaria minor. The sequence goes on from OX940725.1 coordinate 25,009,098, forward strand.
AAGCTCAAAACTTCTTTGTGCTTCATTCGACCACTTGAAATTTCCACCCTTCAAGCATTCGGTTATAAGTGCAATAACAGAGCTGAAATTGCAAATGAACCTTCAATAAAATGAAGTCAAACCATGAAAACTCCAAATATCACGAATGGAGTTAGGAATTGGCCAGCTTAGAATTGCTTCAATTTTATTCCCATCCATCTTAATGCCATTTGAGGAAACAACATAGCCTAAAAAAACTAGGCTATCCGCAAAGAAATGACATTTCTTCAAGTTAGCCTATAGTCTTTGCTCTCGTAGTACTTCAAAGACTTATCGGAGATGTTGCAAATGCTCTTCAGGGCTGGAGCTATATACGAGGATATCATCAAAATAGACAACAACAAACTTCCCAATGAACGACTTAAAAATATGATTCATAAGCCGCATAAAAGTAAAAGGAGCATTTGAGAGACCAAACGGCATAACCAACCACTCGTAGAGACCATCTCTCGTCTTAAAAGCCATTTTTCCACTCATCTCCCGGCCTCATACGAATCTGATGATAGCCACTTCGAAGATCAAGTTTAGAGCCAATCTTGAAACCATGTAGTTGATCGAGAAGATCATCAAGACGAGGGATAGGAAAGCAGTACTTGATAGTGATTTTATTCACCGCTCTACTATCAATACACATGCGCCACGTACCGTCTTTCTTTGGCACAAGAAGAGCTGGAACAACACAAGGACTTTTGCTTTCTTGAACAAGACCTTTGGACAAAAGATCTTCAACTTGCCTTTGCAACTCTTCATGATCCTTCGGACTCATTCTATAAGCTGCCTTGTTTGGAATTAAAGCTCCAGGGACCAAGTCAATGCAATGTTGAATATTTCGCATCGGTGGAAGTCTTGGGGGAATTTTTTCGGGCACCACATCATGAAATTCTTCAAGAAGAGATCGAACTTCCAATGGGACAGTATGACCCTCTTCGTTCTCTTCCAAAACAACCAAAAAAAATGCCTCCATGGATTCATGAATCGTCTTTTCAACTTCAGATTTGGAAAGCAAATTGTTTTCCTCCCCTTTGGATTGTCTAGGAACATTCTCCATTTTAGATGGCCCCAAAATAATTTTTTCTCCATCTTTAACAAAAGTATAAGTGTTCTTGAAACCATCATGAGTCTTCCTATCAAACTGCCAAGGTATTCCCAAGAGCAAATGACAAGCATCCATAGGAATAACATCACATAGAACTTCATCTTTATATTTGTTGCCAACAGAAAATTGAACAAGACACCTTTTTGATACCTTCACTTCATTACCTTTACGAAGCTAAGATAGCTTGTAAGGCTGAGGATGATCTTCAGTTTTTAGATTCAATTTTTCCACCATTGTAGTAGCCACAACATTCTCGCAACTTCCTCCATCAATGATGACATTGCAAACTTTGCCATATGAAGTGCACTTGGTATGAAATATATTGTTTCGAAGCCATGAATCATCGCTATTAATTGTGGTATTAAGGATACGACGTACCACTAAAGATTTTCCATGGTCCTCATATGTAATCTCTTCCTCTTCATCGGATTCATCATAGATAGGGGCTGCCTCATATGATTCTTCATCGGTCTCTTCTTTCACAAGAGTAATAATTCTTCGATTTGGACAATCTGCACCAAAGTGTTCAAACCCCTTGCATTTGAAGCATGGTTTTTGAGTGTTAAAGACACTTGGTTTCACAAAACCAACATTACTCTCCTTGCTTGCAATAGTCTTCTGTTTTGCCTCTTTTGATGGTATATTTCTTGATGTAGATGCACTCCCTCGGTTGAAAGCACCGCCACCTGAAAAGAAACGAGCACCACTTCGATTTAACTCTTTTTGTTGCTTTTCTACCTTGAGGGACAACTCGCACACATCATTATACTTCCAATATGGTTGCAATTCGACAACATTTTCGATCTCATATCGACGTCCTCCAAGAAAACGAGCAATAGTTTGTTCTTCCGGCTTCAAAATATCATATCTCATCATGAGATTCTCAAATTCAGCAATATACTCCTCCACAGATAGATCGTTTTGCTTAAAATTATGATATTTGAGAAAAGCATCTTGCCGATATTTATCCGGCAAAAAATTTCTTCGTAGTTCCTTCTTCATCTTATCCCACGTACGAATCTTTTATTTACCACCACGAGCATGTTATTTGTGTAAGTGCTCCCACCAAATGGATGCATACTTCTTCAATTTGATGGCAACAATCTTGACTTTACGATCTTCTGGAATTTCCTTGAATTCAAAGACCCTTTCAACAGAGTTGAGCCAATCTATGAATTCATTAGGATCATTTCTCCCTTCAAAATCTGGAATATCAACTTTGCAAAAAAAAAAAATCATGATTATTTCTACGAACTCGTTGACCACGAGCTGTATGATCACTCGAATCGTCATCATGAAATGGATTGAAATTCATCTCATTATTTTCAGAACCAACATCTGAATCATAACCCTCAACATCACGATTCAAATGGTCGTCACGTGTAAGACGTTGCTCGAGTTGCTGTACTTGTCTCCTCAATTCATCCAATTCGATATCGCATAGATCACGCTCACTCCTAGGATTGTTCCCTCGATGTGGTGGTATCTCGAACCTTGGCTTTGATACCACTTTGACACCGAAAAGAGACTAATTGAGAAGTAAACACAAGCACACACCCAAAATACTCCCTCACTCTTCGGAATCCACCAAGAGATTAGAGGCAAAATACTTACAAGTCCAAAGACTTAGAATTTGTTTTATTATATATTCTCACTTGCCAAAACACTACAAGATTATGGTTATTTATAGGAGTCAATACATGATTCTAGACCACAATAATGTACCATGACTCTACAACTTCATTATCATTAACATTGACTCTTCAACTACAAGATTCTTTAGCTCTTCAAATTTTCGGATGAATCTACTACCTTCCAGAAAAAAAAGGTATAACTCCCTCTAGAAAATTCTAAATGCTTCTTCGTTTGGGCCAATAAGAATTAGACTCGTAGGGCTTCGAATCCATGTATGCCAATTAGCCCAATAATTCCCGAGTAAAAGCAGTTTACTGCCGAAACCAAACTGAATAGATTGTTTCGGCACAACTTTCATCTTCCTTCATTTGGTCATTTTCTGTGATCAAGTGATACATCTTCTTTTTTGGATCAGAATCCAAAAGACTGACCCATACAAGATCCTAAACTCTCACAGAGTTATTGTCTTAACCTCCCAAGGTTAAACACTCAGTAAGGATTTAAATCCTATCAACTAAGGACACTACTAAAATAATCTAAGCACACAACACAAAGGTTAAAAGTATATGAGTTTCTTTAACTGGTGCTTGAAGTAGCCTTGATGGATCTTGATGCAAATTCTTCTAGGGCTTGACTGTTTCTCTAGAGGTTGAGTGACTGAAAACATTGAGTGTTTAATGCTTGAGAGTTTGAGAGCTTGTTCTTGCTTGAGAGTGAGTGATCAGTTTTTCAGTAGTTGCTTCAGTTAACTCTTCCTTTATTTATAGGTGAAAAAATATGTTCATTGAAGAGAGACATACTTCTTTGAATTTGAATCCTCTTCAAGTGTTCTTGAGCTCGCATTAATTACCTCTAAAGGATTGCATTTAATTTTTCTTGTCTTGCACTCTATGCTATTTAATGCAACTGTACTAGGTTGTAGGTTTGTTGTAGTCTGTCAGGCCACGTGTCAACTGGCTACTGGCTCTCTATATTGTATTGATCAATTTATCTCTACTGGCTAGTTTTGAAGAGACATTTCCTTGGACGACACTAATCTTCCTTGTACTGCATTGATGTGTGTGTTTGTCAATTCATTCTTTCTGTCTTTCTTTGACTCAGAGTGCAGTAATTGTTTTCTGCGACCTTTGCAGTAATGTAGCTTTCTATTAGCTTGTTGTATTTGCTCTGCTTGTTGTGATGCTGCATTATTCTGTTTACAGTATTCAAATATTGTTTTTTTCTACTGCATTCAGTAGCGGCTTTCTTTGCTTCTTAAAGTGTCAATCGGCTGTGGAACTGCGAAATCTTCCATTCTTCAACTTGTCTTCTCGACTTAAAACTAATCTAAGTTTCACTTAAATAGTGTGAAAAAATGAGTTATTTGTCTCATCAAAATCTGAACATAAATTTTCTAACAATTGATTTCTTGTTAATTTATTTTCTAGGTTATTTAGTTAATTTAGTGATATAGTTCTTAATCAATCTGAAACCATTGTTTTATTATTTTATTGAATTGAATATAGGAGGCATAGTTGATTCTACACTTTTTATGGGATCGACTCTTACTTGCCCTATCTACTAGTAATTAGGTTAGGAAGAAAATTATTTTATTTTATCATGTTGCAAAATCGTGGTCAATGCACCTTTAAAATATTCACCCTACGCTCATCTTTGATAAGAATAAAATATTGATACAATTAATTGGGTGAAAGATTGATACAATTAAAAGATTGATGCACGTGGGTCAAAAACTGATAAAATCAAACAAACGAGTAGGGTACACATTCTAAGGGGTGTATATCCGATCAATTTTCCATCATGTGACGACAAAATGACCTTAATCTTACACGAAAGTAGTCGGTTATAGTTGATTTTCTGCTGGATTAGGTCGCTGATTGGACACGCCTGACACAAATACAAATGGATTGGGTTTGGATCAACCATAAGTCGACCTGTTAAACTTTTTTTTCCTTTAGATTTTATATATAATATATAAGGTAAGATTTATAAATTAACTATTCAATCGATTAAATAATGGTAATTATTTGAAGAGCGAAACTTATGTGCCCCTGGGGCATGGATCCTAGGATCCGTGCCCCCGACCCGCCTTAACCCGCATATATATACAATTTTTTCATTTTTTGTTTGCTTTCTTTTCTTTCATCTCGCATTCCCTCACCTCGCGTCTCCTTCCTCTTCTCCACCACCGCACCACCACTGTCGTTGCAAACCTCATTTCTCCAGATCAAATCACAGCACAGAATGACCATCGAGAAGTCTTTCTTCCCACCTTTCCTGTTAAAAACAAGAAAAAGGTCATAGATTTGTAGAATTCAATTCGTCCAAAATCGAGGGGATTAACAGCGATTCGCCTAAAGATACTTGAATTGGGTAAGATAATTATACTTACGAATCAGATGACTCAACTTGATTACTCATGTTGTAGGAATTGAGCAGTGGAGAAGACGGTGATGTTTCTTGTGGATTGGGAAAAGTGGTGAAGAAACAGTGAAAAGGGGATTGTTGCTTTTCTTTGATTTGAAGGTAGGATTTTCTTGATCATTCTTCTTGATTTAATTAATGCAATTATATTACTAATGCCAATTTTCTGGGAAATGCTTATTTTTTGTCTGTTTGGATCTGTTTTATTTGTGATGATGGCAGCTTTAGTTATCATAGATTTGAGAATCTAAGTGCTTCAAGAACAGAGCTTCTTTTCCCTTACCTTTTTAGTTAAAGTTCATGTGTTTGCTGTGAGAATTTTTATTTATTTTTTTGTAAGATTTAATTATATAACAGATGTTAGTATAAGATGGGTGATAAAGGTGGTCCTAAGCATTTGTCTTGCCTTGTTTTCTGTATATAGGCACCTTGATTTTCTCCATTTTGATCAAATTCTATCTTTATGCAGGTCTAATTCAAGATTGTCCAAGATGATGATGTTTGAGGACATGTGGTTTTGTGGCAATTGGGAAGATGAGGGGAGAAGAATGTATGTGAGGATACTTGGTTGGGTTTGATGTTAAAGTAATAATAATACCTGAAAGAAATACTTATAGTACTTAGAAGTTACTTGTGTAATACCTAAAAGTTATTTATATAACACCTGAAAGTAACATATACAAAAACCTATAAGGTATTTATGTAATACCTGAAAGTAATATGTATGTGTAATACTTAAAAGATACTTGTGTAGTACCTAAAAGGTATTTATGTAATACTTGAGAGTTACCTATAAAGTATTTATGTAATACAATAAATATATATGATACTATAAGTTATTTGTGTAATACCTGAAAGGTATTTATGTAATACCTTAAGGTAACATATACAAAAACCTATAAGATATTTATATAATACCTGAAAGTAATATGTATGATACTTAAAAAATACTTTATGTAATACCTATAAGGCATTTATGTAATACATTAAAATAACATATACAAATACCTATAAGGTATTTTATGTAATACATGAGAGTAACATATACAAAATATCTATAAATGTAATACATGAGAGTAACATATACAAAAATACCTTATAGAATTCAAATATTTTTACCAAAACCAACTATATAAATTATAATCATTATAGAATTTACATAATTTGTACATATTTGATTTGATTAAAAGGAGATGACACTGATGATATTCAAAAATCTGATGTCAAAGTTTCACTGGATAAAAACTATGATTACAGCTATAATTTCATTAGAAAAATAAAAAAATGGCGTGGTTATCAAAATAGGTGAGCAAGTAGAAATATTAAAAAGGAAGAAGCATGTGGGGGGTTTGACATGAGATGCCAATCTTGTTTTAATACTTGCATTTCGTTAACCATCATTCTTCATCTGCTACCTCATATAATTTTACAATCAAAACATATTTCTCAAATTTGTTTCACTATGGCTAAATCTGCTTTGTGTCAAGTTGCTCTTCAAAATCTGGTTTCCCCCATGAAAGATGAGATCAGATTGATTATTGGGTGTCGACGAGGAGATGAAGAGGCGGCGATTGCGGTGGTGGCGATGCTCTGAATTTAGAAGAAGAGGAGGAGGAGCATATTGGAGAAGAGAGGGGAGAGATTAGGGTTAAGAAATATATATACATATATATATGGGGCCGGGTCGGGTTGGGGGTACGGATCTTAGATCCGTGTCCGTGGGCATACAATTTTTTGTCTTGTTTGAAAACTATTAATTTACGAATTGGTCAAAATTATTAATTTACGAATTTGATCAATTATTGTCAATACATAAGCAATGACAACATCGGAGATTGGAAAGTCGAACAATGCATGCATGTAATCCACGTCTCTCATCAGTCCACCAAACATATACGTACAAGCCGCCTAAAAACAGAAGTGCTTTGTAATTTTATTTCCCAATCATGCTCTTACGTGATGTGATAAATATTGTGTGGATTTGAATTGGCTCAATTAATAATTCATAAAAAGTTTAAACGAGATTATCTCACAAATTTCATCATCTATAATTCAGGTTTAGTTTGATCATAAAATAATATTTATTTCATATATTATAGGTTGAAAATCGATATATCTTTTAAAATTAGATTCATAACACAATATCACAAGAATTAATAATTTAAGCACTATTATATTAATAGAAAGTCACTTTTTAATGGTGAAAATAAGATTATATTGTTAAAAGGATCAAAATACAGGTTAAAATCATTTCCTATTCTGCAAAATATATATATACGACAAAGCACGCTCCGAGGGCATGGAATGTCTCATTATTGGGTGCGGCTATCCGCACCCCAGAAAATGGTAAACACATTCCACCCCAAATGTTACTGTTCACAGCATATGTGAACAGTAACACTTGGAGTGGGGTGTGTTTAGTATAAGATATTATAGAAGAGTTTGAAAAGTATAAATTATTTTTGTGTTATTATGTCGAAATAGTAGCGCAGTTAATTGTCAAATGATTAATATTTATCAAAACAAAAAATAATTAAGAACATTAATTAAACAGTTTATTTGTCCTTTTTCTAAAATTACCTATGATATATGGGATGAAACAAAGAAGTTTATATGAATTAATGAACTTAATAATTATGTGATTATCTTAAATTATTTTTTTAAATAAATCTCAATAAATAATTTAAGGTAAATGCATTACACGATCCGAAAATAATTCACTCCAATTTATTATCCTCTCTTATACATTTTCCAGGCTTTTTTTTGTTTATATTGAATCTTCATATAAGCGTTTTCTTGTAAATATTTTTTGTTTTATTGAATCATCAAACATTTAGTTTTGGTTAATTAATAAAATTTGGTTAAAAAAATAAATTTTAACATAACTACTGAATTCAATTAATAAAATAAAGTAGACTTAAGTTAAAAAAAATACAAACTTATATCAAAAACTAATAATTCATAATGATAATATTTGGCATAATAAAATCATAATAATTCATAATAATTCAATTAAAAATAATAAAATCAATTACATCTTAATAGTAGATGAAACATGGCATATTTAGGAAGCTCCAAATATCATATATATTTGTCACGACTTGAGAAATTTTACCTTACCTTTATACATATATATATATATATATATATATATATATTAACTAACATAGAAAATAGCTAGCTACAAGAAATTTACTAATTAGTTATCTGTAATTAGGTGGTAACGAAATAAAAACAAAATAATGATGACCAAAAAAAAGAAAAAAAAACATATAAACTTATATCATCCTTTAGCATCAGATAATTGATTGATTAGGGACCGAATATTAGACGCAAATACTATATGTCTGTAATTATGTTGGTAATTTGGCCTTCAATTTATTATAGACACAGATTTGATCATTAAATTTAGAGATGGAAAAATATGTCTATAAACCAATATTTTAGTGACTAATATATAAGTTTGGATCATTTGATATTTTAATGTGTTATATTTCATTCCATTTAATATATTTTATTGTTATAATAATGTTATTTAATCCACACAACCTATAATAAATATTTTGAATTAAAAATTGAAATATAGAATAAAATGAAATAAAAGATATTTTGTGTAGCAAAATTGTGAGATTTGAACATAAAGATTTTTGTTAGAATTATTATCTGGAGTTAACACAATAACGAAACTACCACTAACTACTAGAATCATATCAATAACCATTTTGACGTATAACCTTTTTTCCGATCAATTTTCTTTTCAATTGCATTCAAAAAGTTTATGATTTTTTTTAAATTGAAACCTAGAGCAATCTTCAGGCCATTTATCTGGTCAAAAATCAAAATTTTCATTCGATTTTAAGTTTGAATCGAATGAAAATTAGAAAATCGATTTTGAGACTTTCATTTGATTTGAATTGTGGAGTGTTTTGGTGTATGTTTCAATATGTATGTATGTGTTCTGGTTAAGAAAATCAGGACATCAAATTCAATTTTGGTTAGAACAGTGATTGAAAAATGGTCATAGATTGTCATTTGGAAAAAATCATGAATATTGGGTGCAATAGGGGAAAAAGATTGCAAATTGAAAAAAATATATTATACTTCAAAATGCATGGGTTTTTATATCAACCCTAAATAGTATTTGATTCTACTATTTAATGTCTTAGTTTCTTTAATGTGTTAAATATATTGGCTCAAAATACTAATTTTAACCAAAAACAATATTTTAAATCTCACAATTTGCCATAGGAGTGCGAGGTAGGGAGACAAAAAAAATCAAAAAAATTTGTATAATTCAAATTTGAATTCTGGTCATCATAGTCTGCACCTTTCTTTATAAAAGGTGGGCTAGTACCACCTGAGTCTCGTAGTTTCTTTATAACATTTTATGTTTTAACTCATTCCATATAATCATCATACGTCATGTGTATCAAATATATTGGATATTCCAAACTTCTTTCTACTACGTACGATAGAATATCACATGAGATCTTCTATTAACTTTATGTTATATCTCATATTTCAAATTAATCATCATATACCATCTAAATCATATGAAATAACTAATTAACATATGATATATATTTAATATCCTAAAACATTAGAATTCCCAAAATGAATTTCGCCTATGAAAAAGGGTTAAGATGAATGACGAATTAAATTACGGCACTTTACCTCTTCGTCAAAGATTGTAAACAGATATTGTCTTTTATTAGAACGGTTTAATTTATGTAGATTTCACTAATTTGGATTGGTCAACTACAACAATTGAAGTTTGATGGAACAATTTTAGCCTAATGAGTAGCTAAGAATTTTATCAGATCGAGTAGGATGTAATCTAATTATATTAATCTATCATATTTATAAGATTGACTCATATAATATAATTGTTGTCTAACTGTTATTGGTATATGCTATTTGTATATGTATTTGTAAATGGAACTTTATTCTTAACCATATTTACTTAGTAACATTATCTTTTTGTTGAATTTTTTACTTTTGTTCATTTTTAGTAAAAAAATTATTTTATGGTATAGGCTTAACTATATGATTGTAGGTGCTTAAATTTGGTGGTACGAGCTATATTTGTACGAAATGTAATATAGTGGTACTGACTGAAGTATAATGTGATATGAGATTAATTTCATTAAAAATATAATGATCCAAAAAAATATTCACTTCGCTAGAAAGAAAATAATTTCAAACTCTTGATTAAAAAACGAACCACCCTTCCTATTATGGGTGAAAATAGGAAAATATAAAGCAATATTTAAAAGAAGGAGAGTTCAATTATTATTATCCTTTCTAATTCTGACACATATATAAATCCTTTTATGTGTCCAAGACTTGTGACACATTGCGAAGTGGCAGAGAAACAATGGCGTCGTCCACACAAAACGAAGAGGCGATTCTGAATGAACCTCTCTTGTCATCAGCGAAACTGCCACCGGAGAAGGTCAGCTCAGACCTCGAAGACATCCTCTCCGACCCCACCTTATCGTGGTGGCGCCGCCTCCTCAAGGCCACGTCAATCGAAATCGGATACCTATACCGCCTGGCCGGCCCCGCCGTCATAGTCTACTTGCTCAACAACGTCACTTCCATGTCCACACAAATCTTCTGCGGCCATCTCGGCAACCTCGAACTTGCCGCTTCTTCTCTCGGCAACAATGGCGTCCAGCTTCTCGCCTACGGACTCATGGTACAATTAGTCTTTTCTTTTTTTATAAAGGTGCAGATTGTGATGACCAGTGTCCGAACCTAATTCACTGCAGCTAGGGATGGGAAGTGCAGTGGAGACGCTGTGTGGGCAAGCGTACGGAGCGCAGAGATACGAGATGCTGGGAATATATATGCAGAGATCGGTGGTGCTGTTGATGGCGACAGGGATACCATTGATGATGATCTACGCGTTCTCGAAGCCGATCCTGATCCTGCTGGGGGAGTCGCGGGAGGTGGCGTCGGCGGCGGCATTGTTCGTGTACGGGTTGATCCCACAGATCTTTGCGTACGCGGCCAATTTCGCGATACAGAAGTTCCTGCAGGCTCAGAGCATAGTGAAGCCGAGCGCGTACATATCAGCTGCGACGCTGCTGGTGCACGTGCCGCTCACGTGGGTGGCGCTGTATGTGTTGGGGTGGGGGCTGCTGGGGGCGGGGCTCGTGCTCAGCTTCTCGTGGTGGATAATTGTGGTGGCGCAGTTCGTGTACATAGTGACGTCGGAGAGGTGTAGGTCCACGTGGAATGGGTTCAGTTGGATGGCGTTTTCGGGGCTGTGGCCCTTCTTTAAGCTCTCGGCTGCTTCTGCTGTGATGCTCTCTTTGGAGACGTGGTATTTCCAGGTCTTGGTTTTGGTGGCTGGATTGCTCCCTGATCCTGAAATTGCTTTGGACTCTTTGGCTATTTGGTAATTTCACTCCTATATCTTTTCTTTTCTTTGTTAATTGTCGTATGTTCTTGTCATTTTTATCCATTCATCCCATCAAACTTTATCATATGCATCAGCCTACCTTGTAGCCAATGTTCTAAAATTTGCTAAACATCAGTGCGACCCAGACAAATAGCACCTAGAAATTGTATCAAAATTAAATAATTTTTTTGTTGTTTTAGCTATTTTTTATCTTATAAAATATTTTTGAAACTCTTATATTATTTTGTTTTTGAGTTCATGTTGGAGAAAAGTAAAATATTAATATCCCATTGGAATTATATTTATATATGTCTTATTCAATGATTATAAAATTATTTTTTATTTGTATTCTTTAATTCGTTAATTTTCTACTTATATATAATTAATTATTTGATAGAAGTTCCTATAATAGACTAAGAACACTATCATTTTGCTAAGGAAAATAAAAAAGAAAAAGAGTTATTAATTTGACGTCTATGACCGAATTGTACTTCCTAACCCCGCTTAAGGTGGCCGAATAGGATAAAATCGGCACGACTAGGAGCCATCTAATGCCTAGACGGCTGTCCAGGTCGAATTTTAGAATACTTTCTTATAACAATAGAATTTATACATTTTATTAAAAAAAAAAAAAAATTTACGTTGTGCCACACGTTCTCATCCCATCAAAATCATATTGTCTCGTTTTCATAGGTTTATCATTCAAATTTAGATAGTAACACCAAAATGTCTGAAGCAAACAAAGTTAAGACGAAACAAAATTCTTATCTGAGTTTGCTGGGTTTTCCGATAATTTAATTCGTTTCAAATAATGTGCATAGTGATCCTAATCCACCCAAATTGGTCATTATTTTGTATGATTATGTTTACAGTAATTTGGAATGTGTGTTATTAATTAAGAAAGACATTCTTACTGTTTTAATTCTCTAGTAATCTTAACATCAAGAAAGTAAAATTGTACAAGCAATAGATCTATGCTAATATATGTTTTATATAATTATATGGCATGTACGTGTAATAATTGTTTGTATTATTTTGTATTTTATGAGAATATATTACATTAAATAATACTATTAATATTTGTAATAGAATATTTCCAGTATTGTGATAGAGACTAAGTTAATATGGATCGTCCAAATTTCATAAGTTGTGTAATATTTTGTGGTGGATATATATTGCGTTGTTGACATGAATTCCAGTACAAAAGAATAGTCAATCTGGTAAATGCCAGTCTGATTCTTTCAGCCAATAGTGTAGATGACTTTCAAAAGAGAATCTTTAGTTATGTATAAAGTCTATACATATGAAACAATGATGAATTCTTACAAAATTATATGATGGAAAATATGTAGACTATAGAATTAATTAATTAATTAATTTGTTGTCATATATAAATAAAGTGAATAGTGTCAATTTCATTAATGTGCAGTGGGACAATCCTTGGATGGGTGTTCATGGTGTCCGTTGGGTTCAATGCTGCAGTCAGGTTAGTAAAGTACTTTTAAGGTTCTTTCATTTATTGTTGCCTTATAATTGAAAAAAAAATAAAACGATCATATTATTAAAAATGGTAATTTAGTCATGCTATTTTAAAATTAGTAAAATAATAACCAGATGTAAGTGCTTGTAATTTAATCATGTTTTTTTTTTTGATATAGTAAAAAAAAAAAAAAAAAACATGATTTCTACATATTATTTCAATTTCTAGAGATCGCAACTTTGGTATTTGCATAAAAAAAATAAATTAGCACGCTATTTTATTTGACACGCGAATTTGATTCGTCAGATAATATATTTGTGTTTCGAGTAAATATATAATAGGTTAATTATAGTGTATACTAAATTCAAAATGTCAGAATTAATTATAAGATGATTAAGATGATGAATTTTTTTTTTAATTAAGCTTTTATTTTTTCTTTTTTTTTTTGGTACTTTTTCATATAAATATATTTCCAACGTTTAATTTGTCTTTTATTCATTTGATATATATTCATCATTTATATGTTATCATTCTATATATATATATATATATATATATATATATATATATCTCATATTGCACGCACATATACAGTTTCTGCTTTCTACTAATGATCTAAATTATACTGCACTCACGAGTCATGAATCTTATATTATCTATTCTTTTCTTTTCTTTTGGAAAACAAAAAATAAGAAAAAACAGAATTCTATTGAATAATATATATAACCAATCAATTCATATATATATTACTCTGCATGTCATTCATGCATGTAATTTTTTTTACCGAAAGTTACATTATATCATAGGACAACATTTAATTAACTAAACAATTAAAATAAAAAAAAACTAACATTTATAATTTATTCTTGCACAAAAAAAAAAGTGTAAGGGTTAGCAATGAGCTTGGGGGCGGGCATCCGAAATCGGCAGCGTTTAGCGTGGTTGTGTCGACGGGGACATCATTTCTGCTATCGACACTCTTTGCTATCGTTACACTCGTTTTTCGTCATCAAATCAGTTATGTCTTTACTGCCGGTCAAGCTGTCTCCGACGCTGTCTCAGATCTTACACCACTCCTTGCTTGTGCCATTGTGCTCAATGGAATTCAACCTGTTTTATCTGGTAACTCATCTCATTACTTTCTTTCTATTTTTATTTGTTTGCTTTTTCAGTACTTTTTATGTGGCAAAATTTTCAAATCTAGTGTCTTCTAAATACTTGTCAAGAAATTATATATAGTGAATTGTTTTCTTTTTATAAAAAGTAAATTCATAGACAATCAATTTATAAATAAAGAATTATGTGCATGCGAGACTCATGTGCATGTGGAAAAGGAATTAAATAATAATAGAAGTAGTAGTATATAATAATAATAATAATAATAATAATAATAATAATAATAATAATAATAATAATAATAATAATAATAATAAATCCTCAAGTTTGAGTTTCATGTACTTGTACTTATCACACTTTGCTTTCGATGTCTCTCTAACATCAACTAATGTTGAAAGGTCACCTTCAGGCTTCAGTCTTTATAGCAGCTTAATTTTTATAGTGAGACATTAATTAATATTATCATGAATATCAAATAAAAAGTATGACTTTAGTGGAATCATGGATATGATTAATTCACAACTCATAATTTTCAAAGTAGAATTAATGTATAAAAATAGATTTCAGCAGTGAATAGTGAGCAGTGAACTCTGTTTCATAAAATTATATAAGTATATAAGATCGTTTATAAATTTTTTGCCCTAATTTGAAGACAAAAAAAGGGAAAAATAAATTTCAAGCTAGAAAACACGACAACTATACTAGACCCAACATGGAAAATTTCAATAGATTGCTGCTTTTTATAATAAGATTGGATCTTATCTTTAAATAATAATTTTATATATTTTGCTCTAATGATAGTATATTAATTAATTCATTGACGGCCCTAAATAATGGTAAATTGTGGTACGAAATTTCTACCTAACACCACTTTTGCATAATTTTCCTACTTTGTCACCTGGACATATACATCTCTCAAGATTTAGTATTTGTCAAGGAATATTACCAATATCTGACAAAAAAAATTCTTCAATAATTTCAATATCATATATTTCTTTCTTTCTTTTTCTTTTTACTATTTATTTAACAAAAGTAAAAAATCCCACTTGTTATATATATGTAAAATAATAATAAATAGTAAATGTTAATGAAATATAATTGATGAAATTAAGATGGTATATATGTGGATTTAGGTGTGGCAGTTGGGTGTGGATGGCAAGCATTTGTTGCATACGTGAATGTGGGATGTTACTATGTGGTTGGTGTTCCACTCGGTATACTTCTTGGTCTCACCTTCAATTTTGGAGTCAAGGTATAATATATCTTTAATTTATTTAACCTTGCATCTTTAATTTATTATTATTATTTTTTAATTCGAATATTTGTGTATCATGCATGTGACAATCCAGCTCCGAATCTTATCTTTGTTTGGTTGGACAGTTTTGGCAGAAATATTTATATTTGAATTTAAAAAACATAATTTAATTTTTGTGGTGTGCAGGGAATATATACAGGAATGCTAGGAGGTACTGTCATGCAGACATTGATTTTAATATGGGTCTCTCTTCGAACCGATTGGAATAAGGAGGTATTCTTACTGCTTTTATTTATTAATTTGTTATTTTTTGGTCACTTTCTTCGTATGAATTATTGATTTGTGGGGTAATAGTTTGATAGTACAAATCACCAAAATTATGATGAACCGATGTACAATACATACGAGTATAAATATAAATTGAGTTAAATTAATTAATTAAATATAATTTAATTAGTTCCGGTTTTCGAGAAAATTTAATTGAGTTTTAAGAAATTATATTGGAATTTTTTAATTTGATTGCTAATAAGATTGATTCATTTTTAATTCACTTGATGTCTGATGAATATGAGTGGAGTTTAAGTTGTTTATTTTATTAAAAAGTCTTATCATCATCATCATCATCAATTTCAAGTGGTCAAATTTTGGATTTTATCTTAAAATATGATCGAATTATTATTATTATTATTATATATATATATCGATTTAAAAAAAAAAAAAAAAAGCTTGATCACGACACATTGAATAATCTGATTTGACCTTTAGCTTTATGCATATTTATTTGAAAGAAATGTTTGGAATTGAAATTGGGTTCTAAATTCAAAATTAAAATGTATTTTTTGTAACTGGATTAGTAAAAGTATATTTTTATTAGGACATGAAATTATCATATTTAGCTTCTGCGAAAGATCTCATCATGAGGTCGACTTTGGTCCAACCGCACTATAAAATATTCCATTCGTGTGAATATATTGCTTATAAATATGAAATGGAAGGTACGTAGATGTTATTTCTATTATGATATTCTACAAAAAAAGTATATAACCATGCTTAAAATAAACATTAGATATTATTTGTATAGTACGTGTACGTAGTTTATCAAATATAGCATTTTTTACATTCTATTAATTAAAGTTTGATTTGTCTTAGTTCGTCATTCAATTAAAGGATTAGTAATTAAAGTGTATATTTGTGGTTACCAAACACAATTTCATCACGTCTAGTTTGTTAATTTTTAACACAAATATTTTATTGTTTTTTCTCCTGTCTTTCTTTCGTTCTATACGTCATTCATATCAAATCGAGCTACATGGCTTAGGAAATGTGTTCAAATTTAATTTATTGTTCACAAACTCTTAGCAAGTTAATTTTTTAGCATAAAAAGAATATGTAAATTAAAATAGCTAGTTTTGTAAGGTTGTTTTATTGAAAAGTTTTGAATTGGGAAATTTGGAAAATGGCAGGTGGAGAAGGCAAGCGATCGGATAAACAAATGGAATGATACGAAAGAGCTGTTTTCTGTTGAATGATTTATTATAAGATTAATGAGGCTGGATTTCAATTAGTTCAACATATTTCAATAAAATTTATGGAACTGTATATACTGCAATAACCACATTTATTTTGTTGTCAACCATATTTAATTATGTTAGATTTCCCAAAACATTGAATACAATTATTTTCTCCCTGCCAAAATAAATGTTGTTTAATTAGGATTTTACAGAAAGATTAAAGAAGATTGTCCTGATTAAGGAAGTTTGGTGGAAAACAGATCTACAAATATTTAAATACATTCATTATAAACAAATTACAATAATTACTTTTTAAGTACACAATTGCTTGTGTGGAGCCTGAATTTGTATTTCTATCTTAGTCTGGTGTCCACATAGAAAATCCATCTCTGCCGCCGCCTCACTCACCAAAAAACATCATTCCGACCCAAAGCTCTAAGAAACATGAAATCTTCAAATCTTAACCACAATTCAAGAAATTAATTTACACCAAAAAACTCATCTTTTCAAGTCCAATTCAAATCCTACAGCAATTAATTCAAGGAATCAAGTTCAATTCAGGCCAAACTTGTCCTTACAAAAAAAAAAAAAAATTATATATATATATATATCATTTGAATAATCAAGTGTGAAATACTTTAAAAAGAACAATTGAACAACCATACATCAATAGAAACGTAAATTGATTATGCAGAAATGTTTCTCGACAAACAAAGATTAAAAGTCCTCAAATAATTTTGAACAATGTGTACACATACAAATTTAAGATCAAGAAATGATCGGGATCACACTTAATGTTTAAGTGATTTTTTTGTGAAGTCGAGTTCCATTCAAACTCGACTCATTAAATCGATTCAGGATTTGAAATGAACTTGCAAAGTTGAGACATTTGACATAAATCTCATGTATTTTGGTTAAGAATTGAAGATTTCGTGTTTTGGGGAGCTTGGTGTCACAAATGGTGTTTTCGGGTAATTGATGTGGCGACCAGTAGTGGTTTTCCACATGGACAGAGCTAACTAGAATAGAAAAATAAATTTCGGACTCCACATCAATCATTGGAGCCCGAAAATTCTGTTGATGTATCAAATTGATAAGATTCCATAGTTGATTTATGATGTTAGCATTCAAAAGTAAAAATCAACCTAAAAGTTTGTTATTTTTTATGTATTTAATCCTTATTCATTTCGCGAACTTAGACAAATTAGATTAACCAAGTATCAAGCCTAAAATTAAAATTCTCAATAAAACAATTCACTTTTTTTTTGGCACAAATATTTATATGCATCTAGTGCACGAACCCTAAATCCATGCACCAAGGTCGACCCGATATGGAGGTGAATTTAATGCGGCCCATGCGACCACACACACTCTCACGCGCCCCTATATTCGTGCCCACACTTTTATCCTATCGCTTAACATTTCGGTTATGTTTGCGTAACTTTTAAGTTATGTTTGCATAACCTTTAACCTTTATGTTATATTAGTTTAATATTTACCATATATTACATATATATAATACTTTTAAACATTTATGTAATAATATTATAACCTTTATGTTATAATAATTTAACATTTGTATTATAATAATATAACCTTTATATTTTTTTAAGTTAAAGTACTGCATAAATGTTATGATATTTGTACATGAAGGTTATACTAATATAACATAAATGTTAAATTATTATAACATAAAGGTATAACTATACTACATGAATTTTTATGCTGAGAAAATTATAAGTTATATAATATAAAGGGTATACTAATATAACATAAAAATTACCGCATAAATTAAAAAAAAAAATTTGAGCAAGGATCCGGGTCGGATCTGACGTGATCTGACCCTCGTGCGCCCAGTTGGACCATGTAATTGGTGCAAAAAAATACTACTCTTTTTTCGACACAAATGAAAACTATAAATTTTTTATCGGATAAATTTAGAAAGATATACCAAAGCAAAGCATCCAAAATTGAATCTTCTACGAAATATGAATCAATACAATTCTGATATTTGTAAGTTTAGAATAGTTCGTCTATTCAGCAATAAAGTGTTTTCTTTTTAATAAATACTTTATTTTATTATTAGGCGAGTTTTAAGGGATTATAAAAAAATTGTTTGGATAAATTTTGTTAGGAAGATCTAATCAAATTCCTAATTTATCTAACACAAAAAATTTGTATGTAACTAGTGCATGAATCCAACTCGACCTGACTCATTTCCTTATGCATCCCATGCACTAGTTGTCCGGGCTCACACTCTCGCAGTATGTTCGTTCATGTTTTGATCAACATGTAATACATTTTAGTTATGTTAGTAATCATAGCTTTTAGTTATACAAGTGATATATGTGATATATTTTAGTTATGCTGGTGATAAATTTTAGTTATGTACATTTACTTTATATTATATAAAATGAGGTAATACCTTTACATAGGTAATGCCTTTACATAAATTAAATAATACATTTATGTGATACAATTACTATCTTTATTTAGTACACTAATATATTTTTATAAAATAACAAAATCATTTTTTAAGTAAAATAAGACAATACCTTTTAAGTAGATATATTAATACATTTGCGTGATACTAGAAATATCCTTACTTTATTTTTCAATTAAATGAGGTAATAGTAATACATTTACATTATGTGTTAATACGTACCTTTATGTGATAAAAATAATATCACGTTATATTTTAGTAAAATGAGCTAATACCTTATGAAGTTAACATCTCTATGTACATTCAAGTGATTTTTTTTACAACTCGTGATTATGGAGAACTTTTTGTGATTATGGAGGTCTTCAAATAAAAAAAAAATACAGTTAGGGTTTAACCACATGAAGAAGGAGAAGAGGAAAAGTAAAATAGAATAATAAGAACTTTAAAACTTAAGAGAAAAAAAAAGTAAGTGAAGAAGATGAAGTTCTAAAATTCAGAATTAAAAATAAAAATGGAGCACTAGAGGAAGACCACTGGAGCAAATGAGAGGAGTACTGGACCAATCTTAATACTCGAGCGTTTGTTTGTGTTTTTTGGGAATAAAATCTCTTTCTAAACAAGAAATGAAAGGAAGAAATAAAATAGCAATCCACAACACAAGAATTTATGTGAAAAACTCAAAAATCGGAGAAAAACCACGACCCAAGAAAAGAATATTGCTATGTGAAAATTTCTTACAATCACATAATATTCTTCTCTCTCTCTCTCTCTCGCCCAACACATCCACACTCTTACACGTTTTTGAATGACTCATTTTTCCCACAACACTCTCCAAAAGAGAAACAAGTAAGAATTTGACTAGAATCAAACACAAGACTAAAATGTATTGATTGGGCCCATTGGGGCACATGTGTGAGAAAGACACCTAGGCATTCCCTTTATTCACAAATCGATATGGGACAAAGATTTCTTTTATTTTAACATAAATCCAACAATCTCAACCTTAGTAAAATAAAAGAAACTCCATTGTCTTTACTGACAATCATGATTTTTAAACCAAAGAACCATCATTTTCAAAAAAAAAAAAAGTTAAACCTACTCCACCATATGAGTAAACCACTTAGAATCAACCATTATAAGATTTTTTTCAGCACATGTCGAAATACCTTGCTGAAATTTATGCTACAACTTCTAATTGTTGGCTCTCATGGAAGTCTCTTAGTCATTGTCATACACACACCTCTCATCCAAGCCAACTAATGCATGTGTGGAAACACTAACACTATCACATCCTCATAAGAAATCACTTTCTATCATAATGTTAACAATTCTTTCCAAAGCTATTTGCTGCAACTGTCCCTACTTAGATTAGCTTCACCTTGTGTAAACCCAAATTGTATCAACACATCTTTAACTTGCACTTACAATAAGCTAAAGTTGATTCTTCCATCAAATTTTTCCAACTCAAACTTCATTAACTTGAAAACTTTGACATACATGTTTATCCACCCATAGCAAAATTGTCGTCTCATAACAGATCGAACAACGGTCTCATAAGAGACCGCAAAACCTCTCTCAAGAAATCTGTCACGTCATAAGAGACCCCGAAGCCTTTTTCAAGAAATCTTTTCTGATGTAGAAGATTAGACAAGACTGCAACCATAGAGCATACTCAAAATCTCAAGAGACTTGACCCAGACTCTGATATCACTTATTGGGAAATAAAATCTCTTTCATCTCTAGAAAAAAATGAAATAAATAAGAATTAAAAGGAAGAAACAAAACAACAATCCACAACACGAGAATGTACATGGAAAACTCCAAAACCAAAGAAAAATGACCTAAGAAAAAAATATCACTATGTGAAAAATTCTTACAATCACATAATATTCTTCTCTCTTGCCCAACACACCCACACTCTTACAAGTCTGATGACTCTCAAATTTCTCAAAACACTCTCCAAAAGAGAAAACAAAAAAGGAATTTGACTAGAATCAAACTCAAAGCTAAAAATATTGATTGAGCCCATTAGGGCACACATGTGAGAAAGACACTTAGGCTCCCTATATAGTCTTGAGAAGTCTCTTCCCCCTTTGTTCACACAAAATTGACGTGGGACAAACATGTCTTGTATTCTAACACAAACCCTATTGGAATAGTCCAGCTAATCCAGTTCAAATCAGTTCATTAAGTTGGTTAAATATTAGTATTATTTTTTTATTAGAATAAGGTGGTTGTATCCATTTTCTTATGTGGACACTTGGCAACATATGATTAGCCAATATTAGTTGTTTTTCACCTAGCAGTATTGAGACTATATATACATAGCTCATCTTTATAAACATGAAAGCTTTGATCAATATGATATATTAATCTTGAGTTTGTGAAATAATATCCCAAGTTTGTGAGTTATATTAATTTTCTATCTACATTTCTTCTTTTTTGATCAATATGATTAGATTATGAATTTTATCATGGTATCAGTGACCAATTATTAGATCTACTTTGTGGAAGTATTGCTCTACAATTTTATTTCTGAGTGATTGCTTATTGGATATTTTTTGTGGAAATGTTGCTTTGCGATTTCATTTCCTTCAATTGAATTGTACATCTGCAATTTTGTGACCTTTGATTCATGGCTCCACATAATCCACATTCTTCTGGTGTTGCTTGGCTTGCTCTTGTATTGGGTGACAGTCAACTGCCGCTGCCTCCGCAGCTGAATTTTGGTTCTAGCTCCAGCAAACATCCAACTCCACCGCCATTACTTCACGAGCATGATCCTTTAACTCTTCAAAGTTCTGATTTTCCTGGTACGAGTATAGTTTCCAACAAACTTGATAGTCATACTTTTCTTCCTTGGAGCAGATCTCTAAAAACAAAATAGGTTTTATTACTGGTTCTATTGCTCGATCTACCGATCTAGTCTTATTAGAACAATATGAATGTGTTCATGGGATGGTTAGATCCTGGATTATCAATTATCTTTCTAAGGATATATCTGATGCATTCATTTATGCCAAAACTACTCATACTCTTTGGAAAACCCTTCTTCAAAGGTTTGGTGAGTGTAATGGACTACAATTGTACCAATTGTAGCGTCAAATCAGTAGCTTCATCTAAGATAATTTATCAGTGGCAGTTTATTATACACAACTCAACAAGCTTGGGGACAAATACTCACTTGTTCTTCCCAAGCCAGTCTACTCTTGTACTACTTCCAAGGAATGAGATGATTTTGATATGCATGGAGAATTAATTCAATTTCTCATAGGCTTAAATAATACTTATGACTCCATTCGAATTAAGTCCATGAGACCCCTTACGGTATGTCGATCGAGCTTATTCTATGGTGGTTCGGATTAAGAAACAAAGAGATGTGCATGCACATTATCCTACATCACTTGACTCATCTACACTCTTTAGTAAGACAGGGTCTTCCAGGTCATTCTCTGGTAGAGGTTCTTCATATGGTGGCTGAGGTATCACACCTTCTTTTAACAGAGGTAGAGGACCTCCAAGAAAGTTTTTAACTAAAGAGGATAAGGCAAAATTGGTATGTGATCATTGTGGAGCTCCTGAACATGCCATAGTGGATTGTTTTAAACTCAAGGGATACCCTGATTGATATTATAAATCTAAGGCTGCAAACTTGGTAGATTCCAGTATCTCTCATGATAGTGTCAGTCCTGCATCTACAAAGACTACTCCTTCAAACATCTCTGCATTGGTTCAACAAGAGGTTGCTAAGATTTCATCCTCTGGTAATTCTTCTACTCAAGATAATACTTCATATGCACATTTTCATTTTTCTTTTACTATGATTGAAAAGTTATCTGTTGGTTATTAGATTATTGATACTAGGTCTAACAAACACGTGTAATGATCCTAATCTCATGATTTGCTTACAACCTATTACACATCCCATTTCTGTATGCTTACCTAATGGCACACAAAAGCATGTCACACACTTGGGACAAATGATATTATCAGACAATCTTATTCTTTATGATGTGTTCTTGATGCCCAACTTTCAATACAATCTCTTATGAGTTTCTCAATTAGCTTTAAGCATGAGAATTAAAGTAGTTTTTCACATTGTGAAATTCAAGACCTAGATACTAGCTTTGTATTAGCTAATGGGATACTTTTAAAGAGACTATATACATATTTCAGAAACAATGTCATGTTCATAATGTTACAAGTCTTGCATTATCTGCTGATCATTAAATAAAGGTGTTTGATACTTGGCATAAAAAGTTAGGGCATGCATCCCCTTCCACACTTCAATATTTGGATTTTTTAAGCACATATGCAATCCCTTAGTTGATATAGCTCACAAGACATGTGATGTTTGTCACTACTCTAAGCAGACAAGGGTTGCTTTTCCATTAAGCTCCATACATACTTCTAGACCTCTGGAACTTTTACATATAAACATATGGGGTCCATTTACAAAACCAAGCATGACACACACACCTTACTATAGTGGATGATTTTAGCAGGACTACATGTCTTTGCTTGCTATCTTCAAAGGGACATGTTGTTTCTTCTTTAAACATTTGTAAAAATGATCAGTACACAATTGGATTTATCAGTTAAGATGATTTGTTCAGACAATGGTTCAGAGTTATTAGAAAGAGACTGCAAATAATTTTTTTTAAATTTAGGTATTGAACATTAAAAATCTTGTGTCTACACACCCTAACAAAATGGGGTTGTAGAGAGGAAACATAGACACTTACTTGAGGTTGCTAGAACACTAATGAAAGATTCTGCAGTTCCAATCTATTTGTGGCCCTATTCTATACTTACAGCTGCCTACATAATCAACATACTACCTACTTCTTTGCTACATTAGAGCACACCTTTTACAGTACTCTTTGGTGATAAACTAAACTGAGTTTCTAAAGTCTTTTGGTTATTTAGCTTATGCAACTAATGTCACACCTTCCAAAGATAAATTCACTGATAGAGTAATTAAATGTGTTATGATTGGATATCTTCCTGGACAAAAATGATACAAATTTTTTGATTTAGAACATCATCAGATTTTGTCTCAAGGGATGTGGTTTTCTTGGAATCAGTCATTCCATATGCTCTACAACCATCGCCTATTGAGAATCTTACTCTTCCCATACCAGGAATAGAAGATTATCCCAATGACATGCCTACTCCTGTTCAAATTGATGCCCTTATTGAAGAGTCTAAAGCTATACAACATAGTTTTCAATTTGTTGAATCTATACCTTGAACATCCAATTTTTAGCATAGTTCTCAATTTGCTAAATCTATACCTTCAACATCCAATTTTCAGCAACCAAGAAGGAGTTCAAGGGCAAGTTATAGACCTTTTTATCTTGAAGATTTTGTCACTAACTCGACTAATTCTTCACTACTTCTATCTGAGGCATACTTCACTAGTGTTGCTTCTGGTCAAATAAGCATGCAAGAACCTAAAACATATGACCAAGCAAAAAATCAGCCTCATTGGGTTAAGGCAATGCAGAAAGAGATTCAAGCTCTAGAAGATAATCATACTTAGGAAATTACTACTTTACCTAGTGATAAGAAGGCTATTGGATGTAAATGAGTGTTTAAGACTAAACTTAACCTTGATGAAACAGTTGAGCGTTCCAAGGCTAGGTTGGTAGCCAAAAAATATCATCAAAATACAAGGTGAGGTCTATCTTGATAGTTTTGCTCTGGTTGCAAAACCAATTACTGTCAGAATGCTCATAGCACTAGCTACTATCAGAAATTGGCCCCTATCATGGCAAGATATCAACAATGCTTTTCTCCATGGATTTACTGATAAAGAAGTATACATGGAACCTCCTCCTGGTTATGAGTTATATCTTCTCTTAATCAGGTATGCAAGCTCACTAGAAGTTTATATGGATTAAAGTAAGCCTTGAGACAATAGAATAATGAATTTTGTGCCAAGCTCCTTATTTTTGATTTGTTCAATCTGAAAATGACCATTGCTTATTCATATTACATAAGAATGGTGATTTCTTAGCTCTAGTGGTTTATGTGGATGATGTGCTTATAACTAAAAACTCTATTCATTTGATATCTCAGTTGAAACAATTTCTACATCAATAATTTACCATTAAAGATCTTGGAGAGGATAAGTACTTTCTTGGTGTGGAGATTGCAAGGACTTCTAAAGGTACTCATCTCAATCAAAGAAAATATATTCAGGATATTTTAAAGAATTCTGGGGTTGGCAACTACAAGTATATTTCCACTCCATTACCACAAGGCCTCAAGTTAGCTGCTAATGTTGGTACTTTGTTAACAAATTCAGAACAATATAGAAATTGGTTGGGACTTAAATATTTCTAGACCTGATTTTACTTATGTTGTCCAAAAATTGAGCCAATTTATCAATGCTCCTTGTACCAATCATTGGACGTCTGTTATACACCTCCTTAAATATCTAAAGGGTACATCTAATTCTGGCTTGTTTTATCCTTCTCGTGGTGATTTTTCTTTAACCAGTTACAGTAAGAATGATTGGGGATCTTGTCAAGACACTAGAAAATCTCTAACGGGTTACTGTATATTTCTAGGAGGTTGTTTGATTTCTTAGAAAATAAAGAAACAGAATACAATGTTTAGAAGTTCTGCTGAAGCAGAATATAGAGCACTTGCAAGTACTACATGTGCACTAGTATGGATTGATTACATTACTTTAGACCTTGGGATTTCATTATTACTACAATGTTTAGAAGTTCTGCTGAAGCAGAATATAGAGCACTTGCAAGTACTACATGTGCACTAGTATGGATTGATTACATTGCTTCAGACCTTGGGATTTCATTATTACCTAAACTTATATCTTTATTCTGTGACAACCAAACTACAATCCACATAACTGAAAAACCCTGTATTTCATGAAAGAACAAAACACTTGGATATTGACTGTCACTTAGTAAGGAACAAGTTTAAGGCTCGTTTTTTACACCTTATTCATGTGGCACCCAAACATCATGTGACAAATCTTTTTAAAAAATCTTTGGGTACTCATCAGTTTGCTATACTACTTTCCAAGTTTTGTATGGTTGTTCACCATGATCAAGCTTGAGGGAGATGATGGAATAGTCCAGCTAATCTAGCTTAGATAAGTTCATTTAGTTGGTTAAGTATCGGTATTGTTTTCTTATTCAAATAAGGTGGTTGTAACTATTTTCTATATGGACACTTGGCAACATATGATTAGCCAATAACAATTAATCTTTGTAAACATGAGAACTTTGATAACTGAAATAATATCTTGAGTTTGTGAGTTTTATTAATCTTCTATCTACATCTCTTTTTCTTTGATCAATATGATCAAATTATCAATTTTATCAAACCCAATAATGTTGAAGCACGTTGAGTAGCTCGTGCATGAGAATCCTACTCCACACTAATCAAAGTGGTTACAAAAATTGGATGTGATAAATTTTGGGTATAAATCTCTCATCAAAGGGTAATTGTGAATCACCACGCAATCCTAATAATGAAATACATATATTATTTGATTAATAGGTAGGATCTTTTAAGGATTATAAAAAATAAAGAAAAAAATTGATTGGATAAATTTTGTTGAGAATAAATCTAATAAAATTCCCAATTTATCTAATCAAAATGTTTGCAAAATTTGGATTTGATAAATTTTGGGTATAAATTAAATCTCTAAATCAAAGCTACGAATTATGGATCTAATGGTAATTATGAATTAATACAATCCACGCAATCAACTTTTAATTGAGTAGGTCTTGCGTGAGACCATCTCATGTACGATGAAATTGTGCACAGTCATATCCTAGAACATGATCGACCATCGACATCAATAAAAAGACATACTTATAGTTCTAAAACACATACTTACACATTATTGTCATGCATGGTTGGACCGTGTCTCGGGACACGATCATGCTTCACACATACTGTTGTGGTTGTTGTGCATGGTCGGATTGTGAGTTAGGACACAACCGTGCGTGAGGAAAATAAAAATGCATACTTATAACTAAAAAACACATATTTACACATTGTTGTCACACATGGTCGATCGTATCCCAAGACACAACCGTGCGCAATGCAATCGCATGTGCGATGATCTAACTTGAGCTTTTGTATTTTTAATTTGGTTCTTTCTGATATTTCATTATTTCTATTTTGGAATGGTGTTTGGACATGAAAATCTTATATTTCTAATATTTTCATGTTCCTAACCAAACCGTATCATTATTTTCGGTTAGAAAAATGATTGATGGTTTTTAATTTGGTGATCATTATCCTGACTTTTGTTGAGAGGTTGTGCATGAAGTGCATGTCCAGGTGATCTTCTAAATAGAGGCCATGAGGTTTTTTTGAAGTGGAGAATCTTCAATGGACCATTTTACTTAATTGGAAGTATACAAGTATTGTCCATATATAGAATCCAAAACTCTATTAATTTAAACTAGCTATGTGAACGTGATTATCACATAATTCAATTATCTTCATATATAGGGATTGCTTGGTTTGCGTAATTGTTGTTGTTAGATAATTTGGCACAAACTTCCCATTTAATATTGCAGTCCCTCAAAATGCAACAAATGTCCAAATACTTGGGGAATCTTGAGAAATAATAGCATAACTTTAAACTAAATCATTCAATGGAAGTTGTATTGTTTGTTATTTCAACATCATATTCTTCTGATCTGCACTCAAATCATCCTGGCATCAACTAGTACATTATATACACACTGTTTTTCTTCCTACTATTAGACATCCCAAAGCTGAGATTTCATTTCCTAGATGGATTTTTTTCTTAAAGACTACCCTTTTGAAATTGCACAATTTACATAAATTAAGGTTGTACCTGACCTCCTTTATAAAATTAAAAGAGCTCCGGATTTGAATACTTTCATTCTCTCTATTTTCTAACAATAAAAGGGCTGAAATTTAACAAAATTAAATAAGAGCATGCTTAAATATATGATCTGTATAGGAATCACAAATTACGTCCAACATGTCATTGAGTTATTTTGATTTGATCTCTCATGTATTGTAAAAGTAGTCCCGTTATAAAAAAAATATTGCAAAAGTAGTCTTGTCGTAACGTTTTCCATTAGAAAAAAATTACAGATTTTGTCCCAGGCCTGAAAATATAATTTTTCGAGGATAATACTTGCAATATTGGTCCCAAACTTTTGAAAACTTGTATTTTAGAGTGAATTTAAAACTAGTATTTCTTCTGTCATATTTGTAGTTATATTTTAACAATTATATATATATATATATCAAAAGTCTTTTTATAATTATTTTTCTATAGTAATCTATATTTTATAGTTAGAAAGTTCATTTTATTATTTTTCTAGTCTGTTTTTATTTATTGTCCTCTTATTTCATATTTGTAAATAAATTTTACTTGGAAAACACACTATTTTAACTCCAATTTTTAGTTGAGTAGTGTTTGTGTCACGCCCCAAAATCTTTTGGTAAAATATCAGAGTTTTTTCATTTTTGGGCGTGAAGAAAGAAAGGGGAAGAAGGCGGACATGATATAAAATAGAAAGAAAAAAAAAGGATAAGAAGCGGTACACTTAAAACATCGGATAAAACCGATAAAATAGAGTTTTAAACCATACGCAGTGGAAAAAACATCAGGATCCTTTACAAAGAAGGAGAAATACAGTTTTCTTTTACAAACGAACCACAAAGCTTTAAAGGATAAAACCAGAAGATGGACACAACTGATAGGGCACCCCTCTCTCTACGTGTCAAGATTCTCTTCTTCTCCTGTAGTGTGAGTACAGAATAGGGGTGAGTGCGTTGAATACACTCGTGGGAGTAATTTCATGTTATAACGTTCATTAAATAGTTGAGTCTTTTGAACACTTACAAATATAAGAAATAAAGACAGTGCGTAGATTGCATAACATATAACATACAGACACGTAGCATAGAAATGGACCGTAGTCCCTTCGTAGAACAATATGGACCTTAGTCCCTTCGTAGCATAGATATGGACTGTAGTCCCTTCGTAGCATAGATATGGACCGAAGTCCCTTCGTAGCATAGATATGGACCGAAGTCTCTTCGTAGCATAGATATGGATCGAAGTCCCTTCGTAGTATAATATGACATGCATGTATATCCATATAAACCATCACATATAAGCACGACACCTAAACCTCAACATTTCACAAATCTTATATTCATATAACATAACGATTAAGAATCATTTCATAAACAGTAGATTCACATAACAGGTAACTGTCATTCATGCATTTAATAATGGAAACATAAGTGTTAGGGTTTAGAAGTTACCCCCATCTCGTTCGGTGGTTACCACGTCAGTAGCGAGTATCAAAGATCTCGTGCCTCAAATCTCATGTTTCAGATCTCATGTCTCAAATTTTCAATCCAACTGATAGCCTACATACTTTACGACGTATCTTAGATCCTTAATAAATATAATTAAAGTGATAACAGACTCCGATGGAGAAACGATTGTTAACTACGCGTCGGATCGAGAGCTCTAAAGATTGGAGTTGAAGAAACGAGGATGGATAATCAATCCATATGGCTGAGATGATAGAGAATTAAATTTGGGTTACGACGGAAAAAGAATGAGCTCAATCAGAGTTAAAACGAGCTCAAATGGAGCATTTTAAATTTAAGGGTATTTTGGTAATTTTGGTCAAAGGGTTGACTTTGACCGGGGCCACGACCCTCGGTCAACGACATCTCGTCGGCGACGATTCGATGTTGATGTACAGTGGAAAAAACGGGGTTCGGATCAAAAACACGGCATCGCGAGCGACGGGGCACTCGCGTACCCGACGCCGGGTGAAAAACCCGGCGCCGGGCCTGCTCAACAGCCCCTCTTCCCGATGCTACCAGCCGCGGCGGCACCGCCCTCCGCCACCGCCACCACATCCACTGGATATCCTGCACCACCGGCTACCACCTCCGGCCACCCCTCGCCGGAATCCGACCGTGAATAGTTCCCGAAACTTCGCCGCAAAACCCTTCATCATCACATTTGCAAAACACAACACCAACCAAACCAAACTCCGGCCGGCGACTTCCAGTCGCCGACGACCACCCCCAGCCACCTAGGACACCAGCCGGTGACTTCCAGTCGCCGGCAACCCTCCAGTTCCGGCCACCATCACAACAACCACCCATATGTATACACACGCATGTAAAACATATACACACACATCAAACAGCCTTGGCCGGCGGCTTTCTGCCGCCGGCCACCACCACCCCCCTCCGGTATCCCTGGCGGGTGACTGGGGGTCGTCGGCCGCCACCAGCCACCGCGCACACACACACAGAATCAAGCGCACACACATACGCATGATAATCGCACACACACACACCCATCGACTTTGTTTGGACGGCGACTTCCAGTCGCCGGCCACCCACCGGAGCACCTCACCGGCACATCACCAACACCGGCCAACACTTCCCACACGGCGGCACCACCCGGCGCCGCCCACAGCAGCAGCCACAACACACACACACTAAAACACCTTCACACACACACACATGCACGATGCAAACATACACACACTGTTCCGGCTAGGTGCCGCCACCCACGGCGGCGCTACCACCCCGGTGACTCCCCCTCACACCCAGGTGGCTTTGTCGACCACTGCTCCGGCCAAAGGAGGTAGAGAGAGAAAGAAAAACGAAGAGAGAGAAAGGATGACACCAAAGCTAGGGTTTAGGGTTTGGGGCTGTTTTTCGCCGTTTTCCGGCAAATGAGAAATCGGAATTGAATTCCGAGATCTATCCTAGATTCGTCTCGTCGAGACGAACGTCGTGTGTGAAAATCGGCCAAAACCGACAACGTTGAATTTTTCCGGCCACCGGCGGCACCGGCGCCGGCAATGACACGCTGGAGACAAAAAACCGAAAAGAGAGAGAGATGAGAGAAAGACTTACGTGTTTTCATCACTTTCGGCTCGTTCGGAAAAAAACGGTGATTTTCGAATCGAAACCACCCATATTTATAGAAATCCGAAAAATCACTATTCATCCAAAATATCTCGTCACTATTCATCGGTTGAATTTTCCGAGTTACTATTCACCGTAAAGATCTCCATTTTACTATTCACCAAAAATATCTTCCGGTTTTCCGAAACTTCGGGTTTTGCCCTTTTGTCGCCGTTTGAGTTACGGGTCTCCGATTGACCCTCAGTTCATTTCTACCTTCTCGTCTTTCCAATACGCATCTATTGGTATAAAAATATTCTATATACCATGTCCAAGAAAATTATCCGTTTACATCACGCGTTAAACACGTATCTAAAACGCATGTAATTAATGTAAACAGTCAAAATATACACACATAGTTATTAAGTCATGCGTTAAAATATTTAATTAATAAATTATACTTCGTTTTGGTCTAGGGCGCTACAGTTTGTGTCCACCAAGTGTATGGATCACGATCTATATTATTGGGCGCGCGGTTCGGGTCGGGTCAGGTCTAGCCCAGATCCACGCCCAGGTTTTTTTAATTTATGACATAACCTTTATGTTTACTGAATTTAACCTTTATGTTTACCGAGTATAACCTTTATGTACAAATATCATAACCTTTAAGTAAAATTACTTAGACTTTTTTTAGTATAAAAAATATAATTAAAAGTTATTTAACCTTTATGTTAACCGAGTATAACCTTTATGTTAACCGAGTATAACCTTTATGTTATATTAGTATAACATTTACATACATATATCATAACCTTTAAGTGATATTACTAAGATTTTTTTCACTATAAAAAATCATATAGTATGACTTAACCTTTATGTTATAATAATTTAACATTTATGTTATATTTCTACAACATTTATGTACAAATATCATAATTTTTATGTACTTAAAGAATAACATAAGGTTATATTATTATAACGAAAATGTTAAATTATATGCATAAAGGTTATATTCTTACAACATAAAGGTTTTGAAAGATTTTGAAAGATATTATAATTTTGTCATACATTGCAAATAGTTATGCGAACATAACTAAAAGGTTAAGTTCGGCAAATTAAAAGGTTAGGTTCGGCAAGCTAAAAGGTTAGACCAATATAACTGGGAAACTAGGGTTTGAGCTAGGGTTTAGGTGCGTGAGCGCATGTAGCGTCTAGGACAAAACGACGCATAATTGATTGATTGTCACGACCCGAAATCTTTTTATAAAATATCAGAGTTTTACCCGGGCATGAAGATAGAAAAGTAAGGGACGTTTAACATACAAAAAGAAATAAGCAGAAGACAACAGAAGAAAGAGGTAAGGGACGATAAGAAACCTTCTTATAACAACAATCGGCCTCAGCCGAAATCCATTGGTCACACACCAATATAATACATCACACGCAACAGAACTATACTTCAGGATCTCACATCTATACAAGTGCTCAAAATATTACAAAATATAAATTGTTTGAAACATAGTTTGAAAAGTGTTTGCGTTACATCATACTACCCAAAAGAGCCCACAGATAGCACTACCTCCTCCATCTAAGGTTCCTCAGTCTCCTCATCTCCTGTATTGTGAGTACAGAATAAGGAGGTGAGTGCGTGGAATACACCCGTAGGGGATAACATCCACCTCATACAACATATATAAAAATACCGGAAAATAAACTGCAGCCACATTGTCACAGCACATAAAATGCACAACAGATATTAGAAATGGCAAGGGATGAATAGGTGTGGGATTCCCCCGTCTTATCCTATAAAACGGTCTCACACCGTTGGTGCATTTCAAGAGGACCACCAAACCTCAACAGAGTAGTAGAAAATAGCAAGGGACGAACAGAATGCATGATCAGAGTGGACATCAGTCCAATCACAGTAATAATATAGCACAACAAATATATTCACAGCATTTAGTATTCCTCAATCATGCATTTAAATAGGGAAAACTGTAACAGATAAAAGGATAGAAATTACCCCCACCTCGTTCGGTGGTACCCACATGAGTCGATAAATCCGAAAGCTGATAACTTGATAACTCAAAGCTCAGTCCAACAAGTAACCTACACAGTTACGGTATTTCTTAGATCTTAAATACAGTATAAATAAAGCTGTAAAAGGTTCCGGTGGAAAAACGTTCGTTAACGACGCGACGGATCGAACGATCTAAAGATTGGAATTTGGGAGACATGGCTAGAAGTCAAGTTTAAAGGGTTGAGATGATGGGAAATGAAATTTGGGTCATGACAAAAAAAGAATGAGCTCGATCGGAGTTAAAACGAGCTCGACGGAGCATTTTAAGTTTAGGGGTAAAATGGTTATTTTGGTCAAAGGGTTGACTTTGACCAGGCCCACGGACCCCGATCAATGATGTCTCGTCATCGACGACTTGAAAAAGACGAACGATGGAAAAAACGAGGTTCGGATCGGAAAAACGACATCGCGTGCGCGTCGGCACGCGACGGGCGCGCTCGGCACCCGAAGACTGCTGAGTTTTCTCGGCAGCTGCGCGCAGCTCCACCCGGCTGGTCGAGTTTTCTCAGCCAGCCCGAGCCCAGGTTACCCGACGGTGGCTTGCTCGAGCAGGCCACTTCCCGATGTCGCCCGGCACGGCGGCGCCGCCTCCAGCCACCACCACCTACCTCGCCGGATACCTCGCACCGCCAGCTACCACCTCCGGCCATCTCTCGCCGGATTCCGGCATGAATAGTGCCTGGAAATTACGCCGCAAAATCCTTCGATGCCCAGTTTTTCCAAAAATTCAACACCAATTCCAAACTTCCGGCCGGCGACACCAATCACCAGCAACCACCCCCAGCTCCTCCGCCGGCGACTCCCCGTCGCCAGCAACCCGTTCCGGCCAAGCCCAACCACCAACCTAACCTATACATACATGCATGCTTTCACACACACTCACACCCGTTTGCAACACACACACTGATTTCCTTCTCCGGTCGGCGGCCACCAGCCGCCGGCGACCACCAACCACCACTCTCACCTTGGCCGGCGACCCCCAGTCGCCGGCCACCACCACCGTCGTGCACACATACACACACACACACAACGTGAGATGTAATCCCACACACACATACTCACTGTTATCTCTCCGGCCGGTGGCCACCAACCGTCGGCGACCCACCAAAACACCTCACCGGCGACCTCCCGTCACCGGCCGACCCTTCCCTCAAGGCGGCGCCACCCGGCGCCGCCCCAAAACAGCAGCATGCACAACACACAGTCACACACATATATATACACGCACATGCACATACTACATACACTTCCCGTTTTTCGGCCAGGCGCCGCCACCAGCGGCGGCACCACCTGCTCCACATCACCACCACACCACCACCAGCTTCTCCAGCCACCACTCCGACAAGAGGACGAGGAGAGAGAGAGAGAGAGAAAACAGAGGAGAGAGAAATGGTGATGAGGGTTAGGGTTTGGCTGTTTTTCATCGTTTTCCGGCGAACGACAACTCGGAATTAAATTTCGAGACCTATTCTTGAATTGTCTCGTCGAGACGAACGTCGTGTACGAAAATCATCCGATTTCGACAACTTTGAAATTTTCCGGCGACCGGCCGGCGGCGGCGCGCCGGAAGACATAATATCAGAAATGAAAAGATGAGAAAGAAGGACTTACGTGTTTTCGTCGGGTTCGGCTCGATCGAAGAAACGGTGATTTTTGAATCGAAAACGCTTCTATTTATAGAAAAAATCCGAGGTTACTATTCACGTGAAATATCCATTTTACTGTTCATAGTTGACTTTTTCGGGTTACTATTCATCATAAATATCTCGTTATTATTCACCGTTAATATCTTTCGATTTTTCGATTCCGAAACTTTGAGTTTTGCCCCTTTCATCGCCGTTCGGGCTACGGGTCTCCGATTGACCCCTAATTCATTTCTATCTTCTCGTTTTTCTAATACGCATCTAATGATAAAATAAAATTCTATGTTCCATGTCTAGAAAATATTTCTGTCTTAAACTTGCATTAAACACATATTTGAAACGCACGAAATAAATTAAACAGTTAAATTGTACGCACATAATTATTAAATTTTAGGTTTAAATATTTAATTAATAAATTATGCTCATTTTGGTCCGGGGCGCTACATTAATTAAATAATTAAATCCATAATTGTTTGATTTTATTATGTGCGTTACAGAAAAATGATAAAATGCATGTTTAACTAATCAGTCATATAATTTAATCGAACAACATAGATTATAATTTTATCATAAGATTCATAATCGAAAAACGAGAAGATAGGGACGAAGTTGAGGTCAATGGGAGACCCGTAGCTCAAATCACGAAGTATACGACGAAATACGAAGAATCGAAAACGAGATATTTTGATGAATAGTAAAAGTAAGATATTTCGATGAATAGTAAAAATAAGATATTCGTGAATAGTAAAAATAAGATATTTTCGATGAATAGTATGATATTTTGAAAAAGAGTATAAATAATAGAGTTAATTGCGCAAAATCCCCTTGTGATTTGGAAAATCGGCTTGAAACTCCCCTGTGCTTTCAAAAATGCGCGAAACCCCCTTATGGTTTTCTAAATATAGCCCGAAATCCCCAACCCCGTTAAGATTAACGGAAGTGCTATGCATGCGCTCTTCATGCGTTTTTTGATGTTTTTTTTTACTTTTTTACTATAAAATGACATATTTTCTCATTTTTTACTATAATAA
Source organism: Scutellaria minor (assembly GCA_954870855.1). Taxonomy (NCBI): domain Eukaryota; kingdom Viridiplantae; phylum Streptophyta; class Magnoliopsida; order Lamiales; family Lamiaceae; genus Scutellaria; species Scutellaria minor. The sequence continues at coordinate 25,045,188 of OX940725.1, forward strand.
AACACTAAATCTTTTGTGGGGGTTTCCTTGCAATTGCAAACACTTTCTTCAAGCTTGTTTTCTACATTAACATCTATGTATTATTTGTTTTTTTTTTCAATTAATTTTTTTACAATGTTAATTTTTTATTTAATTATTTATTTTATTTTTATTAATGCTAATAGTTGGTATGTATTTTTTTTACTTTTGTTTTCTTCCATTCATTTTTTTTTCAACGTTAATTTTTATTTAGTTATTTATTTTATCGTTATTAATGACAACTGCTACGTATGTTTCTTTATTTGCTTTTGGTTTTTTCAGTTCATTTTTTACAATGTTCATTTTTTATTCTATTGGTATTAATATCGACTATTGATGAGGAGGATGTGGAAATATTTGATAATATATTATTTTCACATCATATTAACCCTAAAATGTAATTAATGAGACTCTAAATATAATTAGTTTATTATCTTGCTTCAAAAAAATATTCGATGTTCATAAAAAAAAATTAAAAATTCATTGAATTTCTTGGAGAAATATAGATGATTAACGGCGTGAACAATGAGAAATTTTATTGTTGAGGTACATTGTGTGTTAGAATGAGAACCTAAAACTAGTACAAGGTATGTTCCAAGTTTTTCGATATAATATTTTTTATCTTATGTTTGTAGTTACAAATTGGTATGTTCCAAGTTTTCTTGCATAATTACTATTATTATTATTATTATTATTATTATTATTTTGTTTATGATAAATTGGTATGTTAATTATTTCTTGGTATGGTTAATTTTTTGGTATGTTAATTGTTTCTTGGTATGGTTAATTTTGTTTGTTATACCTAACAATTATTAAATAATGAGTCATTTATTTATTTCTTTTATATTTTCCTTAATATCGAGTCTTATTTATTTAATATAATTTTCATAAATAGTTGAGTTAATAACAATAAAAAATTTAACATTTTGAAAAAATGAACTGAAAAAAAAGTAAAGAAAGAAATATATGTATCAATTATTGCAAAACAATAAAATTAATTGAAAAAAATAAAATAAAAGAAAGAAAAATCATTAATAACAATAATATAAATAACTAAATAAAAATCAATATTGAATTTTTTTTTTGAAATAAATAAAAGTAAAAAAGAAACATACGTACCAACTGTTAGTATTAAAAATAATAAAATAAATAACTATATATAAAATTAACAGTATAAAAAAATTAATTGAAAAAAAAAACAAATAATACATAGTAGTTAATGTAAAAAATCAGATAGAAGGAAGTGTTTGCAATTGCAAGAAACCCCACACGAGAATTAATCTTTTAATATAGTTAAAAAAGGTATATATATCATTTTATAGCAAAAAAGTAAAAAAAACACAAAAAAATGCATGAAGAGCATGTGCATAGCACTTCTGTTAACCTTAACGGAGTTGGCGATTTCGGGCTACATTTAGAAAACCATAAGGGAGTTTCGCGCATTTTTAAAAGTAAAAGGGGGTTTCATGTTGATTTGCCAAACCATAAGGGGATTTTGCGAAATTAACCCATAAATAATACGAAATGAATCATAAAAAGTAATAATTCGAACGAAAAGTCAAAAACGTAAAATATCTTGTCTCTCTTCTCTTTCTCTCCTCTATCTTCTGGTTTTCCGGCCACCGCCGCTGCTGCCGGTGCCGGAATATTTTTCTTCTCGACTTTGGCCAATTTTAACATGAAACGTAGCCCTCGTCGAGCCCATCACGGATCCGGGCTCGGATTGCCGAGCCACCGCCGCCTCCACCGGAAATCGGCCGGCAAAGGCGCAACAATTTTCTCTCTCCTCATCACTTTCTCTCTCTTCCTCTCTTCCCCATTCCTTCTCCTTTTTTGGTCGATTTATATATCAATTTGAAGCTCTCGCCGAGCCCGTCACGAATCCAAGCTCGGATTTCTGATCAAATATCTTCTCCACCGGCAATGGTCGGTCAAAGTTCCGGCGAAAACCTTTCTCTCTCATCTCTCTTCCTTTCTCTCTCTTCTGCAACTCTCTCTCTCTCCTTCTCTCCATCTTTCTCGGCTGCTCTCTTCACTCTCTCCCTTCCTCGGCTGTACACCGCCACCATCGCCGGAGAACGGCTGGCGAGAACTCTCTCTCCCTCTTCTTTCTCTTCTCTCTCCTCTCTCACTCTTTCTTGTTCTCTGTCTCTCCCTCTCTGTATCTCTTTCTATTCTCTCATTCTCTCTTGTTGTAACTGTTGGTGGTGGTGGGTGTGTGTTAGGCGACGCTCTGTAAAGCACCGTAGTGTGTGTTTGTCGAGGTGTGGCCGGCGACGAAGAGTCTCCGGCGTGTGTGTGAGTATGTGCTAGTGTGTGTGTGGGGGGTTGGGGTTTGGTTGTTGCCAGCGACGGGAGGTCGCCGGTCATGGTGGAGATGGAGGGGCTGGCAGCCCCGTTGCTGCTATGTGTGAGGCATGCTGGGGCGCGACGGGAGCGCAGGTGACACGGCGTCGGGAAGCTGTGTGCGCGTGTCACGCCCCATTTTCTTTCACTTAAAATATCAGAGTTTTCATACGGCGTGAAGAACGAGAAGATAAGGGACACATTTTTTTTTCTTTATACACAGCAAGAAGAAGATTAAAGACGACCGAAGAAGGAGGTAAGGGATGATGTGACTCATTCACATATCAACAATCAGCCTCTGCTGATAGCAATCGGTCTCAATACTGATACCACAAAAAAATACAGCAGCGGAAACAAACCATCAGGATCTCACTTTCATCATATGTATCAAATATTATAAAACGTGAATTAAATAAGACTTTGTTTGAAAATGTTGTGTGACACCAACTTAACAAAACAGGTCCAGACATGGCACCTCCTCTCTCCTTCTAGGGTTTATTAAGCCCATCAGTTCCTATAGTGTGAGTACAGATTAAGGGGTGAGTGCGTTGAATACACCCGTGGGAGTAACATCTGTATCTTATAATACACGACGGATAACCAAAAGAAAATAAAACGTCTACCAGCACGTTGCCACAGTACGTAAATGCATAGCAGATATTAGAAAGGGAAAGAATGGATACGGGATCTGCCCGCCACCCAATTAAGCGGGCTCAATACCGCTGGTGCGCTTCAAGAGGACCACCAAACCTCGAGAGTAGTAGAAGAGGAGCAGGGAAGAATACATGCCCAGAACAGTATAAGTATGGCACAACAAATAAATCCACAACACGTAGTATCTCGCAGCGCATGCATATACTAGAAAACAGTAAACAGATTAAGATTTAGAAGTTACCCCCACCTTGTTCGGTGGTTACCACGTGAGTAGCTAGGTCCGATGGTCTGATAACTCAGTGCTTGGGTAGCGGATACCAAAAGTCAGATAACCCAACGCTCAATCCAACAAATAGCCTACATAAGTTCTAACGTATTTTAGATCCTTAATAACATATAATTAAAGCTGTAAAAGACTCCTGTGGAGAAATAATCAATAAATACGCGATAGATCTAAAGCTCTAAAGATCGGAGTTGAAGAGATGAGAATGGATAATCAATCCATGTAGCTGAGACGATAGAGAATGAAATTTGGGTCACGACGGACAAAGAATGAGCTCGATCGAAGTTAAAATGAGCTCAAACGGAGCATTTTAGGTTCAGGAGTATTTTGGTAATTTTGATCGAAAGATGAGGAAGAGGGAACGAGTAGGGTCGCTACGGAAGAAAAATGAGCTCAATCAAAGTTGAAACGAGCTCAAACGGAGCATTTTAGGTTTAGGAGTATTTTGGTAATTTTGATCGAAAGATGAGGAAGAGGGAACGAGTAGGGTCGCTACGGAAGAAAAATGAGCTCAATCGGAGTTGAAACGAGCTCAAACGGAGCATTTTAGGTTCAGGGGTATTTTAGTAATTTTGATCGAAAGATGAGGGAGAGAGAACGAGTAGGGTTGCTACGGAAGAAGAATGAGCTCAATCGAAGTTGAAACGAGCTCAAACGGAGCGTTTTAAGATTGAGGGGCGTTTTCGTAATTTTGGTCAAAGGGTTGACTTTGACAGGGCCCACGACCCTCGGTCAACGACATCTCTTCGGAGACGACTCGATGTCGACGTACGGTGGAGAAAACGAGGTTCGGATCGAAAACACGGCATGGCAGGCGACGTGGCACGCGCGTACCCGGCGCCGAGTGGAAAAACCTGGCAGTTGGCGCATTTCTCGGCAGCAGGTATACCCGGCTCGGCAGGTGGCCGAGTCTTCTCGGCAAGCGTGGCGTGGATCTTGGCGGCTGCCGAGTTTTCTTGGCAACGAGGGCGCTCCTCTCGGCAGCTGCCGAGTTCTCGGCAGCTCGGCGACACGACTCGGCAGCTCTCGGCGCTTCACCCGACGTGGCCGAGATTTCTCGGCAGGTCTCCTACCCGGCACGCGCACGTTGCGCCCAGGCCACCCGACGCCGGCCTGCTCGGCTGGCCTTCCTCCCGGCGGCGCCGCCCTCTGCCGCCACCACCACTCCCACCGGAAACCTCTCACCGCCGACTACCACCTTCGGCCACCCCTCGCTGGATTACGGCGGTGAATAGTACCTGAAACTTCACCGCAAAATCCTTCGTTACCACATTCACAACACCGAGGCTAGGGTTAGGGTTTATGGGTCGGTTTTTCACCGTTTCCTGACGAACGAGAAATCGGAATTGAAATCCGAGACCTATCCTAGACTCGTCTCGACGAGGCAAACGTCGTGTGCGAAAATCGGCCGAAACTGACAACTTCCAATTTTTCAGGCCACCGCCGGCTGCGACGTTCCGGCGACTTTTCTGGCCACGGTTGCGGCGCCGGTGGTGGCGCGCCGGAGACCAAAAAAAACGGGAAGAAAAGAGAGAGGAGAGAGACTTACTCGTTTTCGTCGCTTTCATTTTTGTTGGCCTAATGAATATTTTGAACTAACTAAGCCCTTATTTATAGATTTTCAAAGTTACTATTTACCAGGTAAATTTTAATTACCATTCATTAAAATATTATTTTTCCGTTTTACCGTTCGTCCGGATTTTACCCTCTTGTTTTACCTAACCTTCGTATTCGGCTCTTTTCTTCGCCATTTGAGCTACGGTTCTCCGATTGACCTCTAGTTTGTTTCTATTTTCTTGTTTTTCCATTGCGCATCTCATGATATAAAAATATTCTATATTTCACATCTAGAATTTTTATCGGTCTAGTTCGTACCTTAGCGTATACTTGAAACGCACATAGATAATTAAGAAGTAACACACATAAAATATTACGGGTTTAATTATTTAATTAACCAATTATGTTTTATTTTTGGTCCGGGTACTACAGCGCACGTGCGCATGGGCACCGGGTGTCGGGTGCCGCGCGCGCCGGGTGATGTGTAGGCGCAATGTGCGCGCACCGGGTACCGACACCGGGGTTTTATGTGCACGCCGGCGTGCTTATGTGTGTGTCAGTCCACGTCGTGTGTGTACATTGTGTCGCCGGCGACGAGATGTCGTCGGTCGGGAGTCAGGGGTCTCGGTCAAAGTCAACTCTTTTCTAAAAATTATGAAAATGCCCTATACCTTATAACACTCAGTTTGAACTCATTTTAACTCCGATTAATCCCATTCTTCTACCATTGCAGCCCTAATCTTTCCTTCTTCATCTTTAGATCACATGTTTAACCATCCACACTCGTTTCTTCATCCTTGATCTTTAGATCTTTCATTCCATCTCGTTTTTCCCTATCGCTTCTTCTTCGAGAGAGAGTTTATATAATTATATATACGTAATTAACGTATTATAGATCTAAGAAACCTCTCTACATGTGTAGCCTTACAATCGGAACGTACACCTTAAATCTTGATACTTTGACATTACACGTGGTTACCACCAAACAAGGTGGGGGTAACTTCTAAACTCTATATGTTTATTGTTTTCCGTATTTGACGTATGAATTGTTGAACTCTATGTACCGTGTATACTGTGTGTATATTATTATATTATGAATGGATTGGGTGGTCCTGTCACGCCCCAAAATCTTTTCACATTTTATCAGAGTTTCACATGGGCGTAAAGAGAGAAAAAAGCAAGGGACACATAACACAAGCAGAAAGAATAAGTAAGAGGCGACAGAAGAAAGAGGTAAGTGACGAAGTGAATCTTTCACTTAACAACAATCGGCCTCTGCCGATAGCAATCAGTCTCACTACTGATAAAATACAACATACGCAGCGGAAATAATACTTCAGGATCTCACATCCTCACATATATCCAAATATTATTACAAAACATGAGTTAAATTAAAACATTATTTTAGAAATGTTTAAGAGACCTCGTCTCATTACAACGAAACCAGAAATAGCATATCCTCTCTCCGACTAGGGTTCCTTATGCTCATCATCGCCTGTAGTGTGAGTACAGAATAAGTGGGTGAGTGCGTGGAATACACTCGTGGGGATAAAATCTGCCTCTTGTGTCTCTCATCAGATATAAAATACTAATAAAATAACCTTAAGTCACGTTGTCACAACACGTAAAATGCATAGCAGATATTAGAAATGGCAAGGGATGAATAGGTGCGGGATCAGCCCGTCTTATCCTATAAAACGGTCTCAATATCGTTAGTGTATTTCAAGAGGCTCACCACACCTCCACCAGAGTGATAGCAATAGTAAGAGACGACAGAGTAGTAAAAGGTAGCAAGGAATGCATGATCAGAGTGGACCTCTGTCCTTTCACAGTTATATTATGGCACAACAAATATAAACACAGCACTTAGTATTCCTCAATCATGCATATAATAGGGAAAGCAGTAGACAGATAAAGAGATAGAAATTACCCCACCTTGTTCGGTGGTTACCACGTGAGTCGCAAGTACCGAAGGATCAGATTCAACAAACGAGTACCAAAGGATAAGATATCACAAGGCTCAACTCAACAAGTAGCCTACACAAGTTATGACGTTCCTTAGATCCTTAATAAATTATAAATAAAGCTGTAAAAGGTTCCGTTGAAAAATGGTCGTTAAATATGCGACGGATCGAGCGATCTAAAGATTGGGATTTAGGAGATAAGTCTGAAAGTCAAGTCCAAAGGGCTGAGATGATAGGAAATGAAATTTAGGTCACGACAAAAAAAGAATGAGCTCGAACGGAGCATTTTAGGTTTAGGGGTAAAATGGTAATTTTGGTCAAAGGGTTGACTTTAACCGGGCCCACGGACCTCGATCATCGATGTCTCGTCATCGACGACTCGATACGGATGAACGATGAAAACAAAACGAGGTTCGGATCGAAAACACGGTGTTGGGTGCACGTCGGCACCCGACGGGCGCGCACGGTGCGCGCACGGCTCTCGGTACCCGACGACTGCCGAGTTTTCTCGGCAGCGGGTAGGCTCACTCGGCTGGCTGCCGAGTTTTCTCGACTACCCATCCCCAGAATTTCCCGACAGTGGCCTGCTCAAGCAGGCCACTTCCCACCGTCGTCCGGCGCGGCGGTGCCGCCTCCTGCCGCCACCACCTACCTCGCCGGATACCTTGCACCGCCGGCTACCACCTCCGGCCATCCCTCGCCGGATTCCAGCAGTGAATAGTACCTAAAATCTCGCCGCAAAATCCTTCGAAACCCTGTTTGTCGAATAATCCAACACCAATCCAAAACTCCGGCTGGCGACTTCCCGTCGCCGGCGACCACCCCCAGCCCCTCCACCGGCGACTCCCCGTCGCCTGCAACCCGTTCCGGCCAACCAAACACACACACAGCCTATATACTCACACGCAAGAGCACACACACACGCGTACAACACACACACATCAACCCTCTGCCTTGGCCGGTGGCCACCTGCCGTCGGCCACCACCAGCTGTCAGAAACCTTGGCCGGCGACTGGGAGTCGTCGGCCTCCACCTGCCGCCTTGCATATACACCCCTACGCCACTAGATACACACACACGTATACAAATATACATACACACACACTGTCATTGTCGCTGGCCACCCTCCCCACGACCTCACCGACGACCTCCCGTCGCCGGCCACATGTTCCCTCACGGCGGCGCCACCCGGCGCCGCCCCCAACAGCCACCACAGCACACACACACCAACACACCACCACATACACACACATGCATGCGTACATATATATACCAACTGTTCGTCTCCGATGCCGCCACCCACGGTGGCACCGACCCTCCAGCCTACTCCCATATCATCGGCAAACCTCCGGTCAGCTGCTCCGACGAGAGAGAGTGAGAGAGAGAGAGTGAGAGAAAACCGAAGAGAGAGAAGGGTGACACAACTAGGGTTTGGGGCTGTTTTTTGCCGTTTTCCGGTGAACGAGAAATTGGATTTGAAATCCGAGACCTATCCTAGATTTGTCTCGTCGAGACGAACGTCGTGTGCGAAAATCGGCCGAAACCGACAACTTTGAAATTTTCCGGCCATAGGCCGCCGCCGCTGCCGGCGCGCAGGAAAACAGAACGACGGGAAAAAAAAAGGAGAAAGAAGGACTTACGTGTTTTCGTCGGTTTTGGCTCGATCGAAGAAATGATGATTTCTGAATCGAAATCACCTCTATTTATAGAAATCCAGAAAGTTACTGTTCATCGAAAATATCTTGTTACTATTCATCGGTGGACTTTTCCAAGTTACTATTCATGTAAAAATCTTCATTTCCATTCTCCGTAAATATCCTCCGATTTTTCGAAACTTCCGGTTTTGCCCTTTCCGTCGTCATTCGAGTTACGGGTCTCCGATTGACCCCTAGTTCATTTCTATTTTCTCGTTTCCTCGATACGCATCTAATGATATAATAATATCCTATGTTCCATGTCTAGGAAAAATTATCGATCTAAAATGTGCATTAAACACTTATCTGAAACGCACGTAAATAATTAAACAGTTAAATCATACGCATATAATTATTAAATCATAGGTTAAAATATTTAATTAATATACTATGCTTCGTTTTTGGTCCGGGGCGCTACAGGTCCGTAAAAACACCGATAGTCAGGGATGGATTGGGTGGTCCGTAAAAAATACCGCGGTCCGTAAAAAACACCGATAGTCAGGGATGGATTGGGTGGTCCGTAAAAACACTAATCGTCAGGGATGGATTGGGTGGTCCGTAAAAACACCGATAGCTAGGGATGGACTGGGTGGTCCGTAAATACATCGATAGTTAGAAATAGGTTGGGTCATCTTAAAGAACCGATTTACTTGTTGTGCAATATATGTGATGTGTCTAATTGCTGAACTATTATATATATTTGATTTGTGTAACTGCTTAATAACTGTTAAAATATGGTTATTCCCCACGAGTGTATTCAATGCACTCACCCCTATCTGTATTCACACTACAGGAGATGAAGAGAATCGAGATTTGTAGAGAGAATGGTGACGTATCAAGTTTCCTCTTTTTGTTTTCTAAAACTTGATGTCTAAATAATGTTTTTAATAATTCACGTTTGTAAAATTATACTGTTATCTTGTTGATAGATCCTGTAAAAGTATATTTCCGTTGCTCAAGGTTTAAAATGTTTTATCTCAGCTGGTGCCGAAGTATTGTATATATAAATCTTTTTATCATCTTTTATCTTCTTCTTCTATTTTAAAATGTATGTCTCTTTCCCCTTTCTTCTTGCACGTCCACAAGAAAACTCTGATATTTTAAAAATGAAAACGAGGTGTGACAGCGCACGTGTGGCGCTTGAGGTATGTGTGAGACGCGTGAAATGCACTCCCAAGTCGGGTTAACTAGGTTACATGGATTTAGGATCTGTGCACCTGATGCATTAAAACATTTGTGTTTTTAGTTTAGGATAAATTTCATAACAAGACCCAATTTATAGTTTAGTTCTCAATTTTAGATTCAATTTTTAAAGTTTCTCAATAAGAGGCTCAATTTAACATTTTTTTTCAATTTAAGGCTTGAAATTTAGATTGAGTTCTTAATTCAAGAAAAAAATCTATTTTCTTTTTCTTTTTTCTTTTTAATCATATTTATAAATTTATTTATATTTTAATATGTATTTATATATTAGATACATTAAGACAAGTTAGTGCAATTTTGAAACGATCTTCATCTGACTTGTATCAATTTATATATAAAACGAAAGAAAGAGAGAAGAATATAATTAATTCAATTCATAAAATATAATTTATATTAAATTAAATTGATTAATATTAAAATTTGGTTTCTATACTTTTATTCATAAAATTAAGAAAATAAAATGAATCTTAATTTTATGAATTACATTATATATATATAAATTAATACTAGTCGAATGAAAATCGTTTCAAAATTGCACTAACTTGTTATAATTTATTTTAAATATTAATACATATTGAAGAATCAATAAATCTATGAATATAAATAAAAGAAAAAAGAAAAAAAATGAAATTTTATCTTGAATTGAGAACTCAATCTAAATTTCAAGCCTTAAATTGAGAAAAAAAAGTTAAATTGAGCCCCTTATTGAGAAACTTTAAAAATTGGGTCTAGAATTGAGAATGAAACTATAAATTGGGTCTAGTTATGAAATTTATCCTTTTAGTTTACTACTACGTTGAAACTACTATACATCAATTAAAAAAATGTCAAATGTATCAAAATTTAAATACTTTAGTTTTGATATTTTGCTTTTATATATGCAATGTAATAACTAATTTTAAATCATAAAAATGATAAATTTGATATGTTATGCATTCAAAAAAAATTGTAAATGAAAAGGTTTTAATTTAAAATTATGATTTGTTTAAAAATTTTAAAACCCCATATAAAATCACAAATAAAAATAAAATTGATAATCAACAAAATTACAGATAAGATTCGCTACAAGAAAAATGCAGAAAGACAATCCATTAAAGACAACTTTTTTTATGAATTTGTGTTGTCTTTCTGAAAGTTACAACCCTTTTTGCGAAAAAAAGTGTTGTCTTTATGTATTGGGTTGTGTTGAAAGACAATACAAATGAGTAGAAAGACAACGTTTTTTACTAGGGTATGATATAATTCATCAGTTGCGTGTATCAAATGTTTGGCTTCACTTTTGACCTAAAGTTATCTATGGTACAAAAAACTTTAACTCTTCATATTGCAAATGTGGTTCTGTTCTGAGCTTTGCTCACATGATGAGCTGAAATCTGTTGATAATTTGGGTTTTGAGTGACAAAGGCCTGCATGAGTATATTACTTTTTGAGGTTATCTATTTATAAATTTTATGCTAGCTTTTTAACTAAAATCTTTATCTCTCTCCCATCCAAAATAAATATAGAACATATGGAAAAAAATAGATACATGAGTGGTTTAAAGAGAACCTCATTATAATGGTTGTTGGAGCATATGCCACAATTTTGTCTGCTTGCTTTATGGACAAAACAAATGGATTGTGGGTTGAAGAAGAAAAGGTTAACACATGCCATTTGATGTCTTGTAGAGACTAGAGAAATGTCTTGGGGAAATAGAAACATAGGAAAGGGTTGAAGCTGCTCTAATAGAAGTACTAAATGAGTTTGGGAAGCCCTGGGAGGTTAGTTACTCATAGTTGATATTGTTTTATTAAAATGTCACACTTCAAAATAAAAAATATTTTCAAAGAGGTTTATTTCTTATTATTTTTTTTATATATGCATAGTTATGAAGTTGTTTTTCTATGGAACTGATTTCAGATCTTCGAATATATAAATGAAGGTGATGGAGCTTTTTATGGATGTTTTCGATGCAATGAGAAGAAAATTTCAGTGTGCAACATAGAGGTTTTTTTGTTACTACTTTTCTTATTTTATCATGTTCGTGGATTAATAAGATTGGGGGGTGGCATCTGCCTCAAACAAAAGTAAAGTGCCTACATTCAGGTACTCCATATTTTGTTGGTATAACAAAGGTCATAGAGAATGATGGAAGAGATGGTTATAAAAAAAAGAATATAGGCCAAACAACAACGAAAAAAGACAAGCAAAAAAAAGGAGTTATCGAGAAGATTAACATGGTTAAAAGCTTGAAGTCATAAGTTATTTCTAGGACAGACTGAGGGCATACTGGGGCCTCATTTTATACAAGATATGAACTAACAGAGTTATTCTTCTATCTTGGAATCTTGCTAGCGACTGAAAGTGTACAATGATTATGGGACTTATTTTTTCTAGGAATTGTATCGATGAATTTCTAAGGTCAAATCACCTGATCAAAATCTGAGAGCTATTGACTGCATTCCTTGATTGTAAGGTGTGACTCTTAATACTTAATGTGTGCTTCAAGAACCTTTACAAAAGCTCCCTGAGGCCTTCAGACACTCATGAGGAATACATGATAACATTGTTCCTTTTTTTTTTGTTTTTGTTTTTATAAACAAAATCTAGAGATCATAGAAGTGTGCTCATTTATTTTCTGGAAATATTGATCATTTATCAAGCATTCTGTTGTTTTAGCTGGACTTCCAACTTCCTGCTTGTTTTAACCCATTTTACTTAGCGGAAGATGAAACTAAGAGGGAAAAGCCTGTAATGATACACCGAGCTATTTTTGGCTCTATTGAACGAATGTTTGCTATACTTTTGGAGCATTACAAGGGGAAGTACTTGGCCATTTTGGCTAAGTCTGTGCTAAGCAATAGTGTGCCCTGTTTCTGACAAATCCCAGGCATATGCACTATAGGTTGGTTATTATATTTTTTGCTCTCCCAAGAGTTGTGATTCTATATTGGTAGGGGGTGGTCATTATCCATTTTTGGTAGTGAGTGAAAATGAAATATTGTTGTTTCAGATGTGGTTTTATAAGTTGGCTATAAGTCTTGGAGCTCATCTATTAGTTGTTTATTATTTATTTCTTTACTTTTGTGTTATAGGTGTGATATATAGATTATTAGATGCGCCTGGTTTCAGTCTTTACTTGCAATGATGCTAATTATTTCTCAAATATTGTCCTCATATTTTATTATTTATTTTCGTCTCTTTGACATTTTTGCTATCATGATAGTTTTCTTAAGCTTGTTAGAGATCATTTACTGAAATGGTAAAACTATTATTGAATGTAGATACAAGACCACATACATGATGCTAGGTTCTATGTTGATGTTGACATGACATATAGGACAATTAACAAAAAGGTGTGTATATAGCTACTCTCCATCTTCATCATCAGAATGGGAATCGTATAATTGTGCTAATATTTTATTTTTTAGAAGTGCCTATAAATCAACAAGTGTAATTTTGGCTGGTCTAGCTATATAATTGTTTGTTTTAGTGGTCATCCAATGATAACTGTTTTCTGAAGCATATTTGTGAACATTAAACCTATGTGCATAGTCAAAACATTTAACCTTTGTGATTTGTAGCTTTTTGCTACCCATGAAGACTGAAGATTATCTAGCTTATACAATCAATTAACTCTAGTTATTACTTAAAAGAGTACAGCTGGGACATGAGACACTGGAATAATACTTGAGAGTTTACTAAGTGTCCTACGACATTGGTTTATGCTTCCTCTTTTTTACGGACATGGCTTCATTGCATTCAATTGTGAGTAAAATAATTCTTATATAATTAGTTTGCATATTTTATACTTCACCAAAATAAAATAAAGTTGATTTTTCTGAATATTTCTTTTTTCAAAGTTTGCTCATCTTAAGTTCACTAGAGCTGATATTGATGAAGTCTGTGTTGAATAGGCCGAATGCGTTCAAGAACATACAAATGGGTAGAACAAGGTGATGGTTAGCTTCTAAATTTCAATATTGTTTATTTTAATATTTAATATATATACAAATTTAAAATGATAAGCTTCATGATATAAGTCTTCATGTTAATTTTTTTCATACATTTGACAGATACTAGGGTATTGAGGAGTAATTGTGAAGTTCTTGATGTTGTTTTCGTGAAGGCCCTATTGTTATCGAAGCTATTAGATGTAACTTTTGTTAACATGTTACTATTAGAGTTTTATAGACTTAACATTTTATAGTTTGGAGTGTTATGGCTAGATGTATTTTTGGGAGGATTTGTGAATGTATGTTTGACATTGTTGATGTTGTTTTGAAAATTATATGTTCCTTTAATGCATTTTTTGTTTATATTATTATTGAGAATTATTATATAATTATTACAGGATACAAAAAATATGAAATATTGTAAAAAAAAATGTCAACAAGAAAGACAACCCTTAAAAAAGGGTTGCAAAAAAAAGGGTTGTTTAATTCTATAAAGACAACACTAAAAAAGTGTTGCATATGTGTTGAAATTTGAAAAGGACAACCAAGAAAGACAACGCTTTATAAGTGTTGCATGTATTGTTGTAGGAGCCCATAAAGATAACGTTTTTGTCCAACGATTTTCATGCGTTATCGTATTTGATAAAGACAACACTTTTTGAGCGTTGTCTATCAGCGTGACTTTTTTACAACGTTGGATACAACAACCCTTTTTTTTCCTTGGAAAGACAACGCACTTTGTTCATTGTCTTTCTGCATTTTTCTTGTAGTGTATTAATGATAAACTTGATAGATCATGATAAATATTTTAGTTTTGATATTTTTTTAAATATGCAATGTAATAAGAAACTAAAAATTAAAAAAATGATAAACTCGATATTTCATTATTGAAAACAAATTCTAAATGATAAGTGTTAATTTGAAATTATGATTTGTTTAAAAAAAGTTTATAACCCCTTAAAAATTACAATACAAAGCAAAACTAAAAGAATGATAAATATTTATTTATTTATTTTATATATGTAATGTAATAACAAACTAAATATCATAAAATTTACAAACTCGATATGTAAGTATTGAGAGAAAACTTTAAACGAAAAATTTTCAATTTGGTTTATAATTTGTTTAAAAAATGTAACGCCATCAACCCCCCTTATAAATTGCAAAGGGTTAATTACGCGAAATCTCCTTATAGTTTGAAAAATCGGCTTGAAACCTCTTTGTGTTTTAAAAATTGCGCAAAACTCCCTTGTGGTTTTGTAAATATAGCTTGAATCCCCAATTCCGTTAATGTTAACAAAAGTACTATGCACATGTTCTTCATGCATTTTTGGTGTTTTTTTTTTTTCAAGTTTTTTGCTATTAAATGACATATTTACCCTTTTTTACTATATTAAAAGACTAACTCTCTTGTGGGGGTTTCTTGTAATTGCAAATATTTTCTTCAAGTTTATTTTCTACATTAACACTTATTTCTTTATTGGCTTTTATTTATTTATTTTCATTTAATTTTTTATTTAGTTATTTATTTTATTATTATTAATACTAAAGGTTGGTATGTAGGTTTCTTTTTAACTTTTGTTTATTTCAATTCATTTTTTTCATCAATATTAATTTTGATTTAGTTATTTATATTATTTTTATTACTGATATCTTTTTCTTTACTTTGATTTTTGTAAGTTCATTTTTTACAATGTTAATTTTTTATTTAGTTGTTAATTTCTTTTTTATTAATGCTAACCGTTGATACATATATTTCTTTATTTAATTTTTTTTTTCAGTTCATTTTTTTTAATGTTAATTTTTTATTTAGTTACTTTTTTATTGTTATTAATTAATCTATTGATGAAGATTATATTAAAAAAAATAAGACTTGATATTAAGGAAAATATAAAATAAATAAAAATAAAAAAGACTCAATTCTTAAGAATTGTTAGGTATAACAAACAAAATTAACCATACCAATAAATAATTAACATACCAATTTCACAAATTGTAACAGACAAACAAATAATAAAAAGATTATATCGAAAAACTTGGAACATTCCTTGTACTCACTTTAGGTTCTCATTCTAAAACAAAATGTACTTCAATAGAAAAATTTACCATTGTTCACGCCTTTAATCATCTAGATTTCTCGAAGAAATTCAATGGATTTTTAATTTTTTTGTCTGGACATCAATTTTTTTTAAGAAAATAGCAAACTAATTATATTTAGGATCTCATTAATTACACTTTGGGGTTGATTTGAGATGAAAATAATATACTATCAAGTATATCCACATTCTCCTCATCAATAGTCGACATTAATATCAAGTCTTATCTTTTGAATCTAATTTTCATCAATAGGTTAATTAATAACAATAAAAAAATAACTAAATAAAAAAAATTAACATTGTAAAAAAATGAACTGAAAAAAAAAGATAAAGAAAGAAATATATGTATCAATTGTTAGCATTAAGAACAATAAAATAAATAACTAAATAAAAAAATTAACATTGTAAAGAAATGAACTTCATATAATAAAAGTAAAGAAATAAATATTAATAATAACAATAATATAAATAACTAAATCAAAATTAATATTGAAAAAAAAAAGAATTGAAATAAACAAAAGTAAAAAGGAAACTTACATACCAACTGTTAATATTAATAACAATAAAATAAATAACTAAATAAAAATTAACATTGTAAAAAATATTAATTGAAAATAAATAAATAATGGCATATAAAGAAATATGTGTTAAGTAGCAAAATAAGCTTGAAGGAAGTGTTGCAATTGCATGAACCCCAATAGATTTAGTTTTTTAATATTAGTAAAAAATGGTATATATGTCATTTTTTTAGCAAAAAAGTGAAAAAAAAATGCATAAAGAACACGTGCACAACACTTCTGTTAGCATTAATGAAATTGGGGATTTTGCACTATATTTAGAAAACCACAAGGGAGTTTCGCATAATTTTTAAACCACAGGGAAGCTTGACACCGATTTTTCAAACCATAAGGGGATTTTACGCAATTAACCCAAATTACAAATTCGAAAAAGAAAACTAACAATAAAAAAAACTACAAATAAGAATGATCATAAATCAAATACATCTTTTTTTCAAAATGATTTTAATGAAGAATTTATTTAATTTTAAACCCTCCAACTTATATATGAATAAAATTACAACTAGTATTAATAATAAATTAGATATATACTGTAGCGTCCAGGACAAAAACGAAGCATAATTGATTAATTAAATAATTAAACCCTTAATCGATTTATTTCATTATGTGCGTAAACCTTTGATTGTTTAATTTAATTATATGCGTTTCAAAAATATGATAAATGCATGTTTTAGATGGAAGTATAATTTAATCGAGAAACATAGATTATAATTTTATCATGTCATGCATATTTGAAAAATGAAGAGATAGAAATGAATTTGAGGACAATCGGAGACTCGTAGCTCAAATGACGAAGAAAATAGTGAATACGAAGTATACGACGTATACGAAGGATCGAAAAATACGAGATATTTCGGTAAATAGTAAATCAAGATATTTTCGGTGAATAGTAATTCAAGATTTTTTCGGTGAATAGTAATTCAAGATTTTTTCGGTGAATAGTAGATCAAGATATTTTGATCAATAGTAAGATTTTTCGAAAGTTTATAAATAACGCGAAAACGAATCGTAAAGTCACTATTTTTCGAACGAGGCAAAAATCGAGAAAAAACGTAAGTCTCTCCTCCCTCTTCTCTCTCTCCTCATTCTGGTTGCCGATGGTGCGGCCGATCTCTTTATGATAAACAGATCCATTTTGCAGGTCTTGTCAAGACGATTCTAGAACAGGTCTCGGATTTCCATTCCGATATCTCCTTCGTCGGAAAATGGCAAAACATCGCCGGAAAAAACCCTAACCCTTGTCTTGCCACCCTTTCTCTCTCCTCTGTTTTCTCTCTCTCTTTCTCTCCTCCTTCATCGGAACGGGGGCTGACCTTCCCAGGGTGTTGGGCTGTTGGTTGGGAGTGGTGGTGCCGCCGTGGGGGCGGTACCGGAGCTGGAGGTGGCTGGAAAGGTAGTGGTTGCATGGTGTTTGTGTGAGCATGTGTGTGTGTGTATAGTGTTTTGTGTTGTTGTTGGAGGTTGTGTTGGTGGGTGCTAGTGGTTGCCGGCGACGGGAGGTCGCCGGCCAGGGTCTGGCTGTGTCGCCGGTGACTGGAAGTCGCCGGCCGAAGCTAGGTAGAGAAGAGGGTGGGTGTATGCATGCATGTGTGTGTGTGTGTTGATGTTTGGAGGGGGTACTGTTCACGGCCGGAGCTGGTGGTGGCCGAATAGTTGGTGGCCGGCACTGGTGGCGTTGGTGGGTCAGGTGAGGGCGGCGCCGTCGCAGCTGGAGGCTGCTGGGTGCTGGGTGCGCGCCGGGAGGGCGTTGGGCGCGCGACGTTGGGAGATGTCGGGCGCACGGGCGTGTGCGATCATGCGCGGGCCGGGCTGGGTTACTAGACAATGGCGTACGGGCGTGCGCGGTAGAGCGCGCACCGGGAGACGGGAAGCGCGAGCGCGAGCTTGAGCAACACCGGGAGATGGGTGCGCGCGCAGCATCGTGTTTGCATTGTAAGTTACATTTTTTCCACCATATGTTATCATCGAGTCATCGGCGACGAGATGTCGTCGACTGGGAGTCAGGGGTCCCGGTCAAAGTCAAGTTTTTTACCAGAATTACCAAAACGCCCCTCAATCTTAAACGCTCCGTTTGAGCTTGTTTCAACTCCGAATAAACTCATTCTTTTTCCGTTGCAATCCTAATCTTTCTCTCTTTCTTATCAGATTGTCGGATTCACCTTCCACACTCATTTCTTCATCCTCGATCTTTAGATCTTCCATTCCATCTCATTTCTACCTATCGTCTCTTCTCCGAGAACATCTATATCTTTATTTATACGTATTTAATCTAGTAAGGATCCAAGAAACATCGTTACTTGTGTAGGCTAGCAGTCGGATCATACGTTTGATACTTGATACTTGTTACTCGACAACTCACGTGGTAACCACCGAACAAGGTGTGGGTAATTTCTAAATCTTTATATGTTTACGATTTTCCTTATTTGACGTATGATTTGTGGAATACTAAATGATGTGATTATATGCTATGAATTATGTGTTATATTATACTGCGAAAGGACTATGGTCCACATTTCATATTCGGAGGGACTTATGGTCCGTAAAAAACAACTGTCTGTTACCCCCTCTACTACCTGAAAGGTTTGGTGGTCCTGTAAATGCACCAGCGGTATATGAGACCATTTTATAGGGTAAGACGGGAAATACCCGCACCTAAAGGATGAGTTACGAGATATGTGCTATGCATTTTACGTGCTGTGACTAAGTGCCGATTTTACGTATTTCTAATTTATTCATCTGCCAAAACTTTTAAGATGCAGAGTTTATCCCCACGAGTGTATTCCACGCACTCACCCCTATTCTGTAATTTTACAGGAGATAACGAACATGTAGAGCTATAGAGAGAGAAGGATGGTACCATATCTGGATATTTATATTGTCTTTTGCCACATAACAATGTTTTAACACTTCTCGTTTTGTAAAAATAATTTCATATTTCCTATGGATGATGGATCCTGTAAAGTTTAATTTCCGCCGCTAATGTTTTGAAATCGGTCGTATCCGAAGACTTATATGTAATGTTTCTGATCGTCTCATACCTCCTTCTTCTTATGATTGTCTCTTACCTCCTTCTTCTCTAATGTAATTGTCTTTTCCCTTTCTTCTTGCACACCCGAAAGAAAAACTCTAATAATTTTTAAGTAAGAAAATGAGGTGTGACATATACATCATGTGTGTACTAAAAATAAATTTTAAATGAAGTTAATTTGAAATTGTGATTTTGAATTTATAGAAATGGAATAAAATAAAATTTTACATAGCTTCATTCCCTTAAAAATTTCATAACTATAATGTTTTTCAATTTAAAATCATATAATGAATAAGAAATTTTAAAGTTACATTAATTACTATTCAATAATTAAATTAAATAATAAGAAAATCAAATAACAACAAAATTGTAGAAGTCGCCCCGTAGGTCATAGGGAGCGTTGCAAAAATAGTACCAAAAAAAGTTTCTACCAAACTAACGTGCATGTGAGAGGAACATGTGCTCGTCGTTTGTTTGGTGAGACTATTATTGCAATATTCAGAAATTGCAAAACTATTTTGCAACATTTTGTTCTAACAAGACTACTTTTGCAACACATGAGACCAAATCAAAATGACACTTGACCTGTGGGACGACATCCGTTATTTCCTCTATAATCTATTTAGGATTAATATAAAAAAAATATATATATTTGATTGTTTTCAATTTGCAATATATACTTTTCCTTATCGGATTATACACCGAAATTTAGGAGTTTTTCAAAGTACAACCTAAATCTATTTTCTAGTCATTTTTCGGCCAAAAGCCAAAAAATGTGACTTGTTCGTCCTAATCATAAGCAAAAACTTGAATTTCAAAGTGCAATTGGATAAAAAAAAAAATTATGTTACAAATTGGAAAACAACCATTCTTTGTTTTTGTTATTTTAACCCATCTATTTATTTATTCTATCCACTTTTATTTTATCACAAAAATGGATTTATATATGAGTGTGACTGAGAGACACTATCTATTTCCCTTGGAGAACGTGGTGGTAGAAAGAGATGAGAGCTATGGTTCATGTTGGAGCTTCTGGCATTGTGGTAGTAATTCTTATTATGATGTTTCCTGAGACTTATTTTCCCTCTATTGTTAGTTAAGGAGTACGACAGTCATTTGTACTTGATAATCTTTAAAACTTTAAGCTAATGGTGTTGTATCTGCTTCTTCTTCTTCTAAACTGGCAAGGGTTTCAGGAGGTTGTAACTTTTGAGTTTTTTGTTCGTTTACTCGTGTTTACATTCTTATGCTTAATGCATTTTCTGTTCATTCGACATTGCTTGTTGAGTTTTTTTTCTTTAACTGATGCCCAATTTGATTTTGGTCGTATGCATTTAGCTGTGATTGATTTTGTCCCAATGGTAGCAGATGTGATAGCTGCCAGTCTTATGCACAGCATGGCTAGCTTGGGTTTGTGCAGAGCAGAAATTTCTGATTCATACAACTCTAAGTGGTGTCTCTTGGATTGGAGATTTTGGCACTGAAAATCTTGTGGTTTAATGAATGTTTACTTTCTCTTAGTTTGTTGGGAGATACTGGAACTTGCATTGGTGTGTTTGGCCCCCCGACGTCGATCATGCTGTAGTGGTCATATGATGCACCCCAAGTTACGGAAAATGACATCAAATAACCGACATTTTTTACAGTAAAGCAAAGTGGCGGACGTGCCACCCCTTTTTTTTTCTCTCTATGAATTATCAATAATACCCTTAAAATGCACTGAAATAAAAAAAATACCTTAATTATATATGAAGTATCTCTTCTTCTTATTCTCAACATTAACTCTTTTTAATTCCCACTAAATTGAATTCTTTTATTATGGAAATTTAAATTTTGTATACTTCTTTTAATTAGAGTCCAATTTCTGTTGCTTTACTCCAAATAGTAATTATATTTTTGTAATCAGTTTGAATCATCATAATGAATCATTTTTTTATATGTAGACAAGCAGGGCCGACCATGAGTTAGGGCGAAAATGTCGACCGTCTAGGGCCTCATAGTTTAAGGGGTCCCAAATTTTCATCAAACACTATGTATATATATATATATAGTTATAACATATTTAATATATATATATATATATATATAAAAGCAAATATACCATATAATTGATCATATATTTCCTAAAATACGTAAAACTTATAGGGAGAAACAATTTGATGAAGATTGTTATGAAGAAAATTCATAATCTGCTTAGAAATCTTGTAGTATCAATTATTTTCTTATTATAGTTGACATAGTTATTTCAGCTCTGAAGAGTAGATTTGAACAATTTGAAATCTTTGAAAATATTTTTGATTTTTTGTTTATCCTAAATTGTGTTTTTTATTAAATGATATGAGATTGCAGGAGTGTTGTCTGCAAACATATTTATCAACATAAACAAATGTACTTGAGTTTGTAAGATTTTGAATTGTTTTCCTAATATTTTCATTACTTATAGAGTTTAATTTGCTAACTGTACAAGTTACTATAACATTAGTAGAAATAAATTATTTTTCAAAACTAAAATTGATAAAATCTTATTTGTGTTCAAAATCACATATGGTGTTAGAAAAACTTGATCTTTAAGACTCTTTTGATGATTTTGCTTCTCAAGATGCTTGAAGGTCTAGATATTTTTAATGATAATTTGAAACTTATTTTTGTTTTTATGTTTGTAGGTGTTGCATTTTTCCAACATTTTAGATAGATAAATGAGCATATTGAAACTTGATCTATGTACACTATTTTTTTTTTTTTTAGGTTTTCAAATTATATTTATTGTTTAAATAATATTTTCAATGAAAATTTGAAACTTATTTTTGTTTTTATGTTTGTAGGTGTTGCATTTTTTCAACATTTTAGATAGTCAAATGATCATATTGACACTTGATCTATGTACAATATTTTTTATTTTTAGATTTTCAAATTATTTTATTGTTTAAATAAAAATGATTATTTTTTCTCTATAGTGCCCAATTTTTTTATTTCACCATGAGCCCCAAAATGTCAAGACCGGCTTGTAGACAATATACATTCCATTTAGTAGCCCTACGATGTGTTCTTATAGGTCTCTTCGAGAGCTTGCACCATCACCAAGGGGAAGATTCCATTAGTTCACCCTTTATACCATATTTTGGTTGATTTTTTTTTTCTTAATCATTGTTATCGTTTGTGATTTGTGTGAAATTTTAAACTCATTATGTTTGATATAAATATTGAAACTATATTTGAGTTAAGTGAGAGACTGTCAAATAACAACACTTCTAGATTCAGCTTCATTCGAGTTTGCAGGGTCGGACCTAATGTAAATCCCGTGAGTTGATCGACTCAGGTCCAAAAAAATATATAACGTTTCAGGGGCCTAAAAGTATTTTACATATTTATATATATAATTAATAAGTTTGCATAACATAGTTTTGTGATGTCTAGTGCCTCGTAGCCTAATGGAGCAAACCTTACATCAAATTTTTAAGGGCCTGAGTTCTACTCCTGGTGAAATGGCTCTCTTTTATTTTCTTATTTATCACTCTATAATGCCTTTACATTTGTGTATGTTGATCCATTTTTTTTTTTTTTTTATCAATAATTCCTTTTCATTTATGTATACTATTTTAATATAATTCATGATTTATGCCTTTTTATTTATGTATAATATTTTTATATAATTCATGATCGGTTTGTTTAAGTTTTAAAATTTAATTCTAATTTCATTGTATAATGTCCTTTTTTTTTCATCTATATATGTTTCTATTTTTTAAATTTTTATTGATTAAATAATTTATGGTTTGTTAATAAATTTAAATAAGTTTCTAGCTTAATTTAATTTATATTTCTAGTATTATCATATAATGTCTCCCAAATATGAGTCTTGATATCAGAAAATTAAAAGAAAAATATAGATATCAAATTAACTTGCTGTTTTTTTTAAGATAAATAAAAACATCTTATATAATGTAAATGTGTCAAACTTTTATGTTTTACATTGAGTCTGTAATATTGAAATTAAGGATCTATTTACTTCAAAGGGAAAATGGAGGGTCTTGCGAGTTTGATTCGAGTACATCAACTAAAGAAATAAATGGATGAAAAGTTCAAATCAAACTTGACTTTGAACAACATCATGATCAATTGATTTACACCTTATCATGACTCACCCTATGTTAATTTTTTTCTTGTTAGCTAATTATGATTGTAACAAGTTGGAGTTTTTGCGCTAGTGTATATCCCTTATGTTGCATTAAATCTTTCACTATTTATGCAAGAAAAATAGAAGGATGAGACAATTAATCGATTAAATTAGGTAGACCAAAAATTATCCACACAAAAAATTCTCCTAAATTTAATAATACTCTAGATTCATGCACGTTCTCTCCACTATGGTCTGTCCCTGCATTATTTTCTTATCATGATCTATCCTATAAATACCATGAAACAAAGAGGTCTTTATTCTTATCCATGCAACTTAATTCTGTTACTAGGGTTTTCCCTTTTCTTCTATTTTTATATGTGATCAGCACTTTTGGATATATCTTTTCTATCCTCATTTAAATGACTTATTCAAGAATAGTATTACTGTTCTTCATCCTCTTTCTCTTATGTTTCTTAAATTCAGAGGCGCGTGTGTTTCCAGCAAAACCCAAGAACATTAGCAACGAACAACATTTTGAGATGAAGATGGGTTTGAGCATTGGAGAACTGGAGCAGTATAGAAGGAGATGGCTTGCTGCAGGTTATGTCGACAGAGAGGCCCCCGGTGGGCCCGATCCTCAGCATCATGCTCTGCCTACATTTGCCTGAATATGCCTGCATGCTGGATTTTAATCTCCTTTTTTTTTCGCTCATTTTTTGTTTTAAATCAGGCTACAGAATTTAAATGTAACTTGGGTTGAAGGATAATTCAATCATAACATTTTATCTTTATTTCTTATTTTTTGTGCTATCCTGATAAAATTGAACTGAGAAGCATATATATATATATATATATATATATATATATATATTACAAAATGAAGTTGTTTGGTTTATTATTAATTTTAATTTTTTTACATTTTGTTTGACGTACGAAATCATAACCTCATAATTTAGTTGGAAAATAAATGTTGATTCAAATTGCAAAATAAGTTTGTTCATTAATTCGCCTCAAGTGAGCTATGGAGTACTCTAATTAATTAAAACTTTGAGATTTTAGAATTAATTATAAATTAATAGATTTTGAACAATGAAACTTGATTAGTTTCGAGTCCCACGAGACCGACCACCTCTCAAGTTTTTTAAAGGTGATTTGGAACCTATACATATTTTGGAAGAAGGGTTGGACACCTATTCAAACCTTTAATTGAAATAAAGGTAAAGCACACGTGGGATTGATACATCATATGTGCTAGCGTACGTATCCACATTATCCCAATACAAGGTATTATGCCTTATCCAATCACACCCAAACAAGCTCATAGTGTAAATTGTATTACAATGAATTTCTAAATAATTATATTTTAAATAGAAAATTGGACTACTGTTAAATTATAGAATCCTTGTAATTCAAGTTTAACATGATGATGAGTATCTGTATTGTTGGGAATTTTAACACCACTGTGAGTTGTGTTGTTAAGGGAATGTTGTGTGGATTCTTAAAAGTTTGAGTAATGGAATAAGTTGGATCCATATGTAGTATTATCATGTTATGTAGCGCCCCGGATCAAAATGAACATAATTGATTAAATTAAATATTTAACGTATGACTTAATAAGTATGCGTATTTACTTTGACTGTTTAATTTATTACGTGCGTTTCAGATACGTGTTTAACGCGTGACTTAGACGGATAATTTTCGTGGACATGGTATATAGAATATTTTCATACCATAAGATGCGTCTTGGAAAGACGAGAAGATAGAAACGAACTAGGGGTCAATCGAAGACCCGTAGCTCGAACGACGACGGAAAGGACAAAACCCGAAGATCCGAAAAACCCGGAAGATATTTACGATGAAATGAAGCGAAGATTTTTACGTGAATAGTAACGTTGAAAAGTCAACGGATGAATAGTGTTTGAGATATTTTGGATGAATAGTAACGGAGATATTTTCGGTGAATAGTAATTTTCCGAATTCTATATATAGAGGCTGCTCCGATTCATTTTTCACCGTTTCTCCGAACGAACCGAAAGCGACGAAAACGAGTAAGTCCCTCTCTCCTCTCTTTCTTTTTCCGGGATTCTGTCTCCGGCGGGCCACCACCGGCGCCGCCGCCGGCGCGTCGGCGCCACCGCCGGCCGGTCGCCGGAAAATTCAAAGTTGTCGGAATCGGACGATTTTCGCACACGACGTTCGTCTCGACGAGACGAATCTAGGATAGGTCTCGGAATTCAAATCCGATTTCTCGTTCGCCGGAAAACGGTGAAAAACGGTCTCCAAACCCGTTTTCTCTCTCCTCCTTTCTACCTCGTTTCTTCTCCGTTTTGGGTAAACTCACACTCTAGATTGAAGCTCTCGTCGAGCCCGTCACGAAACCGGGCTTGGATTTCTGAACGGATCTCTCCTCCTCCGGAAATCGCCGGTCAAAGATCCGGCCAACCTTTCTCTCTCCTCCCTCCCTCTTCTCTCTCCCCGACAGCTTCTCTTCTCTCTCCTCTCGCCGGAAAAGTTGCCGGACAGCGGCTTAGGGTGTGTGTGATGGTTGGAGGTGGTAGCCGGTGACCGGTGGTCGCCGGCCGGAGTAGGAATGGGCTGGAAGGGTTAGGGTTTGCTTGGTTGGAGTGTGTGTGTTTATGTATATGTACGTGTGTGTATATGGAGACTGTATGGTTGTGTGTTGCGCGGCCTACTGGTGGTGGCCGGCGACGGGAGGTCGCCGGCCAGTGGTTCCGGCGGCTGGTGGTGGTGGCCGGCGGCAGGTGGCCGCCGGCCAAGTCTTGATGATGTGTGTGTATCTTGCATGCATGTGTGTGTATAAGCTTGTTGTTGGTGTGTTTGGAGGTGGCCGGAGAGGTCGCCGGCGACGGGGAGTCGCCGGCCGGGGTACCCGGAGGTCAGGAAGGGTCGCCGGCGACTGGAGTCGCCGGCCGGACGTTTTTGGATTGGTGTTGAATTTTTGGAAAAAACTGTGTATCGAAGGGTTTTGCGGCGTAATTATCAGGCACTATTCATGCCGAAATCCGGCTATGGACGGCCGGAGGTGGTAGCCGGAGGTGCAAGGTATCCGGAAAGGTAGGTGGTGGCGGCAGGAGGCGGCGCCACCGCGCCGGGCGACGCCGGAAAGTGGTCTGGTCGAGCAGGCCGCCGTCGGAAACTGGGCGACGGGCTGTTTTTGCAGGTGTTTTGGCGGAGTTAGGCGGCGCCGTCGTGGCAGCCATTGGTCGGAGTTGGTAGCCTGAAGTGGGGGGGAATCCGGGGGTGTGGTCGGCGACCGGTGGCTCGCCGGCCGGCGGCGGCTGGAAGCTCGTTTAGGTAGCCTGTTCGCGCGGGCGCGCGGGCGCGACGACGGGAACCCCAAATCTTAAAACGCTTCGTTCGAGCTCGTTTCAACTCCGATTGAGCTCATTCTTTTTGCGTTGCGATCCTTATTTCATATCCTATCATCTCAGCCCTTTGGATTGAACTTTCAGCCTTTTCTCCAAAATTCCAATTTTTAGATTGTTCGATCCGACGCGTAGTTAACGATCGATTCTCCGCCGGAGTCTGTTATCGCTTTAATTATATGTTTTTAAGGATCTAAGAACACCGTAACATATGTAGGCTATCAGTTGGATTGAACTTCGAGACACGAGATTTGAGACACGGGATTTGAGACACGAGATACGAGATACGGGATCGTTGGTACTTGCGACTCACGTGGTAACCACCGAACGAGGTGGGGGTAATTTCTAACTCTGTAACTGTTTACAGTTTTCCCTATTTCAAAGTATGATTGAGAAGTCCTAAATGATGTGACATATGTTATGATTACGTGATCATGTTATACTGTGACAACGTGGCTGAGTGTTATATTCCTGGTATGTATAACTGTTGACTGTTATAAGATGCGGATGTTATTCCCCACGAGTGTATTCAATGCACTCACCCCTTAATCTGTACTCACACTACAGGAAAAGAAGAGAATCTTAATGCGTAGAGAGAGGGGTGCCCTATCAGCTGTGTCCTTTATCCGGTTTTGACTTTTAAAGTTATGTTGATCGTTTTGTAAAATATTCTGAGTATTCTGTGGATGTGAGATCCTCATGGTTTGTTTCCGCTGCTTTGTTATGATGTAATAATCGGTATTGAGACCAATTGTTATCGGCCGAGGCCGACTATTGATTTGTGATTGTATCATTTCGTCTCTTATCTTTATTCTTCTGTCGTCTCTTTCTCCTTCTTTGTTATGGATCCTGATGTTTTTCCGCTGCGTAAGGGTTCAAACTCCTTTTTATCGGTTGTATCCGATGTTCTAAGTGTATCTCTCCTTGTCCTTTCCTTATTCTTTCTTTTATATATCATGTACGCCTCTTTCCCCTTTCTCTCTTAACGCCCAAAAACGATAAACTCTGATATTTTTACGAAAAGATTTCGGGGCGTTACATGTTATACCAAAGTTTAAGAAATTAAATTACACCACAATTCTTAGCTAAAACTTTTGATTCATCATTAAGTATATATTTGATCCTAACAATCAGTATTAAATGAAGTCATATCATAACCAACTATAATTTTTGTTCTAATTATATTCAATGTATCTATTTAAGACAAAAGTCATCTCTCAAGTTTAATAAGTTTCAAATTCAATTTTTTACTCTCAACTAACTAAAAGACAAAAAGTTATTAAAAATAGAAATTCACACTTCAATAATTGAAACATTTTAATTAAAAATATAAAATATTCCAATTTTACCATTTAGAAATTAAAAAAATTAAAATTATTTTTTAAATCTTTTTTCCTTCCCCTCTTTCTTCCTCATTCGTTCTCTTTCTCCTTTATTCTCTCTTGCTTCTTTCTTGGAAATTCTTGAGAAATGGAACACCAACAATAACGAACAATATTTTATGGGTTAGTTAAATATGTAAGAAATGTAAAAAATCGACCATGTGCATAACGTTGTTCGACCTTGATTAGTAGAACTCATGAGAAGCATGTTTGACCGTTGGGGATCGCATGTTGTATAATATGTTCAACCTAGTCGAACATGTCTGTTGGGTATAGTTTCGGTTAGTACAACTTGGAAAAATGTTTAATGTTTCATCGTGATTTCCTTCACTAAACTAGTTCATAATGATATGCTGTTTCTATATATTGTTAAAGGTTTCAAAAGATAGAAAAATTAATGAATGAAGGAATGTGAATAATTTATTTAATATAAGGGCATCTTAGTTTTTTTATTTCTATTTAATTTTCACTTTTTAATTATGGGGTGTATTTAGAAAAGGTGGGGTCTAGATAGAGTTGTCTGGTTGGTTCAAAAAACCAAAATCGAACTGTGGGCAACAGTGTAGAAAATCGTTGACTTGGTTTCGATTCAAAATTGAAATCATGAACTGTGATTATATGGTTCAATTACAATTTGTAATATTTTCAAACCAAGGACCGACGGTTCAAACCACTTGACTTATCTATTTTTTAATTTTATATTATTTAAAATTAATTCATGTTATTTATTCTACTCTTTAATTTTTGTATTAATTATTATTTTTAATTTGTATTATAAGTTGTAGTATTTTTTAGGTTTATGGATTGTATATTGTTTTATTTAAATTGTAATTTCTAATTTTTTAAGTTGTAACTTATAAGTAATGTTGTATTTTTCTAACTTGTAAATGTAAATTCAAATTTTTAATTTATATAAAGTTATTAGCTTTAAAAAATTATTATTTGTAATATATGAATAATTGTAATATTTATATGCAATTCTTTTAAAAAAGATATTAAAATGAAATAGCCTAAATCGACGGTTCGAACAAGAACCATCAGTTTACAAACCAGAGTCAAAATTGGGCTCCCACGATTCGATTTTGGTTTGGCCTTCCACGATTTCGAAATTGTCGGTTTGGAATCAGAACTAAAGGTTCAAACTGTTTGGACACCTTTGGATGTGGATAGTCCCACCTAGGGTGGACCTTTAATAAGACCCATGAGTTGGTCGACTCAAGTCGAGAAAAATTATAAATTTTAGGGGCCTGAAAATATTTTAGGTTTATATATATATAAACATAAATTTAATAAATGTTAATGGCCTAGTGGATGGCTCTTGCCTTCAACAGCCTAACGGGTTCGAATCTCAGTCTAGGTAGCCTTCCTTAATCTCCTATGATTAATATATATACATTCATTTCCATTAAAATTAATACGTCAAATTTTAAGGCAAATCGATTAGTTCAAGAATAAATTTTAAAAAATTGTTTCAGAACATTAAGAAGTAGAGTAAGTCTCTTGTGAGACCGTCTCATGAAATTTTAATGCATTGCGTGAGACGGGTCAAACCACAACCCAATTACCCACCACCCAAACCCTACAATTCATATATTTTTTGTGGGTGATGGGGCTCCGTCTCACGGAAACTATCCGTGAGACCGTCTCACATGAGTTTTTGTGTAAGAAGTATTGTTTACCACATCTGAAAAATAGGTAATTTTCTTTTATATATATATATATATATATATATATTTCTTAGCTAGTTTGCTGAGAAAATAGTCAGTTTTTTACTTGTTAATTAGTTAATAATGTTCTATTATAATTTTTTGTTGATAAAGTGATTCATTGTTTGTTAATTTAAGTGTTTGACTTTAATTTATATTTCTAATGTCGTTATACAATATCTTTCAAGTATAACTGTAGCGCCCGGACCAAAAACGAAGCATAATTGAATAATTAAATATTAAACCTGTGCGTTAATCTTGACTATTTAATTTAATTACGTTCATTTCAAATAAGTGTTTAATGCATGTTTTAGATGGAAATATTTTTCTAGTCGCGAAACATAGATTATAATTTTACCATTAGATGCGTAATGGAAAAACGAGAAGATAGAAACGAACTAGAGGTCAATCGGAGACCCGTAGCTCAAATGACGAAGAAAAGAGCGAAATTCGAAGATTCGGAAAAACGAAAGATATTTCGATGAATAGTAATCCGATATATTTTTGGTGAATAGTAACTTAGATTTTTTTGGATGAATAGTGATTTTTGGAAATCTATAAATATGGGTGTTTTTGATTCAAAAATCACCGATTTTCCGAATGAGGCGGAATCGACGAAAACACGTAAGTCTCTCTCCTCTCTTCTCTCTTTCGATTTTATGTTTTCTGACCACTGGCCCGCCGCGCCGCCGCCTGCGCTGGCGCCGATGGCCGGAAAAATTCAACTTTATCGGTTTCGGCCGATTTTCGTACAGAACGTAGGTCTCGTCGAGACGAGTCTAGGATAGGTTTCGGATTTCAATTTCGATGTCTCGTTCGTCGGGAAACGGCAAAAACGTCGCTGGAAAATCCTAATCCATGTTTTTCAACCCTTTCTCTCTCCTCGGTTCTCTCTCTCTCTCTCCTCCTTCGCCAAAGTGGTGGCTGACCTTCCCGGGATGTTGGGCTGTCAGTTGGGGGTGGTGGCGCCGCCGTGGGTGGCGGCGCGGGAGCTGGAAGTGGTGGTGGAAAGTGGTTGTGAGTGTTAGTAGGCTGGTGTGTGTTTTTCCGTGATAGTGTGTGTGTTTTTGGGTTGTTGGTTGCCGGCGATGGGAGGTCGCCGGCCGAAGTTGAGTGTTGGGGCGGCACCTCGTTACACCGCTGTGTCAGGTGGTGTCGCTGGCGACGGGAGATCACCGGCCATGGCTGGAATTTGGGAGGGAGAAAACGGTTGAGAGGCTGGGCTGGCGCCGGGAGCTTGGCGTGCGCGCCGGGAGGGCACAGGGCGCGCCGGCGCCGGGTAACCGTCCCTCAATCTTAAAACGCTCCGTTTGAGCTCGTTTCAACTCCGATTGAGCTCATTCTTTTTGCGTTGCGACCCAAATCTTTTCCTCTATCTTATTAGATTGTTGGATTTAACTTTTACTCTCGTTTCTTCATCCTCGATCTTTAGATCTTCCGTTCCGTCTCGTTTTTACCGATCGTTTCAACTCCGATCGAGCTCATTCTTTTTCCGTTGCGACCCAAATCTCCCCCTCTTTCATATCAGTATACTGAACTGACCTTTCCCTCTTGTTTCTTCAACCTCAATCTTTAGGTCATCCGTTCCGACTCGTCTCTATCGATCGTATTTTCACCGATATCGTCTGTGGCGCCCCGGATCAAAACGAGCATAATTTATTAATTAAATATTTTAACGTGCGACTTAATAATTACGTGTGTATATTTTGGCTGTTTAATTAATTACATGCATTTTAGATACGTGTTTAACACGTGACTTAGACGGATAATTTCCATGGACATGGTACATAGAATATTTTCATACCATAAGATGCGTCTTGGAAAGACGAGAAGATAGAAATGAACTAGGGGTCAATCGGAGACCCGTAGCTCGAATGACGACGGAAAGGGCAAAACCGGAAGTTTCGGAAAAATCGGAAGATATTTACGGAGAATGGACACGAAGATATTTACGTGAATAGTAACATGGGAAAAGTCAACCGATGAATAGTGACCAAGATATTTTCACGTGAATAGTGCTTTCGGAATTCTATAAATAGGGGCTCCTCCGATTCATTTTTTACCGTTTTTCCGAACGAGCCAAATGAGCGACGAAAACAAGTAAGTTTCTCTCTCCTCTCTCTCTCTTTTCAGGTTTCTGTCTCCGGCGGACCACCGCCGGCGCCACCGCCGGCCGGTCGCCGGAAAATTCAAAGTTGTCGGAATCGGACGATTTTCGCACACGATGTTCGTCTCGACGAGACGAATCTAGGATAGGTCTTGGATTTCAAATCCGATTTCTCATTCGCCGGAAAACGGCGAAAAACGGTCTCCAAACCCGTTTTCTCTCTCCTCCTTTCTACCTCGTTTCTTCTCCGTTTTGGGTAAACTCAAACTCTAGATTGAAGCTCTCGTCGAGCCCGTCACGAAACCGGGCTCAGATTTCTGAACGGATCTCTCCTCCTCTGGCAATCGCCGGTCAAAGATCCGGCCAACCTTTCTCTCTCCTCCCTCCCTCTTCTCTCTCCCCGACAGCTTCTCTTCTCTCTCCTCTCGCCGGAAAAGTTGCCGGACAGCGGCTGAGGGTGTGTGTGATGGTTGGAGGTGGTGGCCGGCGACTGGTGGTCGCCGGCCGGAATAGGAATGGGCTGGAAGGGTTAGAGTTTGCTTGGTTGGAGTGTGTGTGTGTTTATGTATATGCAGAGGCGGAGACAGGATTTTTACTCAGGGGGGCCCGACTAACAATAATGTAGAATGTAAATAATAAAAAAAATTCTAGATTACAAGTAAACATAATTAATTTAAACATTGACAAAGTAAAATATATTAACTTAATTATAATAACACTCAAAATGAGAAACTAATACAAGTCCATCATAACATCTCTCTTCTATTTTTCATATTCTGGTACCGTTGCATGATAGCTTCATTGCTGACTTTAATAAATACATCATTTTCGATGTATGCTACCAAACAATCAATCAATAGCTGGTCTCCCATTCGGTTGCGTAGTGAACTTTTGATGATTTTCATTGCAGAAAAAGCTCTTTCTACTGTTGCAGTGGCTACTGGTAGGATCAGTGACAACTTAACTAGCAAATAAACCAACGGAAAAACGTCATGTTTTCTTGTCGCAACCATCTTTTGAGCAAGACCTCCTATTCCTGCCACTTCAGAGAATCTTCCATCCAAACGCATATCAAAAATAAAGTTCTCAAGTTGAGTTTCAAGTTCATATAATGCAACTTTAGAAAATTCAGATGGATAAAACTTTGCAAGTCGAAGCAGCTTTTTCTTATCAAATGCAGAAAATGAGTTTCTAGGATCCAAACATGTCATAAATAAAAGCAACTCTGTATTCACTTCATCAAAACGGTTATCTAACTCCATGGCTTGCTTGTTAATCACTGAGACAAATAACTCAACTCGATAATAATGAAGATTGGTCATATCTTCAACATTACGTCTTGATCTTCCACGAGCTACATATACATCATCCATGTTAAGTAAGACTATCTCATGTTTGCAACAAAAATCAGAAACATCACTGAGCAAACTATCCCAACCATTATCTCTCATTGCTTGCAAACGAGCTTTTGATACTTTGACAAGATTCATTGCATTGACAATATCTTGATCTTTTCTTTGTAGAACTTGCGACAATTCATGAGTGATTCCTAAAATTTTCCACATTAGATGCAATATGAAAACAAACTCAAACCTCTTTATAATGTCAAACAAATCAAAAGCTTCAGCCCTTTGTAGATTATCATTACCATACTCCCCAATATAGTCAAGTACCTCACCTACGGAAGAAAACAATTCCATCAAGTTGATGATAGTACCATAATGAGAACTCCAACGTGTATCCCCCGGTCTTTTCAATGTCATTTCCTGATTCAATCCTTTTCCGGTCTTGATTTCATCATTTGCAATCCCTTCAATAATCTTCTCCATTTGTTTCTCTCGAAGTATATCTCTGCGCTTACAAGAACCCCCAACAACATTACATAAACGTGTCACATTATTAAAAAAAGAGCCAATGAGTGTGTGATTTTTGGCAATAGCAACAAGTGTGAGTTGGAGCTGATAAGCAAAACAATAGACATAATAAGCACTAGAATTCTTCTTTTGTATCAAACTTTTCAACCCCTTGAATTCACCACTCATATTACTAGCCCCATCATAACCTTGACCTCTCAAACTGGAAATACTCAAACCATGAGTGGAGAGCAAAGAATTAATACCTTTCTCAAGTGATGTTGCAGCTGTATCACTAACATGTATGAGACCAAGAAAACGTTCAACGACACAACCACTCTTATTCACAAGCGTATGACAACCCCCATTTGCTCTTTGACTGATACATCACGACACTCATCAACTAAAATGGAGAAAAAATCATTTCCAATGTCCTTGAGGATCAAATTTGTCGTCTCAGTAGCAGCTACTTTTATGATATCTCTTTGAATCTCAGGGGATGTAAGTTTGAGATTATCAGGAGCATTAGATAAAACAACATTATTTATTCCCTCATTACACGAAGCAATAACTTTCAGAAGTTCAATAAAATTTCCCTGATTCAATGATTCTTCTGACTCACCATGTCCTCGAAAAGCTAGTCCTTGCATGATAAGATAACGCAAGCAAACAACTGATGCATTTAATCTACATCTATAATCAATCTTTGATTGTTTAGATACTTTAGAAAAAGATGCTTCAATATGTTGATCTTGATTCATCAAATCTTGACAAGCAAGTCTACATTTATTATGATCACTACTATGGTCTCCAACATGCTCTCTTAATCTTTCTTTCTTACGCCAAGCACTAAATCCTTCAGAAACAAAAGCATCATGCCCTTTTTCAGTATGCCCAGCCGAAAAAAGATAACAGTATAAACAGAATGCTGCATCTTTTGTAATGCTATACTCCAACCAATCCTTAAATTCATCAAACCAAGACTCAACAAATTTGCGTTTTCGATTCCCGTCTACCTTTTGAGGAAAATCATGCTTACGTGGTTGACATGGACCTTTTAATAAGTAAGCTCTACGTACCTGTTCAATCAAATTAGGTGAATAGCTCATTATGTTAGGTCGTAGCCCCGGATCGCTTGGAAGATTTTCCAAATCAACATTCACATTGTCTTGGCTTGATAATTCTTGAAGGATAACAACAGGAGCATCAACTGTGGATGATCTCTTTGCAACTAGTGGTATTTTTTCATAAAATCGCTCCATTATCTAAAAAAGTTCAAAATAATAAGTAATTTGATCTAAAAAGAAGCATAAAATAACAAATAATAATAATAATTTCCTTCTAATCAGGTTTTTTATAGACAGATGCTTTTAACTCACAAACAATATTGTCGGCTATTTATGATTATTTTATTTTTGTTGATTTTATATTTTATTACATAAACACAAGTCACAATCATATATAGGGTGATATCATATTCTCCAGAGTTTTGACAATTTTAAGAGTATTAATTATCCATTACTTTTAACTTTTTGATGACAAGTTGATGATTTAGACAAACCCTAAATCCACAAAAAAAATAAAAATAGGAAGAAATTAAAAATAAATTAATAATGTAAGTTGACATTAGTTTCTTCTTCCAATTTATTAAACCCCATTCATGATCGATTGATGGGGGGCCATTCTATCAAAATAAAATATTATAAGAAATTGTTAATGAATAATAATAGTAGTTCTCGACCTTCTGGCTTCTGTATAATTATTTTTCCTTCTTAGTTGTCATTCTGGAAAAGAAAATTTAGGGTATATCATATATGTCGAAACATTTAAATCCCATAAAATTCTTCTCAGAGTTAAAGCATTATTATAAACGAAATATAGAAACCACAATCTGAAAAACCAACTCATATACTATAGATACATATAAGGAACAATACCCGTGAAGCTGTAGCTGCTGCAGGAGAAAAGAAAGAGAAAGAAGAAAGCTGATTTCCAATTGAATTTGATTGCATATATATAATTTTTTTTAATTAAATTAAAAGGTATTAAATGACTAATATACCCTTGTTTTTTTTCAAAATCTCAGGGGGGCCCAGTGCCCCCCTTGGACCCAATGTCCCTCCGCCTCTGTGTATATGTACGTGTGTGTATATGGAGACTGTATGGTTGTGTGTTGCGCGGCCTACTGGTGGTGGCCGGCGACGGGAGGTCGCCGGCCAGTGGTTCCGGCGGCTGGTGGTGGTGGCCGGCGGCAGGTGGCCGCCGGCCAAGTCTTGTTGATGTGTGTGTGTATCTTGCATGCATGTGTGTGTATAAGCTTGTTGTTGGTGTGTTTGGAGGTGGCCGGAGAGGTCGCCGGCGACGGGGGGTCGCCGGCCGGGGTGCCCGAAGGTCAGGAAAGGGTCGCCGGCCGGAAGTTTTGGATTGGTGTTGATTTTTTGGAAAAACTGTGTATCGAAGGGTTTTACGACGTAATTATCAAGCACTATTCATGATGGAATCCGGCTATGGACGGCCGGAGGTGGTAGCCGGAGCTGCAAGGTATCCGGCAAGATAGGTGGTGGCGGCAGGAGGCGGCGCCACCGCGCCGGGGGACGCCGGGAAGTGGCCTGGTCGAGCAGGCCACCGTCGGAAACTGGGCGATGGGCTGTTTTTGCAGGTGTTTTGGCGGAGTTAGGCGGCGCCGTCGTGGCCGCCGTTGGTCGGAGTTGGTAGCCTGAAGTGGGGGGAATCTGGGGGTGTGATCGGCGACCGGTGGTTCGCCGGTCGGCGGCGGCTGAAAGCCCGTTTAGGTAGCCTGTTCGCGCGGGCGCGACGATCGGAATCCTAAATCTTAAAACGC
Source organism: Scutellaria minor (assembly GCA_954870855.1). Classification (NCBI taxonomy): domain Eukaryota; kingdom Viridiplantae; phylum Streptophyta; class Magnoliopsida; order Lamiales; family Lamiaceae; genus Scutellaria; species Scutellaria minor. Next base: position 25,081,934 of record OX940725.1, read on the forward strand.
TTCGTTTGAGCTCGTTTCAACTCCGATTGAGCTCATTCTTTTTGCGTTGCTATCCTTATTTCATTCTCTATCATCTCAGCCATATGTATTTGATATCCACTCTCGTTTCTTCAACTCCGATCTTTAGAGCTCTCGATTCGTCGCGTATTTTACGAATGTTTTCCGTCGGAACCCTTTACAACTTTATTTATACTGTATTTAAGGATCTAAGGAATGTCATAACTGTGTAGGATACTTTTTGGACTGAGCTTTGAGATTTTGGGTAATCAGACTTACTGTCCTAGCTACTCACGCGGTAACCACTATACGAGGTGGGGGTAACTTCTAAACTCAACATGTTTATTGTTTTCCATAATTGATATCTGAACTGTTGAGCTCTACATGCTGTGAATACATGCTGTGATTATTATGTACATGCATACTTTATGATTATTGTTTCATGCAAAGTGTATGATACGATGAACGAGAACGGATGTCCTAAGTCATGATAGGGATGGACTGGTGGCCCGTAAAAAGCACCATACGTCATGATAGGGATGGACTGGTGGCCCGTAAAAAGCACCATACATTAGGAATGCAACGGGTATAGTTGAGTGCTCTTAGAGCCGTGTGTTTTTACATTGTGTGCTATGCATTTTATATGCTGTGACTACTTGACGAACTACTATATGTTGGTTTTGTTGTGCTCACCTAATAACTGAAAAAGTTGGAAAGTATCTCCACGAGTGTATTCAACGCACTCACCCCTATTCTGTACTCACACTACAGGAGAAGAAGAGAACCTTGACGCATAGAGAGAGGGGTGCCCTATCAGCTGTGTCCTTTGTCCGGATTTGACTTATAATGCTTTGATGTTCTTTTGTAAAAGAAAACTCTGTTTCTCCTTCTTTGTATGAGATCCTGATGGTATATTTCCGTTGCGTATGTTTTAAACTCCTTTTATCGGTTGTATCCGATGTTTCAAGTGTACCCTTTCTTATCCCCTTCTTTTTCTTTCTATTTTATATCATGCTCGTCTTTTCCTCCTTTCTCTCTTCACGTCCGCTGAGAAAAACTCTGATATTTTAACAAAAGATTTTGGAGCGTGACATCGTCTATACCTTTAATTATACATATTTAGGATCTAAGAAACATTATAACTTGTGTAGGCTATCAATTGGAAGGTGCTTTGTGATACTTGATTTTTGTTACTTGACAACTCACGTGGTAACCACCGAACGAGGTGGGGGTAACTTCTAAACTCTTATAATTATACGCTACGGTATTTAACATACTACGATGATAAATGAACGCATGCTTATGAACTTGATATTAAATGAATTGTTGAACCTTATGTGCTGTGATTATATGCTATGATTAATGTGTCCAGACATGGTTACCGTTTTTGTAGGGGTAAGTCGGGTAATACCCGCACCTGAGATTTGTAGGGATAAGACGAGAAATACTCGCACCTGAGTTTTTGTGAAAGGACGAAAGTCCAGATTTATATAAAGAGACAAAGGTCCAATTAATGATGAATGGACGAAGGTCTACTTTCATACTACGGGGAAACTAGAGACCCGTAAATAAGTCGGGGAGTACCCGCACCTGGGGTCAATGGGGAGTACCCGCCCTCGCTGCAGATATGAGCTCTATGGGACTACGTGTCCATAAAGGATCCGAATTATGTGTTATGCATTCTATATGTTGTGTCTATTTGCCAAACTTGTATATGTTTGATTTGTTATACCTACCTAATAAACTGTTAAAAACATGGAAAGTATCCCCACGAGTGTATTCAACGCACTTACCCCTATTCTGTACTCACACTACAGGAGACGACTCATGTTATAGGAGATGACGAGCATGTTGAGCTTAGAGAGAGAGAGATGGTGCCCTATCTGGATATTTTTATATTCTATCTTTTGTCACATAACGATTATAAAATTCTCATTTTTAAGTATAATTTTGTTAATCCTATGGATGATGGATCCTGATGTTTTTCCGCTGCAATGTTTTATTTCGGCTAGATGTTGAGGTTTTGTTTATGTAAGAAAATCGTATGTTTTCTGTTTTCAAAGGTTTCTATTTTATATCATGCACATCTTTTCCCCTTCTTTCTTTATGCCCGCAAAGAAAACTCTGATAAATTTTTAAAAATGAAAACAGGGTGTGACAATAACTCTGGATATCAGAAAAGAAAAAAGAATGTCGTTATACAATATATTTCTAGTGTCGTTATACAATATCTTTTAAGTATGTTTTCTTAAGTCTTCTCATGTGTAGATTGAGTCTTTGTATAGTTTTGCTTAGGATTGATCAGCTGAAGAAAAAGACAGCCGAAAGAAAGAAGAGATAAACCTAAGAAGAACATATTTTATGGGGAAAAAAACTTTTGGAAAGTATAATGTCAAAAGTTTCGTCAAGGCACTAGCCGAAGTTCTCAATGCATACATTCAGATATTCAATTAGAAGACTATTTGAGTAGACGCAACCTAGAAGGAAGAATGTTAACGACAAGATCAAAATATCATTTCTGAAAGACATACATCATCTACACCTTAAGAAGAGATGAATTGCTCATGACTACTCAAGTCTCCAACCCTCAACTAAGGTTAGAAAGAACTTCAGAATAGTTCTCATAAAACGATGACCAAAAGACTTCAACAACTCTTGAAGAATATTAAATGAAGTCTCAATCATTGAAGCAGACACATTAAAGGAAGTCTATGACACATTCTCTATCAAAGTCTACTACTAGCCATCAAGATCACTATGGAAGATCAACTTGGTATTGATCAATAATAGCACCTAAATTGAAGACAAGTTGAAGAGTCCAATGAAAGGCTGGTAAAGGAACTGAAGTTGCCGTTAGAATAAGGTCAAACTCCATTAATGTCTCCCGACAACCAAGTACAATTGACCTTAAATGCTACAATAACTTTTCAAACGATCTGACACTTTTCCTAAAAGTGTTGGACAACCAATATAAGAAAAGCGTAAAAGCAAGAAACATGTCCAAAATTCAAATCGAGTCTCTTTAATGGCTAGATTCACAACTCTCCTATAAATAGTAGTCAACTCTCACTCTTGAAAATGGTTGAATCCTTAACACTCAAAAAGCTCACCAAGTTCTTCATTCTAGATCTTCAAAAGCTAAAGCTCAGTATTTCTCAAGTGTTTATCATTTCTGAGTTGAGAGTTAGAATAGAAGAGAGATATCCTTTGTACTTACAAATCTTTTGTAAATCTTTAAAATATAGGATCAGTCCTCATTAATGATAAGGAGTATTTCTCCTAGTGTATTGGGAAGAGCATTTCCAAGGTGTGTTAGGAAGAAGTTGTGTTGTGAGTGTTTCCCAGGAAGTTTGAGAAGAAAAGTATGTGTTGTACCCCTGTTGAGGGAAAAATGTTGTAATAGTTGGTTACTTAGTGGATTCCTTGGTTTTTGAAAAGAGATGACGTAGAATGATTACAATACCTTCGAACCTCTATAAGTCTTCTTGTAATTTACATATCTATTGTTCGCTATATATCTCATCCTCTCTTGATAATATCTATATATATCTGTGTTTATTTACTTCTCATCTCTGTCATCTGAAAAAGTGTCTCTACATATATGCTTCCACATGTATGCTATATCTGTTGTTAGAAAGTAAAAATAGTCGGACCCTCACAATTCCATATAGAGCTTCTAGCTCACTTCTCTATTTTCAGATGAGACTCTGTTTTCTTTGCCTTATATGTGTCTTATTGTTCTATTTATCTGCTAGTAGATCTATCTCTAAGCCTTGTTGTTATCTTAATTGAAAAAGAAACTAAGTCCATTCACCCCTCTAGACTTCTTTGACTTTTTTCGGGACCTACAAGTCTGAAGAGTTATGTTTGTGTCTTGTTTCCTAAAGATAGTTTCAAAAGACAATTTCATTCATCACATTATAAAAGGGTTCTACCAAATGGAGAGAAGAATGATAAACGATGGTTATTGTACTTTGTTTCTTTGAACTAGATATTTTGTTTTTGCTGCAAGTTGTTAAAAAAAAAAATTTGGACTCAATCAATTAGCTTATGAAGGATACAACAATTGGCATAATTTAAGTCATTCTTTGATGACTCATGAAGTAAGTAAGGATCATATGGAGTGTATGATTGATTGGCTTGAATTAGAGGGGAGATTATCAAAAAAATAAGATAATTGATTTAAGTGTTTAAGTACAAATCAACAAATAAAATGAATATTGGAGACAAGTGTTATAGAGAATAATTGTTGTTGTGCAAAGATTGACAAAAATAACTTGGTTGTTCGAGAAAGTTGTATGAAACATTATGTGGAAATCAATTGGTATGTTTCTTCAAATCATTGAAATGATTGCTCAATTTGATCCAATAATGAAAAAACACGTACCTTTGATAAATAGGAGGTTATGAGACTTATGTTACACATCTCGATCCTAATATTAAAAAAGAACTAATATAGATGTTGGCAGATAAAGTAAGAAAAAAAATTACTTTTAAAAGTTAACAATGCAAGGTACATTTCAATCATATTATATTGCATCTCAATGCTAGTTGCTAATTGAAAGAAGCAAATGTCTCTTATCATACAATATTAAGATGATCCAGAAAACTTAGCTAAAGTAGAAGAATACTAGTCAATTCTTAGAGGTGGATGATACTTCGAGAATTGAGTTATTTATTTATCTTCAAAATGCTTTAACTGATCTCGAGCTTGATTTTATGATATAAGAGGTCAAGGGTATGACAATGGATCCAACATGAATGGAATGAACAAAAGAGTACAAAAAAGATTACTTCAAGTAAATCCTGGAGTTTTTTATACTAATTGTGGTTGTCATAGTCTTAATTTGACATCTTGTAATACAATGAACTCTTGCCCTTGAGCTATGTCTTTTTTTAGGGTTAAATTTCATCCAACTTATAGTATGCATATTTTTTAATTTTGCATCCTAAAATAATTTTTTTCTTCGATCAACATTTTCCGGTGAGAAAAGATTCTCATGATTTTCATGTGCTAACTAAGGGTTATTCTTATCATTTGCACTTCTAAGACATTGGTAAATTCGATTTTTTAGTTATTTTCAATGGTAAAAATATCTTATTTGTATTTGAACATCACCACAATTTTTCATTTACTTAAACAATTTGTAGAAGAAATGGAGGAAAAATTAGGGCTAAATTTGATTTTGGAGGTGGAATTAGTTAATGGCCTGGAAAATGATGAAAATAACCCTCAGTTGGCACGTAAAAGTCATGTGGACTTTTCTCACTAGAAAATGTTGCCTAAAGGTTGGAAAAGTAAACAAAACGTTCATAATATAGGTTGAAAAATGAAATTAACCTTTTTTTTGGAATAAAACATTGCATGTATACATTGTTCTCATCTTCTACCAAAAGATAGAAGATTTTCAAAAATCATGTATATGTTAAGGGTTTGAATATTAGGTCATTATCTCAAACACATTGGGAATGTCATGTTGAGAGTTAAAAGCTATGAAAGAATAAATTGTACAAATAAGAGATGTTTTACTTGACTTGACAAATGATATTGATGATTCCAAGACAATGAAGCTGAATCCATAGCATTATGTGAATTTGAGAATTTTGAGTTCTTAAATGGTGTGGTAATTTGATACAAACTATAACTTCACCATGCGTTGAACAAATTTGTATTTTAAAACTTTTAATTTAATTGAAAAATACATATAAGTTACAAAATAAGAACAACATATATTTAAATACTTATTATCTAATTTTAAACTTATATATAAAAAATTTTAAATGTATTCTACCAACATACAATATTGGAAATAAAATGCGATGCAAATGCATTTAACAATTTAATTGAAAATTTGTTATTACACCTTTTGTAACACCTCTTTGTATACAACATTCCTATTGAACATAATATTCTCCTCTCCGCTACCACTTATTAGAACTTTTTATCCACTTCAACTTGTGATCCTTGATAATGCAACATATATTTGTCCATGGAAGAAGATAAGTTTTCGCAGCGAAAGACCTACAATAGAAAGGATTGACCTTGACTCTTAATGATGGTCAGTGCATTAGATACCATCGGTGGAAATTGTCTTCTTTGAAACTTAAATGGTAATCTTGGATTCGAAGAGGTCAAAGACATCGTTGGTATCAAAACATGTTGAGTTGTATAATTGCATTGCACCCGACATGATCTTGTCTTGCAGAACGTGTGACCCATACTTTATGTTAATTAATCGTGCATCATTACAAAGCCCCATTGATTGATCAATATATCTCAATAATATTATCAAAGTTCCAAATTTTAACAATAATTCATGATTGGGAAATCCGGTGCATTTAATCTCATTTAAAAATTTAGAAGTATAGACATCAAACAAAGAATCAACATGTGCATCAGATATACATGAGTTGTTTGAACTGCGATATTTTCTTGCCTCCATGTGATTTAATGATGTCATGTATTCATTCACACTTGAAACTATATCAAGAGTAAGTGTCAAAATAACACGATTTTGCAGTGAACTTAGGTCATCCATGTCATTATGGAAAAAATAGATAGGTACTACTACTATTAGATCAGATGTATAGTCCAACAATAAATCTTCTGGAATATTAACCTCATAATAACCATCTTATTGAACGCCAATAACCTCATCACCAATTCTAAAAATCCAATCTGAATACTCAATTAATTGATCACATTGTTCTGCACAATTGATGAGTTGGTTTTATACCAACTAATCGAATCTCTTTGTAGTCACTTTTTTTTGTTTTTCAAGTGTTCTTGATTCATTTTCTTATTCATTTATCATGTTTTTCCCTTTAGGAATCAATGTGGAAGATTGGTGAGAAATGCTTGGATTTGGTGGAAAACAAGTGCAAAAATACTAAAAAGTTCTCAAATGAGAGGTCAAGATTTGAACAGAGGCAAAAATCTGAAGAAACAAAAAGGAGAGGGGAGGAACTCGTCAGAGACCGCGGTCCGGCGTACAATCTAGACTTGAAAAAACATGATTTTGGCTAATTTTCATGTCCTTTTTCGTAAAAATATCTTGTATTATTTAAGGCTAACTTAAGAAAGGTTTTAGGGGAGAATTACACAATTCCTAAGCCCTATTTTTGATTTTCCTCTCTTTATAAACCCTTATTTTGTGAGAATCATTGATTGAAGGAGTTCTTCACATCAAATTGAAGATTGCAAGCGCACAGTTGAATAAGACGATCAATCTCTTCATCTCTTTGTTGGTAATCGTTAATTTTGAAGGGAATAAACTCTCAATTTAGTTATATTTTTATGGATCTTGTGATTGATATATTTATTATATTTTTCATGATTATGAGTAGCTAAATCCTTTGTATGGGGTTTTAGTTTAGAATCTTCCGCCATTAAATAAAATTTTAGTCTTAGTGGATGAATCAATAATCTAAAAACTTGGTTTTGCATTCTTAAGATACCGGTAAATTCATCATATGAGTAAACGAAATTGAAATTCCCATACATCTTCATATCATTGTTTTTTTCAAGTTTGCTAATCTTGTCTTTTGAAATAATTTAGGTTAATTAATCAAATAAATTTGAAACCATCATTTTTATTGCTTTCATACCTTGTACTGTACCGAAAATCCCATACCTTGTACCATACCGAAAATTTCGGTAAGAAAAAATTCATACCAATACAATACTGAAATTTCAGTATCATAAGTAGTCATACCGTTTCATGTCGAAAATTCGGTTTACCAAAAATATCGTTCTACCAAAATAAAAAATTTATACCGAACTTTGGTACACCGACATACCGAAATGAAAATTACATACCGAAACTTTGGTATACCCAAAATACCGGTATACCGAAATGAAAAATATTATATTTTTTAATTAATATTAATATTTTTGGTATTTTGGTATATGAAATTTTTAAAAATACCATACTGATACAATATCAAAATTTTCGGTATGTTATCATACTGTACCGAAATTTCGGTATTTTTTCGGTACGGTAAGTCTGGTATTTCATTATTTTTTCCCACCCCTATTCTCAAGTAATTGAGTTTTTATGATTGAATAATTTACTCACACCACGAGTCCTTGAGAGATCACCTAGGAGTAAACTTATCAACGCTACAACTTATTCGTACACTTGCGAGAACTAAATTTGAGTCATCCACAATCATTAGCTTCTAACCTCGTATTCTTAGTAAGCCTCACTATTGTGCAACTCTTCCAAATGTAAAATGGAGTTACTATGGCATGAACAATATACTACCTATTACCTTTTGGGATGACCGACAAGGTTTGAGGAAAGTCTCCACCAAATACAATAGTCTTTCCTCCAAATGTCCTATTTAATGAATTCTCCAAGAGCATTATGTCTTTTAAAGTTCTATCTAATGCTTCAAAACAATACATATGCTTCATTGTAGCTTTATCCAAAAAAATAAGCTTTGACTTTACAATTAGTTCAACCACTTACTCCTTTAATTATTAGAACATGTAGTTTTTTTCATGTGGATTTAGAGGGATTTTGAGGAATGTGTAGTACGTGCTTCAGGTAGTAAAAGAGATGCTATATCACTTGACGCTACAGTAATAATAAATTTTCCCTTTGATCGGATAACAACTGGTAATGTTCTCCATACAAAAATCTTACCAGTTACTCTATGTCCATACACAAAAAATACTCCACCTAAGGGCGGATATACATATAACGCTTTAGCCAAATACAAGCCTAATTCTTTTTTAATATATATAGGACCCATAATTCATATTTTTGAGTTTAGCACCCCATTAAATGTACAAGTGCACTTTCCTTCATTTTTCTTTTCTAAAACTATCCCCCATCATTTTTCAATCTAGCCCAAAATATAAAACATTTTCTCTCACAAATTTTGATACTATACCAAATCAGAATTCTCACTGCAAGTCTCAAAGTTATGCATGCCCCATTTCTCCTTATTTTTTATTTTTTTTATTTTGTCTTTCTCAAATATAAAATACAAATATTAAAGGATAAAGAGACAACTCAACAAAAATCTTCATCAATAATAAAGATCAACTTACTTGAAAACTTAGATGTGTGTTTCTTGAAATCTTCCACCACATTATTCAAGGTAATGCTTTTTTTAATTCATTTAATATTTTTGTGACATATTTATGAATAAAGTATTAATATTTGATCTTTATACTCTATTTTTTCATAAATATTCATGAGTTCTAATATTTAATCTACACTAATTTGGTTCATAGTACTTTTATTTATTTATATTTGAGTATAGACAAATTTATAGAGAGGCTACACATGTAATAACCCATTTTAGATTTTTTAAAATCTCCTCTTTAAAAATCATTATTATTCTATTTAAATTTTTAATTGATAAGAGTTCATCATAATTTTAAATGGAGAACCAACTTATTGCAAAGAAAGGAAAAAAAACTTATATCATCTTTCTTTACAAAACACGATCGTCGAGATATCTAAGGTAGTTTCGAACATAGATCTATAGCCATACAAAGTCAAACAAATCAATCTCGTTCAACACCTACTGAAAAAAATCCCTTAATTCTAGATTTACAATCAAGCAGTTGTGAGAATATTTTATCAATGAACGAGATGATATAGACACGCGTATTTAAAAGTTAGGTCTTATCAACTGAAAATGGAAGTGTATCCTGTTACAAAGTTTGGCACTCAAAGTCATAGTTTTTAGAAAAGATGGTTTGATAAGTTTTATTGGTTGAAGTACTGGTCTTTCACAAATAAAAAATATTTTTTTATTGCTTTCTTTTCATGCATAATATTAATATGCTTAATTCTTCTTCATTAGTCAAGGAATGATTTAACGATTGGAAAAGAATAAGCCAATGAAAAGTGCATTTCTTACTCATGTTGGTTCTGCGGCTACATCATCACATACTATGTGCTTAAGACATGCAGAGGATTTGATTAGGCCATCTAGACATATAGACAAAGCTATGCATGCTTAGAAAAATATTAAGGAGAGAAGTCGTTTGCCCTTAAAGACTTCAATCATAAGTTTTCAATGGCTTGCACTTCAAGGTTATGCTTTTAGAGGTCATGACAAGTCTTCATCTTATCCGATCATGGGAATTTTATTGAATTAGTGAAGGGTTTTGCAAATATGAATAATGAAGTTAATCAAGTTGTTCTTAATAATGCTCCGAAAAATACCCAATACATTACTCCAGAAATCCAAAAAGAGATTTTGAATATTATGGCCAATAGAGTATGTCAAATGATTCGTGAAGAAGTTGAAGATAAATGGTTTTATATTCTTGTTGATAAAGTACAAGATATCTCCAAGCAAGAGCAAATGGCCATTATCTCGAGGTTTGTGAATGGTCATGAGACTTTGACTGAACATTTTTTTGCAATTAAAAGTGTTAGTGACACTACTTCATTAAATTTGAAAAACGAGATATGTGGTGTTCTTTCTCATTACAATCTTTAGGTTATGAAAATGAGAGGCCAAAGGTATGATGGTGCTAGTAATATGCGTAGTTCATGGAATGGGCTTCAAGCATTATTTTTTAAAGATTGTCTATATGCCTATTATGTTCATTGTTTTGCAAATTGTCTACAATTGACATTAGTTTCTACAGCTAAGGATATCAATCTCATTTGAATAATATTGTTAATATTTAAATTTTTCACCAAAATGTGTCTCTCAATTGAAAGTTGCTCAAAGACATGAAAATTCAAAGTTTATTAGTTGCAGAGGAGCTTGATTCAAGAAGTGGGGCCAATCAAATTGGTAATTTACAGCAAGCTGGAGCTACTCGTAGTTCACACTATAACTCCGTCAAGAATTTAATAGATATGTATGTTGCAACTTGAAAATTATTTGAATGTCTTATTGAGCATCCTCAAAATGGAAGATCTAAGTTGAAGTTCAAGGGGTTTACAAAAATATGGCAAGCTTTGAATTCATGTTCACTTTACACCTAATGCATAGAATTATGAGAGTTACTGATTCTCTTTGTCAAATTCTTCAAAGAAAAGTTCAAGATATTTTGGTTGCTATTGCTTTTGTTTCTACTATCAAAACTATTCTTCAAGAATTGAGAGAATGTGGTTGGGAATGATTTCTGGAATAAGTACAAAAAAATTACTTGAAGAATGGTATTGATGTCCCCGATTTGGATTGTCTATATAAGTTTGGTCGTTCTCATGGGCAAACTACAATTGAGCATCATTATCAATTGATGTTTTCAATGGATCAATGGATTACATCTTGATTAAGTTGAATACAAGATTTAATGACGTATCTATTGAATTGTTTTCTCTCAATGTGATCTTAGATCCTTATAATTCGTTTGAATCATTCAACAGTGATGATATTTGCAAGTTTGCAAGGAAATTCTATCCAGAAAATTTCACAAATCAAAATATTATTTCATTAGAGTATAAGATGACACATTATAAGCATGATATGATAATGAAACAAGAGTTTCAAGTTTTTACACCTGTTGAGTTGACTCAATTTCTTACTAAGAGTGGAAGGTCGAAGATCTACGCTATGTTAACTAGATTGATCTATCTAGTTTTGACAAACTTGTTTCTATTGCTACTGAATAGGCATTTTCAGCAATGAAGCATGTAAAGACGACACTTCGTAATAAGACGGGTGATGATTTACTTGGATATTCTCTAATGCTTTATATTGAGACAGATTTTGCTGAAGATATAGACATAGACTCAATTATTGATGAATTTTATGTTTTGAAGTTTCGTAGGGCACAACTTATATGAACATCAAAATATTTTATTTTGTATAAATTTTAATAATCGTTTACTTTTCAGCTCACCCTACTATTAAATTCAGGATCTGCCCCTGACTCCACGAAACTCAAAACTCTTTGGACTACAAACAATGTTGAGTAATCACCTTAGGTAGTGTTCTTCTCCAGCGGCACATAAGAAATATGATCCAGTGAAAAACCCTTTTTTCTATGAAATCATTCCTAGTCTTTTATTTCCAAATGAACTTTTGAGGAAATTCCATAAGTTCGAGATTTGGCGTCATACTTTTTATTAACGTCAAATGATAAAAATATTTTCTAGTTGATAGTTGGTCTTTATTGATTGAGATTGGTTGCACCATTCTACATTTAAATTAGCACCATACTTGAGCAACAAATATAGATTGTTTTACACCACAAACCTGTTATCAAGTTCTATCCCATTTTTAGAAAAGTTCTTATAATTTCTACATTTGAATACTGGGTAGCCTTCCTTAGTTTGTTGCATGAATCATGTAGGAAAATGATTTTTGCAATGACCTTCCAACATTGAGAGTTTGGTCTTACATTTCCACATGGTCCATGTACCATGAACTCCTTTAATAACATTAAAGTAAGTTAAATCTATCTTATTGATTCTTTTAAGCTCACCATACGAAAAAGGAGGATATTGCAATGTTAAATGAGCAGCATTCAGTTCATTGATTCTTTCAAGCTGATCAGATTGTGTCTCAACTATAATGTCACGATCCCCAAATCCCTCATCGAAACTCCAACTATCAAGCTAGCTACTTTAGAGACAATCGGCAAACTGTACCTCCTTGAACTGATACCTCTGCGTCCTGTTAAATTCAATCTTATATCAATGTTTTCAAACTCGGTGATCTATTATCTAACCATTCTAAATGTCTTAACAAAGACATTATGCTAATCCTATTTTTTTTCAAGTTTATAAATAATTTCTGTATCATTGAGAATTCACGTTTTCTTTATTTTTGCAATTATGAAGAAATGAATTTGGTTAAGTTTAAATATGAATTAACAATAACACAAAATTAACAAGAATAAAAATTTCAAAATAAGTAACAAATTATTAGTATATTTTTACAATAAAAGATATAAAAAAACATGACAGATGTTATATGATTTTGGACCTTATTTTCAGTATTATAAATGTATAATTAAGAAAATTTAGAAGTTAACCTTCAAAGTAAGAGACTTCCAATTAAATGGGAATTTTATTCATGTAGTTTAAAATTGGTGGTGAGCTACCCTTGTTTGGATAATAGCCAATATTTCCTCTCAATGAAGTGAAAGAGAACGATGATCTTATATTCTCTAAAAAATGTTTACTCCTATCGCTAACTCCATAAAGTAAATCATTTAATATCTTAGGTAGTTTCTTCAGTGGTGGAAGTTGGATATTTTCCCATGATAACAACATAAAATACATAGAATACTTTGGGTTTCTATCACCAATATATGATCTTAATTTCTCATTATACTAGAATAATGCGCCATAAAAATTACAATTAAACGTAGAATCACCAACATTCCAATAATCTGCATATTTATAAAAATTAGTGTTAATATCAAATTTGATTCCCAAAACTAGGTGATATTTCAAATTTAGTACCTAAATGTATCGAGTCATCATAAGTAGTCCCCTAGTTATCTAAAAGAGCCAAATGGCCGAAAATACCATGAAACATATAATGTATTACCCTATCTACCTTGTACTATAACTTTATAACCTTTCTACCACTAAATAAAAAAGTTGAGCCATTTTTACCATTATTTTTTACAGAGTAAAAAATGAACAATGAATGATGATAGATAAGACTAATTTGTACTTTGTACTTGTGCAGTTTGATTTGATTGAACTTAGCTCACATGATATACAATGTCTGAATTTTCATCTACTTAAGCAAATGAAAGGCCTACTCGAACATATATTTTTTTCATTCAATATCAATTTCACTTGCAATTTTAATCCTCAGTCCTCAAATAAAGATGATTGATTTTAACATAAGCTTGAAGAATTGTCTAGTAAGTTTTTATTTACTACAAAATTGTTTAAATTTTATTCTTGAAAATGTTTGTTCGTGTTTAAACATGTTTAATTTTTTTTAAAAGTTTTTTGTTATTACAAACATTGCTCGAAGATTTTTGTGTATATCTATATAAGGTTCTTAAAAATAGTCAATGTTAGGGTTAATCGAGGATAAAAATCAATTTTGTGAAAAAAAAAGTCAATGTAAGGGTTAAATGAATTATTTAACCCTCAAAATATTCGTTTAGCCTTTGCAAGGTTAGATTGTGTAAATATCAAAGATTATTAAAATTGTATGAAATAATTAGGGTTAAACAAACAATTTGGAAAATCTTCGTTTAACCCTAAAAATGTTCGTTTGTTTATTGATTAGTGAAATTGTGTAAATATTGAAGATTATTAAAATTGTATAAATATCGAAGGTTAAAAATGTTTGTTTAGCCCTAGATTAGTGAAATTATCTAAATATCAAAGATTATTAAAATTGTATGAAATAAGTAAGGTTAAACGAACATTTTGGATTCGTTTAACCCAAAATATGTGCGTTTAGCGTTTATCTTCCTATTCAATCTTCGTATTAGCCTTTGATTAGTGAAATTCTATAAATTTTGAAGACTTTTAAATTTGTATGAAATAATAAATTAATTTATTTTATGGTGCCACTTTATTCATTAGTGGAATAATTTGATGCAAAACTATTTTAAGAGTCAAATTTTATTCAGTGTTTTAAAATTTATTGAAATTTGATTTATTGTTTTAGATTTAAGTAGTGCATTATTGAAATTGGATTTATTATTTTAATAGTTGAAATAATTAATTAACTTTTTAAGTTTTTTTATTTAGTTCATTGGTTATATATTCATGGTATATGAAATGCACAATTTTTCTTTTTATTTATAGTTTCTACAAAAAATGACTTTCTCAGTAGTGGTTTGGTTTGGAGGCTATTGGGAAGGTTTAAAATATACAAACGGTTTTTAAGAGGTGATTCACCTTCCTACAATCGCATATTATGATTTATTGTACTCAATTCATGAACTTGTGGATGCCTACATGAATTGTTGGGGATATATGATTCACTCATTAGTTGAGACAAAGGGAAGAGTGAAGAGGATAAAAATTAAGAATAATTTGGATTTGGAACGAATATTGTCAATGATCGATCATGTTCTTGTTGTTTTCATTTTTCTGAAAATGATGGATGTTTGAGTATCCGTTGTGGTGTTAGCGGGAACTCAAAATAGCAACCCTGGAGGTGGATCTTCTTATCTCGAACATCCCAAACAACATAGCACGGTAGATTAGTTTAATCAGTGAGGTGGTCAAAGTTTTTGTCTGTTTACATTTGACATCGAGGTGCCGAACTCAAATGTCAATACCGGACAAAATCTAGATTTTTCATTTGTTCTATTTGGACTACAAAATAACAAGGGATTTTACGCAAAATGGGTATATCGTATCAGAATATAAATACTTATATTGGGACATCTTCAAATGAGTTGTGGGCATCTTAGCCATTAGAGTGTGGTCGTGTTGGCTTCGGTGGATTCAACAAACTCAAGTTAAATATGCCTACGACAGCCTATGGAGAAAATAATGTTGTATATCAATATTTCATATAATTTTCTTAGTTCATTTTGTAGTTGCAGTTTTTATAATTATGTTTATCTTTATATAGATTCGAACAATAAAGAAGATGAAACGGGACCAGATATTGAGATAAACGATGACTTTGAGTTAGATGAAGATGATGATAATGCGTTGGATCAGGAGAGCGAGATGTGTATGAGCACTTTTTGACATACATATTGAGACCAAAATGGTTTATCCCCGAGATTCCATCATTTAAGCAACCCACTTCCTCACAGTTTGACCATAACGAGCCAGCTGCACACGGTATGTAAAAATGAGCCATCATTTCCAATAAAGCAGAATTGAAGAATACAATTGAGTTTTATCATTTGGAGAATCAAGTTGAATAGTGTGTGGATCATTTAGACAAACACAGATGGTATATGAGATGCAGACAATAGAACTGTCATTTCTTACTCACTGCAAATGAGAAACGTGGGATTTGGAAAATCTTGAAGAGTATTTTGCAACCTAATTGTTCTCTCGATCTAAACATAGTGCTCTGCATCGACTTCCATCTATCTTGATCGGTGAGTACTACATTGAAACACTATGAAAAGAAGACCTCAAATCTCATGTCCAAGGGTACCATTCAAGAATGAACTAACGACATGGTTTGAATCTCAGTTATAAGTTTGCATTGAGGGCAAAACATCATGCAATGAGGGTTGCATACGGAGATTCAAAACAGTCATTTGCTATGCTTCCATCTTACTTGTAGGTGTTGAAGGAAGCTAATCCAGGGACTCATACAGCTTTGGATACACATAAGAATGGAAAATTTAAATATGTGTTTTTTGTATTGGCTGCATCCATTGACGGATTTCAAAGATATTTAAGACCGGTTATTGTGGTTGATGGTTGTCACTTGAAAGATCAGTATAAAGGTATTAGATTTGTGGCTATGACAAAAGATGAAAATGATCAAATATTTTCTCTGGCAATTGGCATAGAAAATGTGGAGAATGATGAATCATGCACATGGTTTTTGAAACATGTTCGTAACGCATTTAGATACCCAGATCAGTTGTTTATTGTGTTTGATCAACATGTTAGCATTAGTAATACCATTACTGAAGCGCACCCAGAGATAACTCATGGTCTATGTTTTTTCAATCTTCAATAAAAATTAGCCAAGCATGGATCACATTTGGTTGGAATTTTCCAGAAGGCTGCATATTGTTATGAGAGTGATGATTTCGAGAGGTATTTTTTTCTGTGGTCAGTTCAAAGAATTTTGTTTTGTTTATATATGATAAATTATCCTAAAAAATGTTAACAATTTTGTTGTTTTCATAGGTACATGACCAGTCTGAATGCAGCGAAGATTCAAGGTGCACTCAATACCTTAAGCAAAGAAAAAAAAAGCAAATGGTCGTGTGTAAAATGTCCTATTTGAAGATTTAACTTCATGACATCAAATGTTGCTGAGACATGGAATTCTCGCCTCATTTAGGCAAGAAAACTGCCTATTTGTTTATTTTTGGAGTGCGCTTGATGGATAATGGAAAACTAGTTTTATGAGAGAATGACGGCTGCTGAAGATAGAGAAAACACTCTTACAAAATCTGCAAATGACCGTATACTTTAATTTATGAAGCTTAGACGACAAACACATGTTGATAAGCTTGGACGACACAAATACAAGGTCGCAAATTGGAGTAAGATTTTTGTCGTTGAGCTAAGTAAATTTAAGTGCACGTGTTTTATTTTTCAGATGGACTTGATAACATGCTCGCATGCATGTACAACAATAAGATTTATACCTCTTGTCAATAGCTTGCTTCTCTTTTTATCGCTTCAATACTGTAGCAAACGTATACTCCTTTAATGTTTTGTAATCCTTTGAAACATTTTGCAAAAGAATCTGTTACCACATACGTCACTGCCTATTAACCCTGTACCCAATCTATAAAACTAGGTCGTGTCTGATGACATTCGTAAAGAAATATGCCACACACCTAACAAACCAAAACAAGCTGGACATCCGAAAGGAAAATGAATTCCTTCAACCTGAGAATACTCTGGTCGACCACGCAATAGGGGTACATGTAGTCCTTATGGCTATCCTAGGCACAACAAAACTAGATATACCAAATATGTTCCCCCTACACTCTCCATACCTTCATGACGAGCTCGATGACAAAAATGCAACACTAGTCGAAAGTCAAGACTAGAAAAAAGAAAAATGCTCTCTATGTGGTTTGGAATCCCATACGAGAAGAAAGTGTCCTCTGTATCTAGGTTAAGAAATGTGGAGCAAGAATAAATTATCATTATATCTTATTTCATAAATATGTACGACGATAAATTCCTGTTATTGACAAATTTACTTCTCAAATAGATAAACATTGAGTTCATTTATCTTGTTCTTGTACCACTCTGTTATTAACAACAAAACCCCAACATAAAAGAAGATAAACTCATTAAAACAATAACATAGATCCACAATACATATAACGAATAACAATCTCAAATTAAGAAATAGTCCAACATCTAATACTATTATAAAAGTGTCTTATTTGGACAATTTTTGCAACACCTATAATAACCTTATAAATTAAATTTGAAGGATAATAAAGTAATTTAATATTTATATTTTCCTATTTAACTATAAAAGGTAAGATTCCTACTACAATCGTAACACTTCCAATTTTTATAACGCTTGGTCATTACATTTATTTTAAATAGGTCATTGGCTAAATAACCTCTACCCAAAAATACACCATGCTTTGTAAGAATGAACTTTTACACCTCGAAGATGAGCTTGAAGCCATAGTTTACAAGTAATGAGCCATTAACTAAGTTCTTGTGGATGTCCGGGACATGCAACACATCCTTCAACATGAGCTCTTTGCCCGAAGTGAGCTTTGGAACCGTGTTTTCCACTCCAACCACCTCAGGTAAAGCTTAATTGCCATGTGAAACTTTCTTTCACTCACGGCCTTGTAGGAGGAAAAGACCTCCCTATCCGAGCAGATATGACAAGTGGTTCCCATATCCATAAACCATAACCTTAGGTTATCCACCATATTAGCTTCAAATACCACAACACAAAGATCATTGTCACTCAAATCTTTCTTCTGCTCTGCCAAGTTTACTTTTTTGCCTTTGTTTTTCTTAGGCAACCTACAATCTTTAGCCATGTGGTTAGGCTTTCCATAATTGTAACCATTGTCATTAAATCTTTTCATGGACTTCTTCTCATTCTCATTTTGATTGGGGTTAGGGCACTTTCTATTGTTGCCCTCCAACAAGTTGGCTTTAGCATCCATTGGCATACAAGGCCTATGATCAGCCTTCCTATTGTCCTCCTCTAATCGAAGCTTGACAATTAAGTCCTCGAGTGTCATCTCATTTCGTTTGTGCTTCAAGTAATTCTTGAAGTCCCTCCAACTAGATGGGAGTTTTTCGATCACACAAGCAACAGTGAAAGGTTCGGGTAAGTTCATGCTCTCGGTTTGAACCTCATGCACAACCAATTAGAAGTCTTTCACTTGGTCCATCACAAGACGTGAGTCCACCATTTAAAACTCCAAGAACCGAGCAACCATAAATTTATTCATGCTGGCATCCTCGGTCTTGTATTTTTTCTCCAAAGCATCCCACAACTCTTTGGCCGTCTTGCAGCCTATGTACATGTTTCTCAATGAGTCATTCATCTCATTCCGGATGTAATTCTTACATAGAAAATTACCATGCATCCATACATCGAGTGCAGTATGTGCTTCTATGTTTGTATCACCTTCAGCTATGATCAGAGGATCTTGCTTCAGGTGCATTGCCACACTGATGGTGGTTAGATAGAACAACATCTTCTATTGTCACCTCTAGAAGTTCTCACTTGTAAACCTCTCGAGCTTCTCAGCAGTAGCCTGTAGGTAAGACAAGAGTACGTACCGTTGCATTCAAGGTTACGGCAGCAGCAGAGGAGAATGCAACAACAGTAATAATAATTGTTGGATGGTGGTGACAGTATGAGGAATCTAGTTTCCATCATTGTTATTGTTGTTCGACATTATCAAAATATCTCCTCTTAAGATTGTTAGAAAATAGCACTCAATAATGGGCAATGAGCCTGTCGAACAGAAAAAAAAATAAACAAATAAAAATATAACAAGTCGAGTTAAGAAAAGACCCTTTTTTTCTTAAGACGAGATACGCCCAGTGTAGTGCTCACTAGTCCTTGCGTATTGTCTTCCAAAGATAAAATGACTTCATCTCTAGAGAAATAGCAACACAATCTTGAGAGCTCCGACAAACTTTTGGTACTTGAGAATTGAGCTTGATGCAAGGATGGAAAACTATGCAAAGATTTTCGATTTTTGTATTTTAAAATGATGTATGATTACCCTTATATATAGGTCTCCAACATAGGGGGTTACACCTGAAATTGGTGGGAATTTAGTGTCCAAAAATGGGTCTTTTAATGCAAGTTAACATCCTATTCAAAAATAAGAAACAGTAAAAAACGCTCACGGTGCTGCAGCATAGCATGCTGCATTCTGCTCACATTACTGCACCCGGCGTACTGTAGTAAGCTCACATTACTACACCCGATATGCTGCATTCTGGACACGTTACTACACCCGGTGTGCTGTAGTAAGCTCACGTTACTGCACCCGAAGTGCTGCATTCTGGACACGTTACTGCACCCGACGTATTGCAATAAGCTCACGTTACTGCACCCGTTGCAGTAGGCTAGGTGCGTGTAGCAAGCACACGTTACTATACCCATTACATTCAGCAAGTACACGTTACTACACCCGCTGCATTCAGCAACTGCACTTGTAGCATTCAGCAAGCACACGTTACTGAACCCATTATAGCAACCTGTTCCCATCACTGCATTTTTTGCCCAAAAAGATAAACCCGGGTCAGGTAAAACCCGTGTCACGCCCCGAAATCTTTTCACATTTTATCAGAGTTTTTACTCGGGCGTGAAGATAGAATAAGCAAGGGACGCATGCCAACAGAAAGAAATAAGTAAGGGACAACAGAAGAAAGAGGTAAGGGACGAAGTGAATCTCTCACTTATCAACAACCGGCCTCTGTCGTTAGTCATTGGTCTCTCTACCGATATATAGTACATCAAATGCAGCGGAAACTCATCTGGATCTCACATCCTTACATATACCAAAATATTACAAAACCTGAGCTTAACCAAAACATAGTTTGAAAATGTTTAAGAGACCTCGTCTCATTACAACAAAACCAGATACAGTACTTCCTCTCTCCTCCTAGGGTTCCCCATGCACATCATCGTCTGTAGTGTGAGTACAGATTAAGGGGTAAGTGCGTGGAATACACTTGTGGGGGATAAAATCCACCTCATATATCCCAAGACAGAATTAAATACCGAAAAGCTAACCACGGTCATGTTGTCACAGCACATATATATGCAAAACAGATATTAGAAATGACAAGGGACGAATAGGTGCGGAATTCCTCCGTCTTATCCTATGAACGGTCTCACACCGCTAGTGCATTTCAAGAGGCTCACAACACCTCCACAGAGTAGTAGAAAATAGCAGGGGACGAACAGAATGCATGATCAGATGACCTCTGTCCTTTCACAGTTATATCATGGCACAGCAAGTATAAACACAGCACTTAGTATTCCTCAATCATACGTTTACTTAGGGAAAACGATAAACAGAAGAAGAGTTAGAAATTACCCCCACCTCGTTCAGTGGTTTCCCGCGTGAGTCG
Source organism: Scutellaria minor (assembly GCA_954870855.1). Classification (NCBI taxonomy): domain Eukaryota; kingdom Viridiplantae; phylum Streptophyta; class Magnoliopsida; order Lamiales; family Lamiaceae; genus Scutellaria; species Scutellaria minor. Next base: position 25,103,089 of record OX940725.1, read on the forward strand.
AAAGGTCTAAAGATATGGTGATACAAGCTCAATCCAACAAGTAATCAAATCTTAATCCAATAAATTGCCTACATAAGTTACGTTATACTCAGATCTTTATTAATTATAATTAAAGCGATAAACGTATACTCGACGAGTCGAAGGACCTAAAGATTGGATAAGACACAAGCTCGTTCGGTGTTGATACAAGCTCGACAACGTATATAAGTTTGAAAGTGCATTGGTATCAAGGGTTGACCTCGACCGGGCCCTCGACCCTCGGTCGACAACTTTTCGTCGGCTAAGACTCGATGGTAAAGGATATAAAGGAAAAGAAACGGAAAAGGATTGGAAACACGGCGTTACCCGACACGCGTCTCGCACCCGGCGCCCACTCCCGGCGCGCCCTGGCCGCGCACGACCGTGCCCCATGGCGCACGACCGTGCCCCATGGCGCACGACCGTGCGCCAACACCCAGCAAGTTTTGTCTGGCCGCGCACGACCGTGCTCCCCTAGCACGACCGTGCGCCAGCCTCCAACGGTTTCTGCCAGCTGGGGCACGACCGTGCCCCACGGCACGACCACGCGCCAGCAGCCTGCGCCCAGCAACCTCGTTTCCGCCCGGCGTTTCCGGTCACTTCATTCCATACTCCTCGTCCCAACTAGTACATCTCCGATACTAAACCAAACTCCCCCAACCTCATCTCACACGCACAACCTTATATATATACAAACACAAACATCTCAAAAACGTTTGGCCGGCGACCGAAGACCTATCGTCACATTCGTCGACGCATCACCAGCACCGGTTATCACTTTCTTCATGGCGGCACCACTCGTACCGCCCTCAACAGAGATCATACTCAAACACACACACACGCAAACATGCATATATCGTAACCAACCCGTCATAACTCCGACACCACCACGCATAGCGGCGTCGTCCCCCCAACAACTCACATTCGTCTCCATGAGAACCCCCGACAACATCTCCAATTAAAAGGACGAAGAAAACGAGAGAAAACCGAGAAGAGAGAAAAGTTGGCTAGGGTTAGGGTTTAGGGTTTTGCAAAGGTTTTTCACCGTTTTCCGGCAAACGACAAGTCGAAATAGAAATCCGAGACTTGTTCTAGACTCGACTCATCAAAACCTACATTGTGTGCGAAAATCAGTCGAAACCGACCACTTCGAAATATTCCGGCGAACTCCGATGGCGGCACCACCTCGCCGGTGGCGGCTCCGGCAGCGGCGCCGGTGGTGGCACGCCGAAGGCTGAAAAAGAAAAGAGAGAGAAGAGAGACTTACGTGTAAACGTCGCTTTTTGGCTCGTTCGAAGAAAGGGGTGAAAATGAACTGAGGTGAGCTCTTATTTATAGATTTCAGAAGTTACTATTCACCGTAAATATCTCGGTAAATATCTTGGTAAATATCTTTTGATATTTCCGAAACCTCGTGGTTTACTCTTTTTATCGTCGTTCGAGTTACAGATCTCCGATTGACCTCTAGTTCGTCTCTATCTTCTCGTTTTTCGAAATCGCATCTAGTGATATAAAAATATCCTACATCCCACATCTAGGTAAATTATCCTTCTCCTACGGGTGTTAGACACTTATCTGAAACGCACGTATTTAAACAGTTAAAACATCCGCACATATATATTAAATCCCGAGTTAAAATATTTAATTAATATATTATGTTTCATTTTGGTCCGGGGTGCTACAACCCGAGCCCCATCCGCCCAATATCCAATTGCCAAGGCCTAAGGCCCAACGGTCGAGGTCGGGTGCGGGCCGAGTTGAGCCATGTGCGTGCTTGTGTGTGTTGCACAAGCATACTACTCCAATAGTATACTAATTACTAAGCCTCTTCTCATGGCTTAACTTACACTTACATTTTCAAGGTCCATTTTCCTATGTGGGATTGTTAAACATTCCTCCCATATTCAAGACCTATCATTCTCATTTCAAGTGGCCAACTTTGATGCTTAATTTTTCACTCACCAAAAATTGGTTTTGAGCGATTCAAAATGCCTCGATTATCTACTCCAAACGTATATTAATCTTTTGGCATCCAATCCTTAAAAAGATTAACTCTTAGCCACTTAATAATTGGTCAAAGTGGTGACACCCACCACTTTTAACAACCAATTTTTCAACAACCGTTGTTTACATTAAATTTGTTTATAGAATTTATTATAAACCTTTGATACCATTTCTTATGTAGGACCTAAATTTACTGCTACAATGTGATCTATGTAACTTAGACATATCATGCAACACAATCTATTTAAGATTAACAAGGAAAAGGTAGAAACCTTTAAAATTACAGAAAAATAAATTTCGTCAAATACATAAAACCTTCAGACCAACAAAACATCAACAGCCCAAAAACACCATCATCCTTGGATTTTTACGGGTAGATCAGATGAACAAAACAGTCTTTCAAGGCCTTATGTATGCCAGAATTTATCTTACACCAATCTAAAATCTTAAACAAATCATCTTCCATTATCATGAACTAAGTTTTAAAATTTATAGGTCCATGAATCAAATAATCACATAATTTCAGATATAATTTAACATATAAGAATCTAGCCTATAAGGTTATTCATAATAACAAAATAAAATTTCAAAAAAGGAAAAAAATTACTTACAAAGTAAAAGCTTATTTAATTCCTCGAGAATAATATGATACAAGAAAAGTTTTTACAAGCGGGAAAAGAAAAAAAAACTCAAAACAAAGATTACAAAAAACTCTCCTTTAAAATGAAAGAAAACTCCTCTATTTATACAAGAGTGAGAAGAGAAAACTACATAACTCTAATCAGGAAAAACAACATTATTCGGATTAATTATTCGACCAACCTTATCAGTTTGTCTGAAGGAAATTTTCTTGAAGCGACATTTACATTCTTGTTGGCTTTATTAGTTCAGTAGTCCTTATCAAATAATCATCATGGCTTACGTCAAACCATATCAAACCCAATCTTTTAGAAATTGTTTCTAATTTTTTTCCATTAAATTTTGCTGATCTGATTATCCTTTCATGTGGAAAACTTTTATTCAATAATTTTTCCTTTTTTCCTCTGGATTCCACAGCTCTTGTTTTATAACACATTCTTTTCAAATTTTTGTATGCTCCTTGGTTTATTTTAGCAAACATATATCCATATGGATGATCCAAGCACTAATTTGTTTGAAAATTATAATTGCACATTTCCCTACAATTATCTAGATGAACTGCAATTTTTTTGTTGTCTCCTTGTAGTAATTCTACCTCTGTAAATGGATTAAGAATAAATATTGGACCATTTTGCTCATGGAACCGTCTCTGCAATTTTTTATCCTTAAAAATAAAGAAAAATAAATTATATATAAATATATGTACACACGCATACAATATATATATATATGAAAGTACATAACATATACGTTGGGCATTATAACATAATAAATAACACTATTATAATTATAACAATAAAAGTAATGATAAATAAGAAAGAAAAATAAAAGGAAACTTATCATCAAGCTTGGAATGATGCAGCATAGAGTATACCTCTTTTTCTCTCTTATCTCTATCACATACGTCTCTCTCTCCCTCTCATCCCTTTCATTTCTTTTCTGATAAAACTAACTACACAACTCTATTACTCTATTTTCTCTCTCAACTCACTGCCGCCGACTCCACCACCGACGTCAATGGTCGTCTCTATTTTTGGCCAATCTTCACATCGTCTCGAAGCTCTCCTTAAGCTCATCATAAATTCGAGCTTGAATCTCTGTTTTGCCATCGCCTCCACCACAAAACGACGATGAGAATGCATGATTTCACCATTTCCCTTTTCTTCCTATCTATTTTATATCTCTATCTATCCCTCTCTTTCTTGTTGTTGTTGTGGTTGTATCGCCGGTACAAGTTCTCGCATTTGTGAGTGCTATCTTTGATGTGCTCCACCATTTTGACGATGCTTGGAGATGGGATTTAGCTATGATTGGGTGTGTGAGAGATTGAGTTTGATGGTGGTTCGGTCGCTGACCATAGACGTCAATGAGTAGTGGTGTTGGGGTTAATTGAGAAAGCTGCCACCACCTATGGTGGTGTGGTGGAGAAACAAGGACAGGGTATGGGGACCAGAGACGGGGGTAGAAAGGGGTGGTGATAAAGCTTGTGAGTTAATTGTGTGTGATGACGGACGTGTTAAAATTACAATTGAGGTGTACAGTTGTCAGCGACATGTGGTCATCGGCCGGAGCGGAAAAGGGCGGCGGACATGGGTACGTCAAGACCAATGAATGCGATAAATGTGTTTACATTAAGAATACTAAAAATGGCTACGTCATTCTATGTCTTTACTTAGATGACATGCTCATTGTTGGGAGCAATGATAAGATTTTTAAGTCCACTAAAGATATATTAAATATGAAATTTGATATGAAGGATATGGGTCCGGTCGATGTGATCCTTGGAATTAAAATCCATAGATTGCCAGAAAGACTTGTGTTAAGTCAATCGCATTATGTTGATAAAATTCTTGAGAAGTTTAACAAGGATGATTCAGCATATGCCAGGACCCCGATAGATCCTAGTCAACATCTATTGAAAAATCGAGGAGACAGTGTGTCTCAAGTTGAATACTCAAGAATAATTGGAAGTTTGATGTACTTAATGAGTTGTACGCGACCAGACATTGCCTATGCTGTCAGCAGACTCAGCAAATATACTAGTAATCCAGGTAGTGATCACTGAAAAGGAATCGTGAGAGTACTAAGATATTTGAGGTACACTCGTGAGTTTGGCCTGCATATTCTAAATATCCAGCTATAGTTGAAGAATACATTGATGCAAACTGGATATCGAATATAAAGGACTCTAAGTTCACAAGTGGATTTGTTTTCACACTAGGTGGTACAACTGTTTCATGGAAGTCTTCTAAACAAACAGTGATTGTAAGGTCCATTATGGAGTCTGAGTTTATCACTCTAGATAAATATGGAGAATAAGCGGAATGACTTCGTCACTTCTTATAAGATATTCTAACGCGACCTAATTCTGTGCCCGTAATTTGTATTCATTGTGATAGCCAGTCGGCTATAGGAAGAGCATAAAGCCACATGTATAATGGTAAGTCTAGACATATTCGTCGAAGACATAATACCATTAGACAACTACTCTTTATTGGGTTAATCCCGATTGATTACGTAAAATCAAAAAATAATTTGGTGGATCCATTAACTAAAGGGTTAAATAGAGATTTAGTTGTAAAATCGTCAAGAGGGATGGGATTAAAGTCTTTTGGAGAAAGAGTCGAGACAAAGGAAACCCAACTTAGTTGACTGGAGATCCCAAGATCTAGGTTCAAAAGGACAACCTAATTGTTAAAACTCAAAAGATCACTGTAGGGGATATTTCTATATTTCTCAAAGCCCATTCTTAAGATGAAATAGTGATGATGTAGGAGATTAGGTTAAGCTTAAGGCTTTTAATGATTCTTTCATTTCGTTATTGATAAAGAATCACCTATGTGAAAAAGAAGTGGGCCCGTTTCAAAGGGAATTGTTCAAAAACTTGATTCTTAGCAATTCTCGCAGAACCAGGTCGATGTTCATCCAGTTCACCATCCGGAAAGAGTTCATGCTTGACTCATTGTTTTGTTGTCGTTGTATCCTAGGAAGTAGACATCGGTTAAGTCCTCAAGCACCTTGGAGGAAATGAATTTGTTTTAAGGAAACTATGGTGTCACAGGCCTCGACTTTCTCGTTTTATTTCCACGCCATTTCCTACTAACATTTTTTTCATTCTGTTTAAGTGAATCATAGATTAGTTTTAAGTCAAGAAGATAAGTTGAAGATGGAGGATTTAGCAATTCAGTAGCCAACTGATCAAAGAAGAAGATATTGCATGCAACAAAGAAGGTCACTACTGAATGCAACAGAAGAAAACAGTATTTGGATACTGTAAGTAGAATAATACAATAGCACAGTAAGCAGAGCGAATACAGCAAGTTGCATTACTACAAAGGTTGTAGAAAGCAAAGTACTGCACTTTTAGTCAAAGAAAGACAGAAAGAATGAATTGACAAACACACACATCAATGTAGTTCGAGGAAGATCAGTGTCGTCCAAGGTAATGTCACTTCAAAACTAGCCAATAGAGATAAACTGATCAATGTAGTACTGAGGACCAGTAACCAATCGATACGTGGCCTGACAAACTACAACAAACTTGCAACCTAGTACAGCCGCATTAAATAGCCTGGAGTGCAGGATAAGAAAAATTAAAAGCGAACCTTTAGAGGCAATTAATGCGAGCTCAATAACACTTGAAGAGGATTCAAATTCAAAGAAGTATATCTCTCTTCAACAGACATATTTCTTCACCTATAAATAGAAGAAGAATTGACTAAAACAACTACTGAAAAACTGATCACTCATTTTTAAGTAAGAACAAGCTCTCAAACTCTCAAGCATTCAACTCGCAAGTTTCAAGTCACTCAACCTCTAAGAGAAGCAGTCAAGCCTTAGAAGCATTCGAGCTCAAGATCCATCAAGGCTGTTTTAAGCATCAGTTGAAGAAATCTATATACTTTTAACTTTTGTGTTATGTGCTTAGGTTGTTTCAGTGGTGTCCTCAGTTGATAGGATTTAGATCCCTCCTAAGTGTCTAACCTTAGGAGTTCAAGGTACTAACTCTATGTGAGTTTTAGGATCATGTGTGGATCAGTCTTATGGATTTGAGAAACATATGCGGAAGCTGAATCTTAGTAGGTGCAAACTTGTTATGTTGATAGTTGTAATAGTCAAAGTCCTATAAAACAACTTGTGTGCAGAATGGACGTAGAAGGATTACATCACATTCAAACCACTATAAGCCTTGTGTGTTTACCTTTCTATTTTAGCATTTCTGATTCTTATATCTATCTACATTTTTCATTACATCATTCTACATTCAAGTTTTGTTAAAACTCATATTTCTGAAAAGGTTTAAAAAAAAACTTTATCAAAAGTTTAAGTTTCCGCTGCATAAGATCTTCGGTACAGTGAGCTACGTTGCACTCTAGCCCAATAAGCTATACTGCAATTTGTGTTGTATTCTGTTATAGGATACAGTGTTGCAAGTTCGAAAAAGTTTGAAAAATCGATAGAGGTTCATTCATCCCCCTTTGAACTTATGTACCACTTAGGACCAACACATATCCATTTCGTACTTTAAGCATGTTATAGTATGCAACAAAGTCATCCTTACATTTCATGGAGTTTTCCTACATGAACCATTTGAGAGATGAATTATTAACATAATATTTTATTTTAAAGATAGTTATTGCATATTGAAACCTCATTTATGAAGAGAGTACACGCACTACCACGAACAATGGTAAATACCAGATGTCCAAACCGTCTTTGGTGCGTCTTTTTCTCTCTTCCTCGTTGAGCACATCCGCAGCCATATCCACAACCTATTTTATAGAAAAACTCGTAAATATGCAAAGGGTTATATTCTATTAACATAATAACTAGAAAAGTTCAAAATTAACATTAGAATAGAGAACACATATTATATTGCACAACCAGCATCCTTGAAGCATTGTCTTCAATTCAGTATGTGTTAACAATAATATATGGAATGTCATATCTAATCTTTAATAATAATAATAATATGAAAAATAATAATAATATTATTATTACTATTATGATAACAATAATAAACATAATATTATTATAATAATATTACATCATTCTTATTTATATTATTATTATTTATTATTGTTATCATTATTATCAAAGAAATACCATAAGGACACATGAACATCATCACATGTAATATGGTTAATTAATTTATGTTACTTAGCAATATTAATAAATAATATAAAAATATTAGTTAGATATTTTGTCAATTACATATGCTGGACTTCAATAATATATATTATAAATTAAACAATCCAGCTAAAATATAAATAAATATAAAAAAATATTCATCTAGTGTAGATTGAAAATGATTAACCAAATTTTTAGATCATGGGTTTTAAATATAATATGTTTATTGTTAAATTTTAATTTTAATTTTTTTATCATTGGATTGAAAATTGTATGGACATAAAAGCAGATAAAAAAAAATATCACGCCCCAAAATCTTTTGGTAAAAATATTAGAGTTTTTCATTTTTGGGCGAGAAGAGAGAAAGTGGAAGAAGACGTACATGATATAAAATAAAAAGAAAAAGGAGAGGATAAGAAGAGATACACTTAAAAAACATCGGATACAACCGATAAACTAGAGTTTTGAAACCTTACGCAGCGGAAAAACATCAGGATCTATCACAAGAAAGGAGAAATACAGTTTTCGGTTTTACAAACGATCAACAAAGCTTTAAAAGTCAAATCCGGACAAAGGACACAGCTGATAGAGCACCCCTCTCTCTACGCGTCAAGATTCTCTTCTTCTCCTGTAGTGTGAGTACATAATAGGGGTGAGTGCGTTGAATACACTCATGGGGATACTTTCCAAGTTTTAATATTATTAAGTCGATCACGTATTAAACAGTTATAATAATTCAGCAATTAAACACAACACATAATACAAAACACATAACTCAATTCATAAATGAACGCACAACCCATGACTCACCAATGGACACTAAGCCCAATTGGACACTCAGCCCATGACTCACTAATGGACACGCATCCCAATGGACACTCAGCCCAATTGGACACTCTGCCCATGACTCACTATAGACACACAGTCCAATGGACATTAAGCCCAATCGGACACTCAGCCCATGACTCACTAATGGACACGCAACCCAATTGACACTAAGCCCAACCCTATCACACTATCTTAAAATAAACACAGTATATCATCACAACACATAGTATATCATCACAGCACGTAGAGATCAACAGTTCAAATATCAAATAGGGAAAACAGTAAACACATAGAGTATAGAAGTTACCCCCACCTCGTTCGGTGGTTACCACGTGAGTAGCGAGTATCAAAGATCTCGTATCTCAGATCTCGTGTTTCAAACCTCGTGTCTCGAATCTCATGTCTCAGATCTCGTGTCTCAATATTCAATCCAACTGATAGCCTACATACGTTACAATATTCTTAGATCCTTAATAATATATAATTAAAGCTGTAAAAGTCTCCGGCGGAGAAACGGTCTTTAAATATGCGACGGATCGAGAGCTCTAAAGATTGGATTTGAAGAAATGAGAATGGATAATTAATCCATATAGCTGAGATGATAGAGAATGAAATTTGGGTCACAACGGAAAAAGAATGAGCTCAATCGGAGTTAAAACGAGCTCAAACGGAACATTTTAGGTTCAAAGGTATTTTGGTAATTTTGGTCAAAGGGTTGACTTTGACCGGGCCCACGACCCTCGGTCAACGACATCTCATCGGCAACGACTCGATGTTGACGTACGATGGAAATAATGAGGTTCGGATCGAAAATACGGCGTCGCGTGCGATGGGACACGCGCGTCCCCGGCACCGGGTGAAAAACCCGGCAGCTTGGCCAAGTTTCTAGGCAGCTCACCACCTGGCACTCCCGGCGCCGGGCTGCTTAACAGCCCCTCTTCCCGGCGCCACCAGCCACAGCGGCACTGCCGTCTGCCACCACCACCAGGTCCGTCGGAAACCTTGCACCGCCGGCTACCACCTCCGGCCATCCTTTACCGGATTCTGGCTGTGAATAATGCCCGAAACTTCGCCGCAAACCCTTCGTCATCACATTCGCAAAACCAAACCCCACCCTTTCCAAACTCTGGCCGGCGACTTCCAGTCGCCGGCGACCACCCCCATACCTCCAGATCGCCGGCCGGCAACTTCCAATCACCGGAACCCTCCGATTCCGGCTGGTGACTTCCAGTCACCGGCAACCCTTCCGGAGCAGCCCAACACACACACAGCAAGGTTATATACACACGCACATATAAACGTATACACACACACCTACTGTTCCAGCTTGGCTAGTGGCCACCTACCGCCGGCCATCACTCCCCACCCATCGGAACCACTGGCCGGCGACCTCCAGTCCCCGGCCGCCACCTACTGGCTGCGCATAACAGTCCCAACAACTACCAATCTCACACACATAAAACACACACACTCAAACCATGCAAACCCTAACCCTTCCAGCCCATTCTCGGCTCTGGCCGGTGATTTCCAGTCGCCGGCCACCACCTCCAACCCATCACACACACACCCAGCTATTGTCTCAGCAAGTTTTCTGGCGAGAGAAGAGAGGAAGAGAGCTGACGGGAAGAGAGAAGAGAAAGGGATGAGAGAGAAAGATTGGCCGGATCTTTGACCGGCGATTGTCGGAGGAGGAGAGATCCGTTCAGAAATCCTAATGGTATAAAATAAAATCCTATGTTCCACGTCTAAGAAAAATATCGATCCAAAGCACACTTTTATCACGCATCTGAAACGCACGTAATTAATTAAACAGTCCAAATATACGCACATAGTTATTAAGTCATGCGTTAAAATATTTAATTAATAAATTATGTTTCGTTTTGGTCTAGGGCGCTACATCCCTTACCCCTTAAAATAATTTCATCCTCGAAATTGAATGCGTACTTAAGAACGTCAAAACTAGATGCTCTGTCAAACTCCCATCCTCTTATTCCCGTGTTGTTTCGTTCCTTCCATTTCTCGTCAAGGGAATAACTCAGGCTTGCAAGTTCCTTGATTATTTGGCTAAGCTCAATGTTCAGAACTTTCCTCGGTCCTGAGCTTTTCCAATTCTTTCTCGATCTTTCCTGATCTAACCGCATTTCTTCTTTTCATTCTTCTCCTTCTTCAACTCATAATACTGATTGATGATATATCTGCGCCCTTGACTTTTATCAGGTGATACCCAGACCTTAAGTCAATCTTCGAGAACACACTAGCACCTCTTAATTGATCGAAGAGATCTTCAATCCGAGGCAGTGTATACTTGTTCTTTATTGTCCGCTTGTTCGACTCTCGATAGTTGATACACATCCGTAAGCTCCCATCTTTCTTCTTCATGAAGAGCACTGGAGCTTCCCAAAGCGACATGCTTGGTCCGATGGAACCTTTGTCCAACAGTTCTATTAGTTGGACCTTCAGTTCTTGCAATTCCTTCGGTGTCATCCGATATGAAGCTTCCAACACCGGTGTTAATCCTAGGATGAGATCGATCTTGAAGGTCACTTGTTGATCCGGTGGAGGACCAGATAAATCCTCAGGGAACACGTCCATGAATTTTTATCACCGGCACATTTTCGATAAAAGTCGATCCTTGCTCGGGGTTCACCGTGTTGACCATCCAAGCTTCGCATTTTCTTTTGCTAAGCATCTGGGTTGCCTTCATAACCCAGAAAATCCTTAGGCCAACTTTACTCAGATCTCATGAAAGATGAACTCCGATTTTCCAGGTACTTGAAAGGTAATTTCCCTCGCACGACACCTGATTATCGTGTGATTTTTTCTTAAGACAATCATTTCTATAATCACCTCATGTCCTTCATCTCTAACGCATATAGATCGGCTAAAAGAATTCTATTCCCAAGCGCGATCCTTAAACCTTGGCAAAGGTGTTTCGTTCGTATCGTTCTATAGATGACATACGAAGACTAACCCTTGTAGTCTATCCCACGTAACCCAACAACATAAAACAACAAATAACAAAAATGGTACCATAGTACCGGTAAACGTTACTCCATAAATCATATAACATCTCATTAGATTCTTTGTCATTCGTTCATCATCGTAGCATAACATGATCTAATCTCAATAGATCCTTTGTCTTTCGTTCATCATCGTAGCATAACATGGTCATGTCGGATAGCGTATACCCAACTTGCATAAACAAGCCAGAAAAGTATAACATACACAGAACATCATGAAATACTTCACAGACATCTACACGTGGTTTCCTATAGACCTCGAGTTTCAAAACCAACCTTACGTATCACAACCATGAACTGAGAAAACACACCAACTAGCTCATCCTGTTGTAAACAAAGGCCAATGGTAATCTCAACTATCAGTCACATAACCTCTACTAATGCAATCAACCATTTACGCACACAAGCTCACGTTGTTGCAGTCAGCGGCCCTTGTGGTTACCCACATGAACTCACGCAGCTACAGTCAGCGGCCTTTGTGGCGGCGGCCAAAAGCAGTGCGTCGATTGTAGTGACGTCAAGAAGGTTTTTAAAGGATCTTTTTATCGTGGTTGTAATGACGTTAAGAAGGTTTTAAAAGATCCTTTCCATCATAAAACTATACCCTTAACACCTCCTCGTACCTTAAACGATCTATCCCAGATAAGCAAGATAACACTCATGATTAGGGAAAGACACGTATAGAGAGTGGATGGTGCTTATCCGTTTCTTTTCGAAAAGACTCTCATTTTCAAAACACGTTTTTCTCATTTTCTTTCTTCTAAAACAGGTTTGAGCAAAGCCCTACAAAGGGTAGAACTAAGCTCTGATACCATCTGTCACGCCCCAGAATCTTTTGGTAAAAATATCAGAGTTTTTCATTTTTGGGCGTGAAGAGAGAAAGGGGAAGAAGACATACATGATATAAAATAGAAAGAAAAATGAGAGGATAAGAAGAGATACACTTAAAACATCGGTTTGATATAGCGCCCCAGACCAAAACAAAATATAATTTATTAATTAAATATTTTAATGCATGACTTAATAACTATGTGCGTATATTTGGACTGTTTAATTAATTACGTGTGTTTCAGATACGTGATAAAAGTGTGCTTTGGATCGATATTTTTCTTAGACGTGGAACATAGGATTTTATTTTATACCATTAGATGCGTCTTGGAAAGATGAGAAGATAGAAATGAACTAGGGGTCAATCGGAGACCCATAGCTCAAACGGCGACGAAAAGGGCAAAACCTGAAGTTTCGAAAAAATCGGAAGATATTTCGGTGAATAGTAAAATGGGATTTCTACGTGAATAGTAATCTTGAAAAATCAACCGATGATTAGTGATTGAGATATTTTGGATGAATAGTAACTTTCCGAATTTCTATAAATAGGGCCTTCCCCGATTCATTTTTCACCGTTTTTCCGAACGAGCCGAATGCGCTGAAAACACATAAGTCTGGAAGTCGCCGGCCGGTGTCCTAGGCGGCGGAGGAGAGTCTCCGGCGGCAGGTGGCCACCGGCCAAGGGCTGAGTTGGCAAGGGTTTAGTGTGTGTGTATCTTGCATGCGTGTGTGTATATGGGTGGCTGTTGTGATGGTGGCCGGAATCGGAGGGTTGCCGGTGATCTGGAGGTTGGGGGTGGTCGCCGGCGACTGGAAGTCGCCGACCGGTGTTTGGAAAGGGTGGGGTTTGGTTTTGCGAATGTGATGACGAAGGGTTTTGCGGTGAAGTTTCGGGCACTATTCACGGTCAGAATCTGGCAAGGGATGGCCAGAGGTGGTAGCCGGCGGTACAAGGTTTCCGATGGACCTGGTGGTGGTGGCAGACGGCGGTGCCACCGCAGCTGGTGGCACCGGGAAGAGGGGCTGTTGAGCAGCCCGACACCGGGAGCGTCGGGTGGTGAGCTGCCTAGAAACGTGGCCAAGCCGCCGGGTTTTTCACCTAGGAACACGCGTGCCCCGTCGCATGCAACGTCGTATTTTCGATCCAAACCTCATTTTTTCCATTGTACATCAACATCGAGTCATCGCCGACGAGATGTCGTTGACCGAGGGTCGTGGGCCCGGTCAAAGTCAACCCTTTGACCAAAATTACCAAAATACCCCTGAACCTAAAATGCTCCGTTTGAGCTCGTTTTAACTCCGATTGAGCTCATTCTTTTTCCGTTGTGACCCAAATTTCATTCTCTATCATCTCAGCTATATGGATTGATTATCCATTCTCATTTCTTCAACTTCGATCTTTAGAGCTCTCGATCCGTCACGTATTTAAAGACCGTTTCTCCACCGGAGACTTTTACAACTTTAATTATATATTATTAAGGATCTAAGAATACTGTAATGTATGTAGGCTATCAGCTGGATTGAATATTGAGACACGAGATTTGAAACACGAGATTCGAGACACGAGGTTTGAAACATGAGATCTGAGATACGAGATCTTTGATACTCGCTACTCACGTGGTAACCATCGAATGAGGTGGGGGTAACTTCTAAACTCTATGTGTTTACTATTTTCCCTATTTGATATTTGAACTGTTGAACTCTACGTGTTGTGTTTATATATTGTGTTTGTCTCACGATAGTGTGATAGGGTTAGGCTGAGTGTCCAATTGGGCTGAGTGTCCATTGGGCTGCGTGTTCATTAGTGAGTCATTGGGCTGAGTGTCTGATTGGGCTGCATGTCCATTAGTGAGTCATGGGCTGAGTGTCCAATTGGGCTGAGTGTCCAATTGGGCTGAGTGTCCATTGGGTTGCGTGTCCATTAGTGAGTCATAGGCTGAGTGTCCAATTGGGCTTAGTGTCCATTGGGCTGTGTGTCCATTGGTGAGTCATGGGTTGTGTGTCCGTTTATGAATCGAGTTATGCGTTTTGTATAATATGTGATATGTTTAAGTGCTGAATTATTATATCTGTTTAATACGTGATCGGCTTGACAATATTAAAACTTGAAAAGTATCCTCACGAGTGTATTCAATGCACTCACCCCTATTCTGTACTCACACTACAGGAGAAGAAGAGAATCTTGACGCGTAGAGAGAGGGGTGCCCTATCAACTGTGTCCTTTGTCCGGATTTGACTTTTAAAGCTTTGTTGATCGTTTGTAAAACCAAAAACTGTATTTCTCCTTTCTTGTGATAGATCCTGATGTTTTTCCGCTGCGTAAGGTTTCAAAACTCTAGTTAATCGGTTGTATCCGATGTTTTAAGTGTATCTCTTCTTATCCTCTCCTTTTTCTTTCTATTTTATATCATGTACGTCGTATTTCCCTTTCTCTCTTCATGCCTAAAAATGAAAAACTCTGATATTTTTACCAAAAAATTCTGGGGCGTGACAAAAAAAAGAACGGTCAAAACAATAGACACTATTTACAAGAAAAAAAAATATTCCTTATATCCTTTTTTGTCAAACCATGTTCCTTAAATATCCATAAATGGAACTTATATTTCGACAATTAATGAATTAAAAATCTTATTATGTATTGCAGAAATCATATATTTAAATTTAATGTCAAAACAATAAAATTACATTCTAAAATATTACAAAGATTAATTTAATATGTTGTATAAGTGACCTAGTATTTATTATTATCTATACATATGTGTTTTAGTAAATAATCATGTAGAATTTTCAATTGTCCTCATCAAATTGATAATAATTATCAAACAACATGAAAGTTTGATTCAAGTGGATAAGAATATTATGTTATTTGTGCATCAAACAAAACATGAAATTCAATTAAGATGGTCACGCTTACACATTTTGTAGTGAGTTGTCCATGACATACATCATGATCTTCATATTCTCTTCACCTGTCATCTCTCGTGCTTTTGGGAATGGATAGACATTCATAAGGTTGTGTTTGGTATTCCATTTCGAGTCAGACTCACTCAAGGCCTTGGTATCTTGTTTTAGTTCGGCGTGCACTTTAGATGTTTTGAGAATTGATTTTGGAGTGGTCGATCGGTCTACCTATAATTTGAAACAAATAAAATAATTTATATAAATAACATAATGAAGCAACATTGGGCTTTGAAATTTTTAATTGGACAAGTGATCCTTATACTTTAATATAGTGCTTACCATTTCATTGGCTAGTAGCATAGTGTCGTAGTGCTCTTGTTTAACAATACTTTCAAGTTCATCAACTAACCAAATTATACAATATATATTGTCCACATCCACATTTTTCATAGAAGGATTCTTAATTTCAAATGCAATCTTGGTGGTTTTCTCAAATCGTGTCTCCGTCAACCGTTTCATTGTTTCCCTCATATTCATGATCTCGTTGACCAAAGATGACATAATAATTGATGATTCCACAATGCTTTGTGGTTTTATTTTATCCAACAGCTCCATCAAAGCTATCTCCACTGCTTCGTTTGTTTCTCTAAGGAATGACATGTCCTCATAAGTTTGTCTCAAGCAACTTATGATTTCACAATTTTGGGTTTGTAATCGAACCGCCATTTTCTCAATAGTCCTCACATCCTATTTACAAGACCATCTTCCAGTCTTGTTGCTCCTATTAACTCATCTTCTTGTATTTTGTTTTCACAAACTTTATTGTTATCCTGTTTTTTCACATTAGGTCCATTATAAGATAATCATGACTCCGATAAATGAGGATATGAAATTGCTTATTTACCAAATTGTGCATAATGCAAAATACAATATTTGATCAGTCATTCCTAAGTAGGAAAGAATTTAAAATTTTAAACTTAAAAGTTGTAAGCCATACATGACATGATGCCAATATCATTATATCAATTATATTAATAATAATTATTATTATTATTATTCACACACATAATAACATGATGAGTTTGATCATGATGATGATGAAGAATTATGCTAATAATAATAATAATAATAATAACAATAATGATAATAGTCAGATTTATGATTTATGATAAAGTCGAAACTTTTAAAGTATTGCAATGATTAGAAGGTCATAATTAAACATGTTTTAAAAATGAGTAATTATGTTGCCATATATAAGCATTACTTAATAAGTCGTTCAAACAAAAATAATTGTAATTATTCATTTGGTTGCATGCATAAAATAAAATTAAAAAAATTAATTTGAATAAAGCCTTCCATATCTCTAAGGTGATGTCTAGATCAATTTTATTTTTTTCAAAAACCATGTAAAGATACACATCAAATATGCCATGTATGTTATTGAATTCAATACACCCAAACAATACTTTAAAATAATTTACTTTTCCATTAAGCGATATACAACTTAGTTAAATTTCCAGTACATATAACCTTAAAGATTTATTTCCTAAAAAAAGTCCTTTGAGTTTTATCTTATTTATCATCACTGATTTGCACCAACATTCATGTTTATGAACAAAACAATACTTTTCTTTGTATCGTCGTTGTTATCCCTAATCTCGACAACGGGCACATCCACTCGGACCATCCTGTAGCACCACCCTCAAGAAGTAGATTTGTATTATGACACGATATAAATTAGTTAATAGACATAATTATAATTAATAGTTACAAACTCACAGTAATGTTATAGTATCGACCTTATACACTAACCTGTAGAAAAATACTGTAACCCGATATCAAACAATTTGGTTGATATTTTGGATATCTCACAATACCTTCCACCATTTTTTCAAAGAATAAGGAAGCAGGAAGCCCAATTCTTTCAAGGTATGGTGGTCGCGTCGAGCAAGGAAAATAAGTATTGCACATTGATGTCGTAACTAGAACTGGTGCCCAATAAAGTAGCAATAGCAAAGAGTATGAACCTCTGAATGAAATCGGCACCGATATCTTTGGTATTGAATAGATCTTTCTCTAGCTTGGTCAGTCTGATCACCAATCTTTTATCCCTTGTCACGTGACACATCTTTATTCTCAAAGCTGCAGTCATGTTGTATTCTCCCTGCAACAAGATGTTGTCTCCACCCTCCGAAACTCTCATCATCATCAAGAAGTCCTTGACAATCAGCCTGTACTCCCATACATAAACATGTTTAGTAGTATCAAAGGTCTTGATAAGGTTGAGGATGATATCCTTATACAAAGTAATTCTAGCTAGTTTGAGCAGGCCTTCGAATCATGCGTGTTTTAAACTTGTTATCCTAGTTTGGTCCAAACCACTGATCATCCTATTGAACTTACTTAGGGATATATGGGTTTTTGCAATGTATAACCTCTCAACATTGCAATTCCCTTTCACATTAAGGAGACTGCATTAATTTACTCGACTGTCGAAATGGTTCTCAAACATCGCTTGCACCTATTATAGATCTTCATATTTTCTCCTCACCAAAGAGCCTTGGTGATGCCTGAAAGTTAAGCGGTGATATAAATGTATGATGTCTCTCTATAGCCTGATGGTTTGACAAACCCTATACACAAATACATATACAAAGTAATTATTTTTATTATGAAAACATGAATTTTGTGTTAATCAAATATTAACACTTAAGCACAATAATAAAGAGTTAGCTTACAACTGAGTCCAAGTACAGATTTTATAGAAGTCTACTTGTTGCAGTAAAAAATTCATTCGAAGGTATTACATTCAATCCATATATTTGGTTCACCGCAGTGTATGGATCCATGTTTGTATTATTGTAATTGTTCTTCATTGGAGAGGATTTGTTGTAGAAATGGAAAAAAAGAGATTTGGGAGTGCATTCACTTGTGTATGAAGATGTTAAACATAAACTTCAACTTTCAATCCATGTGGAATATAAACAACAAGAATTACAAAAGTGTGAAGATATTTTGTACCGCCTAAATGATTACAGTCAAGTACACCATCGTAATATACTTCATTCTGTGGGACCATGGTTGGGGGAAATTTTACCAAATCCTCTCATGCAGTCAGAACACTATCTCTATCCCAATTAATTGATTTGAAATAGGATGTCTATTATCTATAGATTTTGAAGCACAGACGAAAGGAGATGACCCTCAAGGACTTGATTATCAAGCTCCGAATCGAGGAAGATAATAGAAAGGCTGATCTTAGGCCTCGTATACCAATGGATGCTAAAGTCAACTTGTTAGAGGGCAACAAAAGAAATCACCATAACCTCAATCAAAATGAGAAGGAAAAGATGGCATAAAGAGATTCAATGACAATTGTTAAAATTGTGGTAAGCATAACCACATGGTTAAAAAGTGTAGGTTGTCTAAGAAAAACAAAGACAAACAAGCAAACTTGGTCGCACAAAGGAAAGACTTGGATAACAATGATCTTTGTGTCGTGGTGTTTGAAGCCAACATGGTGGATAACCTAAGGGAATGGTTCGCGGATACGGGGGCCACTTGTCATGTCTGCTCGGATAGGGATGTCCTTTTCTCTTACAAGGTCGTGAGTGGAAAAAAGCTCTACATGGGCAATCAAGTTTCATCTGAGGTGGTTGGAGTGGGAAATGTGGTTCCAAAGCTCACTTTGGGTAAAGAGCTCACATTAAAGGATGTGTTGTATGTCCTAGACATCCACAAGAACCTAGTTAGTGGTTCATTGTTTGTAAACAATGGCTTCAAGCTCATTTTCAAGGTGGAAAATTCATTCTTACGAGGCATGGTGTATTTTTGGGTAGAGGTTATTTGGTCAATGACCTATTTAAAATAAATGTAATGGATAAGCGCCAAGTTGTACCCAAAATGAATAATGAAAAAGTAACAACTTCATTTTATATCATTGAGTGTTGTGATTTATGGCATAATAGATTAGGACATGTAAATCTAAATGCTATAAAAAAGGTTAGTAACCTTGGACTTGCTAAAAGTCGATGAAATTAACACATAAAATAAATGTGAATTGTGTGTTGAAGTCAAAATGGCTAAGCTATCTTTCCATAATGTTGAAAGGAACACAAAACCTCTAGAATTAATTCATACCAACATGTGTGATTTGAAGTTTGTGCAAACTAGAGGTGGGAAAAAGTATTTTATTACTTTCATAGATGATTGCACAAAGTATTGTTATGTCTACCTCTTGAAAGTAAAGACGAAGTTATAGAAACTTTCAAGAATTACAAGAATGAGGTAGAGAATCAATTAAATAGCAATATCAAAGCTATAAGAAGTGATAGAAGTGGAGAGTATGTGGCACCGTTTGAGGAGTTGTGTTCATAAAGTGGCATAATTTTCCAAACGATGGCTTCCTACTCACCTAATCAAATGGCGTGGCCGAACGCAAAAATTGTACTCTAAAGAAGATGATGAATGCCACGCTTATTAGCTTTGGGTTACCACAGAATCTTTGGGGGGAAACCGTTTTAATGGCAAATTACATAATTAATAAGATTCCTTTAAAAGAAAAGAATGAAACCCTTTATGAAATGTGGAAAGAACATAAACCGCCGTATAAATACCTCAAAGTGTAGGAGTGTTTGGCTAAAGTGGAGGTACCACCTCCAAAATAAGTAAAAATTGATCTTAAGACAATCGATTGTATATTTATGGGTTATGCACTAAATAGTAGTGCTTATCATTTCCCAATCCATAAGTCGAAAGTACCTGACATGACGAAGGGAAGGGTGATAGAATCAAGAAATGCTATATTCTTTGAAAACGTGTATCCTTGTAAAGAAATGATAGAAACCAGCTCAAATAAAAGAGTCTTAGATCAAACTACAAGTAGTTCTAGTCCTTTAGAAGAGGAACTTAGACATAGCAAAATAGCGAAACTTGCTAAGAACTTCAGTCCTAATTTCATCACTTATATGTTGGAACCAGGTGCTACGAGCCCTTCGGTTGATCTATATAGATCTCTTCTTTTAGCTCACCATTTAGGAACACCGTTTTTACATCCATTTGGTGAATTTTAAGATTGTGTGGTGTGCTGTCGCCGGCATCCAAAAATAAAATATTCACCTTAACTAACCCTCTAGTGTAGTAGGATAAGTAAGGGATCGAACCCACAGGGAATAGTGTAATTTAATTAAATAAGTTCGTGTATGAAAACAATAAAATAGGGGGTTAGTTGGTTTGGTTTGTTGAGTTATCATGCACAAATAAATTACAATAGGAACACACTACCCAAATGAAAACTAAGCTCCCACTCATGACCCATGTAACAAGCTAAGTAAAACGATCTATCCCCCCGGATATCCTTCCCTAGAATGATTCTTTCAAATTAATAAGTAATCCCGATTAACTAGGGCCTATCTCGAATCTCAACCCTAAACCAGTGGTACAATCAAACTAGTTGAAATTATTTCTTAAGTTTAATTAATTAGAAAGTACAACCCCTAATTAATCTACCCTATGAATAACCCCAAAACATGTATTCAAGATTCAATTCATAGAATGCATTAGCAATCCAAAATAATAGGGCGAACTAGACCATGAAAGCGGAACGTCCGAATCATACAACCTAGACCTTGTTATCCCAAGAGCTACAAACTTTATTGCTACTATGATCACACAATATGGCAATTACGGATTATACGTGCAATCTAGCTATGAATAATAAATCAATCAAGCAAGGTGACCAGGCTTACAAAATTAATAAATATCCCATACATAGCATACATCAAATAATAAGGAAATCGAGATAGAGTAAGAAATTGTTACTACTCAATTAACAGTCGAATCATTTAAGGTTTCGGCATCTCCTTGGACTAGAACAATAATTTAGCCAAACTTGGCTAATGGAAAATAAACAATTGTTTTCTTCTTATTCTTCAAATTCCCACTAACAAAGATGATCCATAATTCCTGCTGTTTCTTCTTCCTTTTATTCTTTCCCAAAAGAATGACTATTCAATGTCAAGATATCAATCTGCTTATTTTGCTTGCTTGATTTGCTTGATTTTCTTTCCTTGCAAAACTTCAATCAGCTTCCTTTTGAGTGGTTCAAAATCAGAGAATATTAGGCCAATAACATTGGGCCTCACAGCTCGTGTAATTAATTTCAGCAATTAGACTTCCAATACTGACCCATCAGTGTTGGGGTTCTTCTTTACTTGTGGCCCGTAGAACTTGCACTTGTCATATCCTAACACTTGGCTTATTTCTTCCATTATCATAGAATATATCAAAATGATCTAAAATCTATGAAAAATACATAATCAAAGCCAGGAGTCGAATATAACAATAATCGGGTAACTGTGAGAAAATAGTGAACAATTAGATGCAAAAATTGTCACATTAAGCATGTAAATAACACATAAAACCCAACTTATCATTGTGCAAGACAGCAATCGTTAGAAGCACACGTATCGACGTAATCCTCATCACATGTGAATACATGTTGAAGAAGTCATCTTTTTCTCTTTGTTTAAAGCCTTTGGCTACTAAACGAGCTTTATACTTATATATGCTTTCATCAGCCTTATATTTTCTTTTTAGGATCCATTTGCATCCTAAAGGCTTACAACCGAGAGGAAGACCAACTAACTCTCACGTGTTATTTTCCATGATGGAATCTATCTCGCTATTGATCACTTCAAAAGAAAAGAAGATGTGTAAACTTGTTTGGTCCTTATATGGACTTAAGCAAACGCCGAAGTAATGGCACATTAAATTTGACAACACTACGTTGTCGAATGGCTTCAAGATCAATGAGTATGAAAAATATGTCTACATCAAGGGCACACCTGAGACTTATATCATCATGTGTCTTTACGTAAATGACATGTTAATCATGGGTAACGACCATGAAATCATAGTTGAAACGAAGCGCATGTTAAAACAAAACTTTGACATGGAAGATATGGGTGTGGCGGACATGATTCTTGAAATCAAAATGCTAAGGATGTTTGAAGGAATAACACTAGCACAATCTCACCACGTTGAGAAAGTGCTAAGAAAATTCAATTCTTATGATGATCCAATCGCCAAAACACCTTTAGAGCTCAACGTACACTTGAGTAAAAACTGAGGTAAGCCTGTAGCTCAAGTTGAATACATAAGGGTTATAGGAAGCCTAATGTACATAACAAATTGTACGATGTCCGACCTTTCATGCTCGATGAACAAGTTGATTAGGTTCACGAGTAATCCAAGTAAAGCTCTCGTGAGAGTCTTGAGATACTTGAAGTATACTCTCGACTATGGTTTGCATTACTTGAGATACCCTGTCGTGCTTGAAGAGTATAGTGATGCAAATTGGATTTCAAATATGAAGGATTCATTTTCCACGAGTGGATACATTTTCACTATAGTGGGTGGAGTCGGGTCATGGAAGCCCATGAAACAAACATACATAGCTCGTTCTACCACGGAATCCGAGTTTATAGCCTTGGATAAGGCGGGAGAAAAGGTCAAGTGGCTTCGTAATTTTTTCGAGGATATTCCATGTTGGAGTAAGTCGGTTCCGATCGTGATGGTATATTATGATTACCAAGCTACCATAGATAGGGTGATGAATAATATGTACAATGGTAAGTCGAGACATATGTGTCGTCGATATAATATTGTGATGCAATTGATCTCGACCGGCATGATGTCAATTAACTACGTGAAGGCTAAGGATAATTTGGTCGATTCTTTGACAAAAGAATTAAATAGAGATCAAATTAATGAACAAGTTGTTAGGGGGAATAGGATTAAAATCCACGACTTGGAAACTTTCTAAGTGGACACCCAACCATGTGGATTGGAGATCCCAAGAGCGTGGTTCAATGGGAACACTAAACTAAGAAAGTTAGTTGAGAACACTTGAAAAATGTAAAACCCTTTCCTAGAGAGCAAATCAAGTGTTGAGCCTACCAACGTTGTAAGTTTAAGTCGTATGACTTTTAATGATTCCAAAACACCTCGAGAAGGTTGAGTACGGTATGATACTCGTATGGATATCACTTATGTAAGTGAGAAGTGGTGGTCATTTCTAATAAACACTTATGAACCAAAGATGTGTCCATAGTCGAAAAGGACAAAAACGTGAGAACAAAGTGCTTGAGGTTTTTTTGTGCAAGCGTTGTTGATTTGGTGTACACGAAGATGGAGTAGTTCAAGGCATTACGCCCACTAAGCCACCTGTGCACCCAACGACATGAGCTTAGGAAGATTCAAGGCCAAAAGCCACCTATCCTTATGCAATGAGGTCTCTTGAGAATTGAGCTTCGAGTTTGTAATCACGCATTAATTTCCACTCATGTGGGAAATTGTTGAAAAATTGGTTGTTAAAAGTGGTGGGTGGCACCACCTTGACCATTTTTTTAGTGGATAAGAGTTAATCCTTTTAAGCATTGGATGCCAAAAGATTAATCTACGTTTGAAGTAGATAATCGAGGCCTTTTGAATAGTTAAAAACCAATTTTTGGTGAGAGAAATTAAGCATCAAAGTTGGCCACTTAAAATAGGAATGAAAGGTCTTGAGTGTAGGAGTGCTTAACTATCTCACATAGGAAAATGGACCTTGAAAATACAAGTATAAGTTAAGTCATGAGAATAGGCTTAGTAATTAGTATACTAATATAATACAACTTACATATGTGTTGAACCAAATAGGAAAATCTTTTTCCAATATATTATTTTGTTGGCCGATGACAAATATGGTTGAGTTTGAACAATCTCATCCAATAATATACTTTACATGAATATGGTTGAGTTTGAGCATCTCATCCACTCACGATTCAATGACATTGTGTTATTTCTGAATGCCTATTAGTTGTTCAGATTAAATTATAGTTAAAGATCATGATACGTTTTTTTAGTATATATTCATTATTTATACATGAGATGAATTAAACAAAAATTCGACTAGTTATATATTCTAAAAATACGAGAATATATACAAAATCAAAAAATAATTAAATAACAATAAACAAAACAATAGTCAATACATGAAATTTTAAAGAAATTTCGGCAATTCATTATTTATACATAAGATGAATTAAACAGAAATTCGACTAGATATATATTCTAAAAATACGAGAATATATACAAACATCAAAAAATAATTAAATAACAATAAATAAAACAATAGTCAATACATAAAATTTTAAAGAAATTTCGGCAATTCATTATTTATACATGAGATGAATTAAACAGAAATTCGACTAGTTATATATTCTAAAAATACGAGAATATATACAAACATCAAAAAATAATTAAATAAAAATAAACAAAACAATAGTCAATATATGAAATTTTAAAGAAATTTCGGCAGCAATTCGACATGCATTAAAATCCCAAGTTTTTGCTCTCTCAGTCTCTGCACAAGATCAACATGCAATTCGCAAAAGTCAATATTCTCCACAACAATTTATCAACATTCAATGATCCTCGAATTCTCCACAACATTCTACGATACTCGAATTTCATACAAACTTAAACATTCAACAATCTCCAATTCAATATCAAATTCAACATTGCACAATCTCCAATTCAATTCATGCTAACTACACATCAATATCACTGTCAACTAATAATTGAACTTTCAATTACTTAAACAGAAATGCTAATTAAAGAAATTCAATTATTTTCATTAGCATTATCATTTTATTTAAAATATCAATTACAAGAAAAAAAATAATTTATTTAATTAATAAAAAGATAGATGTGATGTGCTTGTACTTTACACCAATGAAATGACTGGCACAAAAAACATCGGACATATATGGGATGATAATTTGAATGATTGCTAATTTTTTTCATAAAAAAAGAGATAGAGGAAGGGCCATTAGGGTGGGTGGAGAGGTGGGGGGTTGTTGGGTGGGTGGAGGGGATGGGGGTTGTTGGGGGCGGGGAGGGGTATAAGAAGGTTGTTGGGGGTTGGGGGAGGTGGTCGGCGGAGGTAGTGGGCAAAGAGAGAGAGGAAGAGAAGGAGAGAGAGGCGGTGGTGGAGAGGGCCGGCCAGTGGAGAATGACGATAGGAGAAGAGAGACATAAAGAGAGACAACACGGAGAAGAAGGGAGGAGACCTAATTTATTCCGTTATTACCGATGGAATTTCTGTCGGTAATATCTGTCAGTAAAATGTGGCTAACCGATGCCGTTTCATGCCATTTCCAAGCAAAACGATGTTTATTTTCCAAAAATTTGAGGAGGAAACAAAATGATGGCGTTCATTTTGAATTTTAGAGACAGATATAATTTTTGTCGGTATTAATAATTATTTTTTAAAAAATAAAAAATTAATGACGGAATTTCCATCGACAAACTCAAATAATTAAAAACGTCATCGTTTTAGCCTTGAAATGGTATCATTTTACACTTATTTTTTATGGATGTAGTGACGGAATTCTATCACTAATTTTTTCGATCCATTTTTCCAAATTTTTAGTGATTTTTTTTCCAAAATTTTTGTGCAAAAATATATTTTGATTTGTAGTTGGCTATATTATATGAATAGTTCAATTTTATAAATGAGATGAATTCAATCGAATACAACTACCTCGTTAATTAAATCGGTTCATGAGATATATACATGCATGTTTGAAAAATATACTGACATATGTAAAATAAATCGTTCGAATATAAATAATAAAATTATATAATTGTGATAATTACAAGATAAATAATTATATACATTAAGATAAACTATATATATATAACTATCAACTCATGAGCAAAATTAATTATATATATAAGCGTAATTATTAATTATATAAGTTCACACATCATGTAAGTATATAAATACGTTTAATGCAACAACTTTAATATTCTTAAATTAAAAAGTAATTCAATTAAAATCATTGGAGATAAATTATCGAAAAAAGATATTAAAATACCCTAAAAGAGTGTAGACGATTTGGATACAGTGGTTAGAAGAATGTCTTTCTTAAAGGCCAAGCTATCTGAATGGTGCCACCAGGTAGCACTCTACAAGAATTACAAGAGACTACGAGGAATCAATAAAATGGTTCCCCTATGTTGCGAAGAGAATGACATCCCAACAGTCGTGGGAGGTCAACAACGGAGGCACAAAAGAAGGAAGCAGAGAAGCCATCCTTACAGCCGTGGAAGTAGCAACAGAAGAGGTAGTTGTGGGCCTTCATGGAGACCTAGAAGAGTGTGGTCAAAACAAAAAGCGCGGAGTTATAAATTAGGGCAAAGACTAGCACCTAGCAGAAGTAGAGTCTTTTCATCAAGTTCAAACTAAGGAGGTACCAGCAGAACCACAGGAAGAAGAACTTTCAGGCTAGCTCACACCCGAGCTAACAAAAGTTTTAAGGACTGTAATTGCTGGACATGTGGAGCAAGAGGGCATATCTCAATGGATTGCCCAAAGAACCAAAAGAGAGGTCTAAGACAGTTCGAATTAACACCAGAATTTGAAGAAGTTGTCTATTATCAAGACCTTATACAGGTGTATCAATTTGAGGATTTACCCTCAGATGAAAGCATCTATGAAGAAGAGATCTATTCAGATGATGGAAGTGAGTCCACATCAGAATCGGAGAGAAGAAAAAATTCTTCAAACAACAAGAGAGGATATGTCAGGATTCCTCTCTCACACAATGATCTCTCATAAAACTCTAATGAGGATTATGAAAGAGGATCCAAAGCTTCAGATTTATGATGGTTTTACCATCGAAGCTATGGAGAAGGCGTTGGATAAGTTTGGGTTTCGTAATAGAAAACACCAAATTATCCATAGAGTTACTACTAGAGAATTTGCCATCCCAATGGAATTCACAAGTAACCTGATAGAGATGCAGTTGATCTCTTACCGAGAGGTTCAGGAGATCAGAAGCAAAGTCAAAAGAGAAGTTGCAAATACACTCTCATGGATTCACATCGGAGCCATAAGAGTTATTATTAAAGCAACCTTCAAGGAAGGAATTGATTCGCCACTCAATCTTACTACTTTTGATAAGCAAATCTCAAATCTCAAGGATTCATGCCTTGGAGCGGTCACAGGAAATTTGTGTGCAGGAAAATTGGCATTCAATGTCTATCCTCGAATTGCATACAATCTGGGAGATCAAGACTTCAACAAATTCTTAACCCTTCATCAAGATTTCAAAAGAGATGATTTGATAAAAGAAGGGAATAGATCTTACTCGATCACCTACAAGATTTCCTATGCCCTCTCGAATACACATCATTCAGATGTATTCTTGAGAAAGAAATTTATTGAAGTCCCAAAAATATTTGAGGATTTCGCCAGGGTGGTTCTACCAGAGATTATTGATTCTCCAACTATAAAGAAGATCGATATGAAAATTCAAGATCAACCTGTCTTCAACAAGAGCCAAAGCCTCAGAATGGAGATAAAGAGAATGTATTTCCAATAAGACAGAATGATTAGCAGTAATCGTTGGGAAGAAAGAAGGCCTAGTACAGTTCAGTGAATCCCAAGTGTGTTCAAAACACAAGGAGAACTGAAATGTCCTGAAGGATGGAGAGAAGTTGAAATAATATTCGACATCACCCAAAAGGATAATATTTTTTCTTGTGATGTTCTATATTATCTCCAACAACCGATAGTCGGAAGATATCAAGGAAACCTAAAGATGGGTGAAATTGAATTGACTATCATAGGAGTTGCAGGAAGAATCCCAGAACAATTAGTACTGGGTATCGATTTTCTCGAGGATCATAAGTCTTGGGAAAGATTACAAGATGGAATGGAATTTACAGTGGTTGATAAAAGATACAGAATCAGATGACCACTAGTCCATTCTCCATATACATCTCTATCAGGATAATATATGCTGAATACAAGACTGAGTATTTTACAGCCTTTGTTGATTCAGGAGCAGGGATTTGTACTACAAAGCGGGAGGTTTTTTCTAAAGAAATAGGAGAAGATCTGTCAGCCATTGCAGGACGAAATTTCTCCAAAAGGATTCTTATCCTTAATAGAAGAATCAAACAAGCAGAAATAATGATCGGGGGTGCAAGCGGTATCCCATGGTATAAAGTAAAGACGCCACCAATTTATTTTCATGATACAGGAGCCGATGTTTTGCTAGGAAACAATTTCCTACAAACATTCAAACGATTTACACAAGAGAATGAGACAAGAAGGCTTATTTTCACAACATTATGTGATCATAAGATTATTGTCCAAAGATTGCGAGAAGCATTTTACAGAAAAATGCCAATCAACTTTCACAACAAGCGTGGTGATGAATCCAAACTTCGACATCCAAAAATGGTGGATAAAAGAAGATTTGGTGATGCATTATTATCCTTTCGACAATTTGGTTCGAAATAGAAAGATACCAAGAGATATGATAATAACCTGTATTCATTCAGAATACAAGGAGAAGAAAGAGTACCTCCAGAGGCTATTGCTGAATTATTAAACAGCCTATTGGAGAATACACCGAGTGATATCACCATTGAAGAACAAATATCAATGGAGGATTTCAAAAGAAAGATCCAGAGAAATTACAATGAAAATCCTTTGGCATGGTGGGATAGGAACGAGCTTAAGAAATTCTTAAAGATTAAGCCTGGAAAAGAACATGAGTTCGTGAGACTCAAACCAATCCTTATGAATCAAAATGATTGTGAGGATATGCAGAAGATACTTAAGGAACATCTGGACCTTAAGTTGATTTCACCAGGAGGTTCTCTATACAGCAGTCCGGGATTCCTTGTAAGGAATCATGGAGAAATCAAAAGAGGTAAACCTAGACTTGTTATTAATTATAAAGGGATTAATAACATTCTGGAGTTTGACGAATACTATATCCCAAGTAGAGAACACTTGGTTAACTGTATCAAAGGTGCCAAGATATTCTCTAAGTTTGATTGCAAGTCTGGTTTCTACCAGATTAAAATGGAGGAAGAAAGTAAGAAGTTCACAACTTTCTCCACACCACAAGGACATTATGTCTGGAATGTCATGCCTATGGGTTCGACAAATGCACCCCAGATATATTAGAGAAAGATGGATAATCTCTTCAAAGATTATTTTAACTTCATGTTCGTATACATCGATGATATTCTCATCGCATCAAAGAATGTGAAAGAACATCTCAAACATTTGGAGATATTCTCATATGTTTGTTACAAAGAATGATTAGTGCTTTCAGAAAATAAGACAGTAATTGCTACAAGACAGATTGAATTCCTCGGAATTGAAATCGATGAATCTAGAATCATTCTACAAAGTCATATTGTAGAAAAGATACAAGGATTTCCAGATGATCTCAAGGACAAAAAACAACTTCAAAGTTTTCTTGGAGTTGTTAATTTTACTGGAATGTTCATCAACAATCTAGCATTTCACAAGAAGATGTTCAACCCATTACTTAAAAAAGATGTTATATTCAAATGGGAAGATGAACATCGAGAAGGGATAAAGAAACTTAAGAAAGTCTGCAAAAAGCTTCCGAAACTTGCTATACCTTAGGACGAGGATGAACTGGTTCTTTATATAGATGCCGGTGATTATTAGTGGATAATAGTTCTTATGAAAAACCACACCAAATGAAGAAGTGCTATGTAGATATTGCAGCGGTCTGTTTATAGATGGAGAAGCAAATCGATGGCATATCAACGAAAAGGAATTCTTTACAGTCAGAAAGACTTTCAAAAAATGGCCTCTATTTTTACTAGCTAAAAAGTTTACCTTGAAAATTGACAATTCAAGTGTCAAAGCTTTTCTGAAAAATAAAATAGAATCAAAACCAGAAAAGACTAGATTACTTAGATGGCAAGCTGAATGTCAATATTATGATTATGATATTGTCATTGTAAAATCTCATGAAAATGTTCTTACAGATTTCTTAACACGAGATGGACGGACACGTTGCTGACGAGGTCCTTAAACGAGTTAGACATCTCTAAGAAAACCTGAAGGGTCTAGAATGAGAATTTGGGACGTTATGTCTCAATACCGAAGTCGCTGGACGACTTCAACGAGATGATTAGAGATTTGTTTCTGGTCAAATA
Source organism: Scutellaria minor (assembly GCA_954870855.1). Lineage (NCBI taxonomy): Eukaryota > Viridiplantae > Streptophyta > Magnoliopsida > Lamiales > Lamiaceae > Scutellaria > Scutellaria minor. The sequence continues at coordinate 25,133,505 of OX940725.1, forward strand.
CGAGCATGCCAATACGCTCAGGGATAATTGTTCCAAGCGTTGCATAAGCCTATCCTCCAGGCTGCATCTCTCACGGTGTAAAAAGGAGTGATTAGAGAACGGGACTCTAACTTGGAGGTTATGGATTCAAATACCATAATCAAGAGTGTTACAGGTGATGCATTCCTTGAGGATGTACAAACTGTAATGAATGTTGAAGCTCCGGTATCACAACCCGAGTCTTCAAGTCAACCCTGCACCTCTGGGGTAAAAGAAGGAGAGTTGAACCTTAGGCCATAGACAGGCAAAAATAAGGTTCAAACAGAAGAGATTAAAATTTCTCCTATACAGGTTTATCAACGGCAATGGGAGAAGTTGTTAACTAGAAAGGGAATCAACCCAAAAAGAACGATGGTTGATATCTCTAGAAAGTACCCCAAGAGTTTGGATGAAACACGGAAGTCATCCAAATGAAGTTCAAGAGTGGTATAATTTTGGAGCTTTAGCTTCAATTCATACCATGTCACCTGGTTTCCCCGAAATTTCAAAGTTACCAAAATGGATTGGGGAAGCAATCCACGAGACTTGGGCAAATAACCCACATTTGTCTAGAGGCGATATTTTGGAGTTATACTTTATTAGTGCAGCTCCAGAACCAACCAAGAAATGCTTCAATGAAGCTTTTCATTTTATCAAGTTAAGGAGACCGGATGGAAATGCCTTAACGAACATAAAGACAGCTTCACCGGAAGAAATCCCAATACTGGTAGGAACATTTTCAGAAGATGAAGCTTCTACAAGACGAGCATGAGGACTTTGGGTTTGTTTAACAGAAATGGACAAAGTCAAATATCCTTTCAAGTTCTTTCAGAATTCAGCCAGTGGATCATTCTTCTTGAATTCCATGACAGGATCAACAACAGGCTTTGCAGAAGAACTCTTCGAAACAAAAAGAAGAAACCTCTGGGAAAACAAGATTTCGGTGAGCAAAGAAACTTTCTGGAAATTCTGTAATATGACACATGTTGGACGATGGATCGATCGGATCTGTCAAGCATGTCCGGAGCAGAAAGAGCCCGAGTTTGGGAAATGATTATGACCCAAACCCGACCGATAGGAACAAAGGTCTGAAAAGGACAGGGGTGCCGTTCACAAGAAACGTTATCCACGGGGATCACGCAGACCTAATTTTTAAGAGAAAGATACCCCGACAAACAAACATGAGGTGAGTCACGAGAAAAGACAAACATCACATGGGCTGAGCCATGTGAAAAAATAAATGATTCCCCAACAACTCTAACCACTATCACATGAGATGGGTCACGGGGAAGAAAAAGAGAGCGCACTAACTAATTGGTGCACTAAATAATTGGCAGGCCAAGACAAAGACAGCCAGCCAGTTCTTCAATAAGATTTGGAATCCGCATTTCAAGTCCAAATTCAAGCCTATAAATAACAGAAGTTGAAGGAAGCTGAGGACATCGACCATTCTCCTTAGTTTTCTTACAATAAAAATCTTTATAATAGTTTGAGTGTTTATAGTTTATGTGTGTAAGAGTGTAGACCTCATCTCATATGAGAGGCTAAACAAGTATTCTCCTTCCAAAAGGAGATTACATATGTATTAAATATTTTTTTCAAGTTCTTAATAAAAGAAAGACTCTTGCTTTCAATGTGTTCTTAGTATCATTGATTCATCCCTTAGAAAGAGTACTTTATACACCTGGTGTAGGAAACGAACCAAGGTTGTGTTGTACAGTTACTGAAAGAGCTGGATAACTTGCAGATCATCTTCCCCGAAGGTTGAAGTTAAACAGTGAGGAGTTGTTCGTAAAATGGTCAGGGGCAGTGATTTTCCAGCTGGTGGCTTTGCAAACCATCTCACCCGGTGCTGTTACGGTCAAAGAAAGGTATGAATTTTAAGGGATTAATTAATTTTACGGAAGCATGTTAGGCCTGATATTGATCAGTAGACGTTTTATCCGGATCTAATTGAATAAATGGAGTAGGATTAAATTAATGATGTGGATTTGCATTTAATCAAGGATCAAAATATCACGATAAATCGGCGATATATCGCGAAAATTTGACAACCGATATCGATATGCTCGGACGAATTTTTCTGTCAAAATATCGGCGATATATCGATATCGGTCACGTTGTGCACAAATTTGGCAAAATATCGCCGATATATCGGTGATATATCGCCGATATATCGGTTGTCGGTGGAATTTTTTTTTTTTTGATTTTTTTGAATTTTTTTTAATGGTAAATTAATTAGACTAGTGTGTTAAATAATGAAATACATATTTGAATTCAACTATATTTTTAATTAAATAATTAGTAAACTTATATTTAGTAAATTATTTGAATTTAGGTTCCTCATATAAATTAATTAGGCTAGTGTGTTAAACAATGAAATACATATTTGAATTCAACTAATAGTTTTAATTAAATAATTAGTAAACTTATATTTAGTAAAGTATTTGAATTTAGGTTCCTCATATAAATTAATTAGGCTAGTGTGTTAAACAATGAAATACGTATTTGAATTCAACTAATAATTTTAATTAAATAATTAGTAAACTTATATTTAGTAAAATATTTGAATTTAGGTTCCTATCATAAATTATCATGGCTAGTGTGTTAAACAATGAAATATGTATTTGAATTCAAAATTTGTCATGTTATCATAACCAGTGACGAAAATGTTATTATAAGAGACAACGTTTATATAATAGTTTATCTCTAAATTTGTTGTAAACATAACTTTTTATTTGAAATTTAAGTTCAATATATGTATTAATGTTACTTATAATATTATATAAAGTACTAGATATATTTTTCAAATTTTTTCAATTTTTTGCGCAAAAACCGATATATCCACCGATATCGATATATCCGTCGATATATCCGTAAAATCAAGGTACCGATATATCCACCGATACCGATATTTTGATCCTTGCATTTAATAATAAAAGAGAATTTAATGAGTTTGGAAGTTAGTTAAAGTCAAATTGGAGCATTAAATGTTTTTGTGGTATTTTGTCTTATAGTGTTATATTTGATGATATTTTTATGCATAATATTATAATTGATGTTAATTTTGATATGTTGTTATATTTTGTGGTATTTCCTTATCTATAATATAGTAATTGTGGTAATGTGTAATTGTGGTAATGTGTGCTGCTATCCCATAACAAAATACCTATTTTGAAATTTGAACTAATGCGACATATTGACAGATGGCCAGACCAAACCAATAGAATTATAGACCAAAAGTACACTAATTAGTATCAAATGTTAGAGTTGGACTAAGTGAATGATCCGATCCGAATCCAATGAGAATATATTGATCATGAAAAGCCCAAATCAGAGTTCATTCATGTTGACACGCTTGACTCTTCTCTGAAACCAATTTGACCAAAATGCCCCAAGCGAAATTCCGGAATAAGCAAGCCAATACCGGCCATAATTGGTATATTCTCACCGGCGAATCTGGTTTTTCACGCGCCACCTTCGAGCGTGGGACGATCAAAATCCCCAAAGTCAGAGTCCTGTAAGGCCACAGCTCACATCACTTTCAATCGTCAATTACCATCCCACAATTAATCATAGTCGTTAAAAGACCGCGTCTTTATCACGCTCCACCCATCCGCGTGAGCTTCCCCTGACACCCCCGCACCCCAACTCCCTCTTTCGCCAAAGATAAGAAATAATTTGTATAGAGTAAAGCAGATTACAGAAAGGGGAAAAAATCTTCAAGGTATGTTTTTCGAAACCCTAGTCTAACTTAACTGCCTGTGTTTGTTTATATATGGCGGTGCTTAGTTGTGGTAGAATCATAAGAACGCGTGTTTGAATGAACTGGTTGCGCTGAGTGTTAGTGCGTTTTCTGCGTGTTTTTCTGAGGTGAAATTGTGAGGATTTAGTTGTACTGTGGTGCATTCTGGGGAAATGTTAGGTGGTGGAAATGAAGGTTCTGATGACGAGAAGTTGAGGGAGCGTAAGGTTTACAGTAGAAGATCGTTTAAAGGGCTTGAAAATAGTAAGAGTAGTAGTGATTTATTTAGGGAGCAGCAGCAGAAAGGTCAAGCTATAGTTTCAGAAGGTATGAACTCTTCTAAAAGATTGCATAGTTCTGGTGTTGATGTGGGTTCAGATGACTTTTCAGGAGATGGCTTGGTTATGAAAGGAGGGTTTCTGAGGCAGGAGAGTAAGGTTAGGATAAATTTGTCAATGAAGTCGAAACGCGATGCTCTGGAGTTGAGGAGGAAGCTGGAGAGCGAGCGGGATATGGTGCGCAGTTTGATGAGGAAGATTGAATCAAAGGAGGGGCAAAAGAATGGAGCACAAGGATTTGGTAATGGAGATGGAGATAAGGTGGTTGCGCGGGGGGGACCGCCTCGAATGTTGAAGCCATTAAATCCGTTGACTGTGTCGGTGTATGAGAATAGCAAGATGGGGAATGACAACGTGGAGAAAGAGAAGAGGACTCCGAAGGCAAATAAATTATATAGAAATACGGAGTTTTTGCTTGGGAAGGACAAGATTCCGCCAACTGAAAGTAACAAGAAATTAAAGTCAAACGGGAAGAAAGGGGGAGGAAGTGGGCCGCGAGTGGAGAAGTTTCCGAATCAAGTGTTCAAAAATTGTAGCACGCTGATAGAGAGATTGATGAAGCACAAGCATAGTTGGGTGTTTAGAAAGCCTGTGGATGCCGTTGCTCTTGGTTTGCATGACTATTTTGAAATAATAAAGAACCCCATGGACCTGGGTACTGTGAAAGATAGGCTAAGTCAGAATTGGTATAAGTCCCCTTTGGAGTTTGCTGAGGATGTTAGACTTACATTCCGGAATGCTATGACATATAACCCGAAAGGGCAAGATGTTTATGTGATGGCTGAGCTGCTGTCCAAAATATTTGAAGATAAATGGGCTTCCATAGAGGCTGATTATTCACGTGAATTGAAGTTTGGTGCAGATTTTGATGTGGGGACACCAACACCTACATCTCGGAAGGTTCCTCCGCAGTCAAGGGCAAGGCTGGATACAAAAAATACAATAGATAGATCTGAGTCGATTGCCTACTCCAGTGATCCAAAAAGGAAGATAATGAATAATGCACAATCAGGCAAGGTTCATGTGCCGAAGAAGCCGAAAGCAAAGGATCTCAATAAAAGGGAGATGACATATGATGAAAAGCAAAAGCTTAGCATAAATTTACAGGATTTACCTTCTGAGAAGCTTGAAAATGTTGTTCAGATTATTAAGAAGAGGAATCCATCTGTCTCACAGCAAGATGATGAGATTGAGGTTGACATTGACAGTGTTGACACAGAAACACTTTGGGAGCTTGATAGGTTCATAACCAATTATAAGAAGAGTTTGAGCAAAAACAAAAGAAAGGCTGAAATTGTTAGTCAGTTAACATCCGGTCAAGAGCAGAACACCATTGAAAAAGTAATTTACTTGTGCCTGACTTTCTCCATTAAGTGTAATTAGATGTTTTCTTAATGATTTTCTTTTTTGGCTTTTGACAACAGGTTGCTACCTCAGTTGTAACAGAAACCCCAAAAGGAAGTAGAACAGGTAATGTTATAAGAGGATAATTGACATTCTGAGTGCTTCCAAATTATTATTAGTGAAATTATTTTTTGTCTGTGTTTCTTGTCTTGAGCAGATGAAGAGAAAGCTGCCTCACCTCCAGTTGAAGTAGAAGAGCCAGAACATAACGATACAAATCAAGGAGCCAGCCAAAGCAGTTCTAGCTCTGATTCTGGATCTTCATCCAGTGGTGGTAATTCATAATTATTTGTTTCTTGTGAAGTTCTTTTGACTTGTTTGAGAACATGTAATGCTTGTTTCTTAGACAGTTTCTCTTAGGCAATCTATGTCTTCTTAATCTTGTTAATACTTTTTACAGATTCTGATGGTGAAAGTTCCTCAGGGGATGGATCTGATGGTGGACAATCACCGAAGAATTAAGTGTTGAGGTATAATTTTCCTTTACAAGTTTTCAAAGCTCTTTGCCTTCATGGTTGAACTTTCCCAGATGACAACCCAATTGCCTTGTTTCCTGTGTACTTGAATCTACTTAGCAGAACACTTCTTGAAGCATCAAGTATTTCATTAGCTTTGATATCTCATTATGCTTTGATAATTAAATACTTTCAATGACTTATCATATCTGGCTGAAAGCATCACTAAATTGGTTGCCTTTTTGACACTTGTTAAATTGGTTGGAGTCTTTTTACCATCTTTAATTATATTCTGTTTGCAGGATAATATTTAACATATCCTTACTTTTAATAATGGTTCATTTGTTGTGAGGGCCAAACAAACAAAATCCCTTTTGACTTACAGAAAAAAGACTAAACCCTTAGTGAACATTCACTTTCCTAGTTATAATGCCTATTTCTTCACTTTTCTTAAAAGTCAGGACATACTTGGATCCTAAGAAACAAATTGGCATGGTTAATGTCGTACTTTACCCCCAGCTGTATTCAAAGCTTTTGTACTCTAAATGAAAAAACTACATCAAGCTGATTGGTCAAGTAAACGGAATTGTTTGACATATTTATGTACTAGGCCCTGCAAATATGGAAAACCTTGTCGGCTTTATAACCAATCCCTAAGACGTTTGATTTGCTGCCTAATCAGGCTTAAATAAATTGCCATTTCAAGCAATTTACTTATTTTCTTCTAATTGAAACGTCTATTTTCTACTTTAGTTTCTAGGAAGTTAGAAAAATGTACATATGTCTAACCAAGAAGGAAATTGTATCTCCGTAATGTGGAACCCATAGTTCCTGCTGTTCATTTTCTTCTCTGCTTTAAGATGTTTTGTAAGGTTTTTTTTCCCTTGGAATGATGCATGACCATTCAACCTTTGAAGGATAAAAGGATGTCTTCAAATTCCAAGTTATTGTTTTTAGAACTAGTATGGCATATGTGTTAAGCAGATCCATGCACAATTAACATGCCACAGAGTTGCAACTGCCACTTAGGTACATTCACCTAAAATTAAAATCAGATATTAGGCAGGTACATATAAGGCCATTTTTCAAGTCATCCAAATTCCAAACTTACGATGAATAAAGAAGCTAATTTTTTTTAATATGTTTTCAACATTTTTTTGACTGAATTTTTGAATGGTTGTTCATATAACATGTTTTTACCCATCTATTATCTTTATCTTTCTTTAGTAGCTTTGCTATATCCATGAAACAAATTATCCATTTTATATCATTGTCAAATGCATTGTCTTCTTGTGATCTACCATTCTGACTTGGTTTACTGAATTTTCCATTTTATAGCTCATTTTGTGAATACTCTATTTGTAAGTAGCATGTAAATGTCCTTGATAGTTGTCTAAAAGTTTTCTTCAATTTGAAGAAATAACTCATATGAGTGATGCTACTAAAATCTGTAGCCTGCTTACATCCATATTTCTAAAATATAGGGCTGCAGGTCATATTATTGCCTTAAATCCCATTCTAGTATAGTTGCAAACATATGATAAGCGGATTCTTGGGATTTGCCATCATCTACACTGGATTATTGGTTCCCTCTGCCTTGTAATGACTCAAAATATAAAGGGGACAGTTTTGCCCACTGTTTTGCTGAGTTAGAATGCATCATGTCTATGTATACTTGCCTGTTTAGCCATAGTTTATTTAATACTAGATATTAGGAGCCTACTGAATGTTGTGAATCCTATGCCTTCAACTATTCGAGGAGCTTGTATAACAAAGAAAGATAGCTCTCTAACATTGGTCCTGGGCATATTATTTTTGACCTCGATATGGGAGGCATTAGCAACAACATTTAGGACCTTGTAAAAGTCTGTTGACTTGGTCAATTCAAGCATTCAATGGCAATTGGGGCCTTCTTTCCCACCCAAATGGGTATTTTCCTTGAAAAAGGAAAACGTTAATGGTAATTGGCTTGGTCAAATCCTTACTGGGTACTTTACTTTTATTTTTTTCATCAGGGATGGGCAAGGGGCATTAATGGAGGGGTCAGTGGTGAGTATTTAGTTGGTTCGATGTGACACAGAACCACACCGAAAAACAGAAATTTAGTTTTTATTCCCACCAAATTGAACCAACTGAAATATGTTATTTCAGTTTGGATTTTTGGTTTGCTATTGTATCAGTAATTAGTACAGAAATAATCACATTGATAAAATGGCAATTAGACGGTCAAAGAGTCCAATATCTTAAACTTCCAAAATGATATCAAATCACTCACTCAGTCCACTACAGAGCAACAACTGAATTATCTGAATTGAAACAACAAAAGGTGAAGTGCCCTGCTCATGTATATCAAACTATCTTTCCATTCCTACAAAAGTGAATCAAAACAATAAAAAGTGACGTGCTCTGTACGGAATGCCTACCAACTAGCAGTCATTCCTTCTAAGTGAAGTGCCCTGCCAAAAAAAAAACTACAATTAATGGCTGAAACAACAATTCAAAGAGAATTGATGGCTGCATAAAAGAAGTAAGAAACAGAAAATAAAAGACAAAAAATTCTCAAACAGAGTGGCATTTTGCATGGCTGCATCAAGTCTCTACTAATGTGACATCACTTATACCAACACTTGCTGTAGCTACAAAATTATAAACACAAAGATTATACATGCATAAGTTAAACAAATGAATGATTAAATTCTTTAAATCAAAACTAACAATGAAAATGGCAAATTTGAGTGAAGGGGCTTGGTTTTGCTCCAGAGAGTGGAGACAGACAAACAGACAGACACTGTCATGGAGGAGAAGTTCTGGGTTTGGAAGAGGGTGTGAAATGATCCTTGATTAAGTTCACTGCTTAAATAGGATATTAAAAGTCAATTTCTCTTCTGAAGAGGCTTTGATTGAGAGAAGAATTGTTAGAAGGGAACATGAAGACTTAAAAAGAGGCACGTATATATAACTTTGTGTTGGAAAATCTCTTAATACTCAAATAATCAAAATTTATTTTAAATGCAAAAAATGTATGTTGATAATGATTAAGAGTTGAGTTGTTCAATTTACATAAACACGACAATCATTCGGTAATTGTTGGACACAGTAAGAACAATGTTTCTGATTAGGCACCTAAATATTCTTTGTTTTCATTGTCATGGCCAAAGTGTGATTTGTGGTTGGAGTTTAAAACTTTTTCATCGGATATATCAAAAACACCAAAGGTAGTTGACAAATTAAATAGAGGCTTGTTCAATAATGAGATTGCAATTACATATACAAGTTAGAGAAAAGGTTCCACATTTTTCTCTGGTGAAGAGTTTTTTTATCTATGTAGTGTTATTAAAGTATGACAAAAGCATGAATATGTCTGGATATGTTAGTTTTTCTAGCTTTTCAGTTACAACAAAAGATATCCTTGTAAAGATAGTTACAATGGAATGTGAAGTGACAGTTTAGTAAATATATAGATGCAGACCTTTACACCAACCAAAGTATATACATAAGATATGCCGATGGTTTCATCTAATTAAGCAACATTTTGTGGAGCAGTCATGAAGATAATGGACTATTCATATCAAGGTGGAACTAAATACATGTCCTTGGCTAGCTAGTGGAATGTTATTGTCATCTCTATTTCGAGAATCTTGTTGTGTTGATCATTAAAACATTATACTTCTGTATAAGGTTCCCATTTTCAATTGAATCGCATATTCATGTAACATCTTTGTTGAATAAGTGATATCTCCAGATCCTGTAAGTAGCCCTGTGTGTGATGTGGAAGTCATTGTGTTCGAAGAAGATGATTCAAGGATGGGATGAGTAGACAGCCTGTTTTTTCAGTGCTTAGCATTTTGTTTGTACTTATATTGGCTTTTTCTCGGTTTGAACTTGCTTACTGATCTCATCTCGTATCAATATGCAGATCTTGATGAATCTCACTCTTGACAATTAAGCATCTCTTTCTTCAAATAGTGCTAGAACCTCAACTTGAATGATCAATGTATCGGGAAGGATTCTTGATCTCTTGCTGAATTGTAAATTGCTGTAGTGGGTGATAATGGTAGATTTTGAAAGCAGGGTTAATATTAAAACTGTAGATGCTAACTGTGTTCATCTCGTACTTTAGTACATTGCTGACAAGGTAGTAGTTCTGTATGATATGTTTAGGTCTTGAATATTGAGACATTGTGTCTAAGTTGGTGTAGAAATCCCAGATTGTTATTGTTTAGTCATGTGGATGGTTTTGGATTTATAAGTATGGATAATACCTCTATTTGTTTATCTTTTGGGAAAATCGGGAGATAAAATCAATGTGGGCTTAGGTTAAGTGGATTATATCGTCTATTGATATCGAGATTTGAATTTTTTTTTTTGGTTTTATGTTTAGATAAGTAATTTTTTGAGCGTTTTGATTTGCTCAACTTCAGATAGATCCTTGTCTTGAAACCGAAGACTTATGTTTTTCTTACATTTTTTTTTAAGAAACAAAGGTAGTGTTTGGAGGGAAGGATTTGAAATGCATGTATTTCATATCTCTGCTCAAATCCTTCTATATAAACACAACCTAAGAGTGATTTTTTAATGCTATTGAATTGAATAGATTTAGGGGCCGTTTGGTAGACACCTTTGCAACTAAGCAATGAAAATGGAATGGATTTAGGCCGTTTGGTACGCACCTTTGATTGCTGCTACAATGATTTGAAATCCTAAAACTAAGGAATCACGATTACTCAGGTTTTCCAAGCTATGACTTTCATTACTCAACTCTATTTTCTAAAATAATAATAATAATAATAATACTAATAATACTAATAATAATAATAATAATAATACTAATAATAATACTAATAATAATACTGCTACTAATAATAATAATAATAATACTAATAATAATAATAATACTAATAATAATTATAATAATAATAAAAATAATACTAATAATAATAATACTAATAATAATAATAATAATACTAATAATAATAATAATACTAATAATAATAATAATAATACTAATAATAATAATAATTATTATTATTATTATAATTATAATAATACTAATAATAATAATACTAATACTAATAATAATAATAATACTAATAATAATAATTATAATAATAATAATAATACTAATAATACTAATAATAATAATAATAATACTAATAATACTAATATAAATAATATATTATTTATATTAGTATTATTAGTATTATTATTATTATTATTATTATTATTATTAAGTTGATTCCATTCCTAAAGAATTTTGGTAAACCAAACAACACAAATTTAAAGAGACTATTCATTCAATTCCTCACTACTATAATTACCATTTATTTTCTCATTCCTTACCATCATACCAAGCGACCCCTTATGTCTTGTAGACGTTGTACTTGACTGATTATAAATGCACATGGACATGCAGATTTTGTGTGCAAGTGCACACTGAACTCAATGTAATCCTTAAGATGTAGAATAGATTTGACTATATCTCTGTTTGGTTTTCATTTTCCAAGTGTATTTTCTTCTTCTAGTAACAGAATAAAAGCACATTTAATTTGAGAGATTATGTTCACGTTTGAGAGCACTCTTGAGGCGTAAATGGTCTTTGAAGTGTGAGTTTAAAGAAGCGCTTATAGTTTTTTTTTTTTTTTTTTAACTCAAAATATTCTTTAATGTCCATGCACTAGATAGGAAAATTTAAAAATATCTATTACCTATATAAAAGTAACAATGTTTTTTTTATAAAATATGAATTGACAAATATATCCTTATCAAAGATTATAATTTAAGGTCATAATAGTAATTTAGAATTTTAATATTTAAATAATTTTATATTATAATCCTAATTCAAAGTCCTATAAAATACTATTATAATTAAAACTTTAATAAAAAAAACGTTATATATAAGATATCTAAAACTAATTCATTCAAAAGTCACAACTTGACACGTCCACAAAATGGACTTTTAGATAAGTCATTTATTAAAAAAAAAAAAAATTTATTCTTTTTTCATAAACCTCGTAAATCATATGGAGACTGAAATAGTTGTATATATTGAGCGGATCCTACTTATGCGCTATAAGTTCAAGTAACATACTAATATCTATTTCTTATAAATTAATAATAAATAAATAAATAAAAGCATTTAAATAGCAGATTGCCAGATTCCATATCTTTTTTCTTCATATATATTTATGGTGGAGTGAGCTGGTGAACAAGACAGCTAGGAATCATATATAGTATATTTATCATTCATACGCATTTATATATAAAAAACAAAATGTAAAGAATATAAACATATATACTCACTATATGTAATCGAGAGAAGCATATATAAACATGTTAGGTGCGTTTTTTTTTTCCGTAAAGAAAAGGTGTTTTCATAAGATTTAAATAATTACAAATTTATTTGGTGGTAATTAATGAGTCAAACTAATTATTTGAATACTCTCTGTCCTCTTAAATGGATTGAACAGTTTTCCAGAATCGTAGTTGCATATGAGTTATGAAAACTCATTCAACTATTAAAAGAATATTAAATAAAAATTAATGTAAAATTTAATTGACTGTAGATTTTTTTTTTTTTTTTGTCGCGTACCACTTAGCGTGATTAATGATACATTCTGAAAATGATCAAAACCCATTTGAATAATGGGTCTTAATTAATTTCAAAGAGTTTGTCATTTGGAGTGAGACAATTGCCATCAGATGTTTGGTGAATACTGAGAAAAGGTAAAAGAACCTAAAAAAGGGATAGGATAAAAGAATGGTTGAGAAAGAGGAAACTTTATCCTAATTCTAAAAATGAATAAAGTGAGAGCATCCCCACCAAAGTTATCAATTTATCATTGGGGCATGTTATTAATATCGTCTATTTCATGAATACACCCTCCACTAATTATACTCTTGTAATTTTATTTTTTCAATATAATCTCTTAAATTACTTATTATATGCCTATTTTATTAAATTTATTTTCCTTCTTCCTTCCACGGAGCCACCTGCCACCATCTTGATTATAACATGCCACCTGCCACTCTGCGTTGCTGCGTCTCTCGATGATGCGACCACAATGCCTGTTCACTAAATTTCTTTACAAAACCACGCGTGTGGTTTAAACTATAGACATGATGAGCAAGTTCGATTTAATGAAGGTTAGTGAATCATAATCGAATTAATTAACCAAATAAAACACTAAATTTTATCTAGCAGACATAATCCAAATTTGAGAGGTACCTAAACTAAGATGCAATCCCAAGTAAAAATAAACAAAGAAATTTAAGGTAGAAAAACGATTGTTCTATAACATGATTTCATTCAATTCTTTTTTAGGTATACCACTCTGACCAACCCAAATTTAATGATAATTCTCACTATATGAATAATCACTTATATCAAATTAACAATTCTCCTGAGATAGCTAACCAGTTGATTATTGCTATTAAAGGTATCTATACTCAATCAATAAACAATTAACTCTCAAAAACACCTAGTATCAAATTCTCATTACATAAGTTCATTAATTTTCTGATATGACTCACAAATATATCATATGTTTGTTTTTCCATAATTAAATTTTATCTTCGAGTTTTAATTTAATTACTAAGACACACTAAACTATGATATAAAATAATTGAACAAGCAAAAAAAAAAAAAACACATAAAACACGAATGGTGTTCATAATCAAGAAATTGGGTCAAGAAATCAAAGATCCATCAAGAGTTTCCAACAAAATAAGGAGCTCCCAATTTGATCTTCTATACTAAGAGATGTGTCGTTTCTTCCACAACTTTGCGCTTAAATTCATAGTCTGTGGGGATCAATTTTCCAACTTGAATCTTTTGTTTTCAAGTGATTTTAACTTCTCTTCTCATGGTTTTTTTAAGTGATTTTGACTCCATATTGGTTGTTTGGCATCAGAACGTGCATTTTTCTTCTTCAAAACACTAAATCTTGCAATATGCCTACAAGTGCAACATACATATAAAAATAATCAAAATCACTATAAAATGTACTTGAAGTACATCAAAAAAACACTAAAAAACTATTCTGAAATATACATAACACGACCACCAACGTCCGTTTGCTACGTCCAGTCAACACACCCCTCACCTTTGTGTACTTCCATTGGTGGTCGTCCGTTTGCTACGTCCAGTCAACACATCCCTCACCTCTGTGTACTTCCATCGCTCGATATTTGGTTTATAGAAAAAAGAACTATATCCATGTGTCACAAATGATTTCCCAAGTCAGGTGATCACTAAACTTTCGTCTCAATTTATATATAACCATGAACAATGTATGTTTGTGAAAACTTGCAAATAAAGCAAAAATGGCTCCCATGGACAGTACTTTCAGTGGAAAGCAAAGATGAGAGTGGGAAAAATTTGGAAATTAAGACACTAAGCTAATAAAAAAAAAGGTGAATGAAAAAAATCATTAAGAACATCAATTAGTAAATGAGGTGTATTCATAAAATATAGGGGTAGTTGATAGCGAATTGGATCCTCTATTTCAATTTCGTGTTTCATCTTGTATTTTATTATTTTTAATTAATGTCATACGTAAATTAATAATGTCATCTTTACATTTAGCATCGCGATGATTATTTTAAAATATGAGATAAAATACCAATATAAAATAGATGATCTTGTTTGTTACAATAGCATGCCCTTCAGGACTCAACCACCATTTTTTATCTAAAGTTTATTTCCTATAAAGTAGATTTTGACTAAAACATTACACATGGGACAAGAAATGCCATTAAACAACACTAATAAAAAATAATTTTCCTGTAATTGTAACGTAGCATTACTTTGTAAGCAATTAATTAAGGAACTAGTATAGTATAATACAGAAAGAATCTCACTTTTGTTGGTATAAGATATATAATAATAACAATAAATAATAAACGCTCATAATTTATTCAAACCGCACCCCAAAAAATATTAAATACACCACATTCCTAGTGTTACTGTTCACACCAAAAAAAAAATACTAAACACACTTCATTCCTAATGTTGAAAATACTAAACACATCCCATTCCCAGAAATGGAGAGTGCTTTATTCAAACATCACCAGATCTTTCTAAATGCCAATTGAATGAACTTCTCTCTCTCCTCTCAATCTTGCAGAGAGAGAAACTTAATTCGAAGAAAAATAATCAGAAATAATAAGAACTAAATCCAATTCTCCTTCTTCAGGCATGTGTTGCGATGGAGATTGCAGGCCCTTAGGGTTTCTCATTGGTTTGCCCTTTGCGCTCCTCTCTCTCATCATCTCTCTAGTCGGAGTTGTCATCTGGATTGTCGGGTCAGCTCCCAATCTCTATTACATATATATACTATCATGTTTTTTCCTTTGATTGATTTAGAAATATATATAGATGTAAATGTGTGTATGTATAGGTTGATGTTGAGCTGCATATGCCCCTGTTGCCTCTGCGTGACTGTGCTGGTGGAGATGGCGCTTGAGCTCATTAAAGCCCCAATTCATGTTATCCAATGGTTTACTTCTCAGATCCCTTGCTGATTTTCTTTTTTTTTTTTTTTTGATTAATTTTGAGTTTTGTATTATTTTTGGGATCTTTAATTTTTATTTTCTGATTATGTTTCTTTCTCGGTTGATTTGGTACTGAAGAATTTGCTTGTACATGTTTATTAATTTAGCATGAAATTCTGTTTAGTTGATCAAGTTCGAACTTATCAAATGAATTTTTAGATGTATATTTTTTCGATTTTACTTGTTTTTCTTCCAATTCGATTCTGTTGAAAATAGTTCAACACAATGAATATGAGGTTTGGAAAAAGGAGCAATTGCTTCTCTTTTCAACGGTTTTTGATATTATAGAGAAATAAAATAGTCCATAATGCATGCCTTAAGTAAGGTTCACCAAATTGCACTGAACTGAGATTGTGGAGAAACATATCAACATATATGATTATTACAATTTACAGTTATAACACAAACAACACTAATTAGAGGTCTTCCAAGATCGTTTTAGCATATCTCTGTGTTTGAGTAGTTGAAATGGACCAAGACCGTTGAGAAGTGCCTTTGTTGTTAGCCCGATTTCCACTATAGTTTCACCTATGGCTCCAAGATTGCTGCCCCCCTCCTCTTCTTTTGATTCGTATTGCTCGTTGTTACCCATCATTTCTTCTACAAAAGAAACCAAGCATTTAGAATTGATTATATAGCATGATTTCTAAACTCATGTTTGCGTCTGTCGACTGTTGGATTTTTAGTTGAATGTTGTCTCAATAACACTTAAAAACGTACATACGAGAATAACAGCTATTTCTTGATCGCTATGTCTTTACAATTAACAAGTTGCATGTTTATCGAATTAAATGTTAAAAGGATCGACAAATGAAGATCATTCAACAAGCATTCCATGCATTGCCAAAAGTCAAGCACCGGAGAAACGCAAAATTATTAGAATGTGGCAAAATTGTTCTTTCCTTTTAAAAGTCACAAAATGAATCATTTTCATTATCATTATTAAGTTTTTTCTCCTAAAATCCTTAATTTAGTTGGAATTACGCATACTACACTACTTTAGAATGTGTGACAGTTCCAAAATGATATATAAACTTGTTATAGCATCTACATACGACAATAACAATTGTATTTCTGGAAGAAGTCATCAATTATTTGTCTTATGAAAGATCATGTCACGTCGAGTAGAGTTTATATTATATTGGATCAACCATAACATCTATGCAATATCATCAATATTAATATATAGTGATGATAAAAGAGGTATTACTATCATCTCATATGTGGCTTCCACCTTCTTCGAAGGAGAATAGAAGAATTGCTCTTCTCTGGCTTTTTCTGCTAAGCTTTCGAAATGTGTAGCCATTTTGGGAACTCTATCTTTCGAAATGTGCTGCACAGATGTCATCTTTGAGCTTTCAGAGAACAGCAAAAGTGATATATAGCAATTTAGATGAAGATGACAAATATTAGTGTACCTTCAAAATGCTTCACCTCTCACACGTGGCGTCTCTATCACATTCTCACTCTCATCCTCTTCTTATAACAATAGCTTAATGGAAAAGACAAGTAATGTTTAATCCCTCATAAAAAGATACATCATTAGTTATCATATTAATCGTGTATTACATTTTTTATTTCATATATAACACCCTCAACTAATCAATCTTCATATTAACTATATGTTGGTCCCAAATGGTCAGAGGTTCAGAGGGGATGAATGAACCTCTATCAAATTTTGCATTTTAAAAACTTTTCTGTAAACAGGTTGCTAATTCTATAGAGAATGCAACAACTTCGCTCGATTCAGTAAGCTGGCAAAATGCTGATTCAGCTTACTGTCTCAGTTTCACAGTATGCAGCGGAAATTCAAAGATAGAGTTTGTCACGCCCCGAAATCTTTTAGTATTTTATCAGAGTTTTATCGTTGGGCGTGAAGAGAGAAATAGCAAGAGACGCATACACAACAGAAAGAATAAGCAAGAGACGACAGAAGAAAGAGGTAAGAGACGAAATGATTCCTTCACTTAACAACAATCGGCCTCTGCCGATAGCAATCAGTCTCACTACTGATAATGTACATCATACGCAGCGGAAATAACATCAGGATCTCTCGTTCACAGAATACTCAGAATATAATTACAAAACGTGAATAAACTTATAACATATTGTTTTGAAAATGTTGTGCAACACACCCTAAAAATCACAGGTTCAAAAGCGGCACCGCCTCTCTCCATCTAGGGTTCATCATGCTCAACAGCTCCTGTAGTGTGAGTACAGATTAAGGGGGTGAGTGCGTGGAATACACTCGTGGGGAATGAAATCCGGCTCTTTTAACAATCAATAGATATCAAATACAGGAATGGTAACATTCAATCATATTATCACAGCACATAAAATGCATAGCATGTATTTCGCAACCCAACTCAGGTGCGGGTATCCCCCGTCTTATCCCTACAAAGCTCAGGTGCAGGTATTACCTGACTTACCCCTACAAAACTCAGGTACGGGAATCACCCGACCCTACAGAAACTCAGGTACGGGTATCACCCGACCCTACTCAATCTCAGGTACGGGTATCACCCGACCCTACGGAATCTCAGGTACAGGCATCACCTGACCCTACACAATATCTCAGGTACGGGTATCTCCCGACCCTACGGAATCTCAGGTACGGCATCTCTCCCGACCCTACATATGGATGAATGTGGACCCACGTCCTTTCACAGTATATCATGATCATGTATTCAAAGCATATAATCACAGCATTTAGTATTCCGCCAATCATGCATTAAATAGGGAAAACTGTAAACAGATAAAGAGATAGAAATTACCCCCACCTCGTATAGTGGTTACCACGTGAATGAGTACCGACGGATCAGATTTCACAAGCGAGTACCAAAGGATCCGATATCACAAGGCTCAACTCAACAAGTAGCCTACACAAGTTATGACGTTCCTTAGATCCTTAATAAATTATAATTAAAGCTGTAAAAGACTCCGGCGGAGAAACGGTCGTTAAAAACGCGACGGATCGATCGATCTAATGATTGGAATTTTGGAGACAAGGCTGAAATTCAAATCTAAAGGTCTGAGATGATAGGAAATGAAATAAGGATCGCAACGCAAAAAGAATGAGCTCAATCGGAGTTGAAACGAGCTCAAACGGAGCATTTTAAGTTAATGGGTAAAATGGTAATTTTGGTCAAAGGGTTGACTTTGACCGGGCCCACGACCCTCGGTCAATGACGTCTCGTCAGCGATGACTCGATACGGATGAATGACGGAAAGAAAACGAGATTCGGATCGAAAACACGGCGTCGGGTGCGCGTCGGCACCCGACGGGCGCGCACGGTGCGCGCCGGCACCCGGCACCCGACGGCTGCCGAGTTTTCTCAGCAGCTAGGCGCGACCCAACCCGGCTGGTCGAGTTTTCTCGGCCAGCCTCTGCCCAGGTTACCCGACGGTGGCCTGCTCGAGCAGGCCACTTCCCGGCGTCGCCCGGCGCGGCGGCGCCGCCTCCAGCCACCACCACCTACCTCGCCGGATACCTCGCACCGCCGGCTACCACCTCCGGCCGTCCATCGCCGGATTCCGGCATGAATAGTTCCCGGAAATTACGCCGTAAAATCCTTCGATACCCTGTTTTTCCCAGATTTTCAACCCCAACCAAAACTCCGGCCGGCGACCTCCCGTCGCCGACGACCACTCCCAGCCCCTCCGCCGGCGACTCCCCGTCGCCGGCAACCTTTCCCGGCCAAGCCAACACCCTAACACATCCATATACACTCACGCATGAAACACACACACACACACGTTCAATCACACACATACTTTCCAGCCTTGGCCGGCGGCCACCTGCCGTCGGCCACCACCACCCGCCACCGGAGACACTGGCCGGCGACGCCCCAGTTGCCGGCCGCCACCTGCCGCCGTGCAACAACCACAACAGTGGCATCTACACACACATGCGCATGCTAGCAAACACACACACACACACTGACTTCCCTCCGGCCGGCGGCTGGAGGCCGCCGGCAACCCACCAAACCACCTCGCCGGCGACCTCCCGTCGCCGGCCCACCGATCACACACGGCGGCGCCACCCGGCGCCGCCCCCACAGCGAGCCACACAACACACACACACTGATACACCACCATTCACACACACATGCACGTTTCATGCATATATAACACTGTTCGTCTTCGGTGCCGCCACCCACGGCGGCGCCGGCCCTCCAGCAGTCCCAGGTCGTCCTCCGGTGGTTTCTCCAGCGAGAGAGAGTGAGAGAGAGAAAAAACAGAGGAGAGAGAAGGTGATCAAGGGTTAGGGTTTAGGGTTTAAGAGGCTGTTTTTCGCCGTTTTCCGGCGAACGAGAAATCGGATTTGAAATCCGAGACCTATCCTAGATTCGTCTCGTCGAGACGAACGTCGTGTACGAAAATCGTCCGATTCCGACAACGTTGAAATTTTCCGGCGACCGGCCGGCAGCGGCGCCGCCGCGCCGGCGGCGCCGCCGGTGGTGGCGCCGCTGACCAGAAAACAGAAAACGAAGAGAGAAAGAGAGAGAGAGAACTTACGAGTTTTCGGCTCGTTCGGAAAAACGGTGAAAAATGAATCGGAGGAGTCCCTATTTATAGAAGTTGGAAAATACTATTCACGTGAAAATATCTCGTCACTATTCATCGGTTGAATTTTCCACGCTACTATTCACCGAAATATCTTCCGGTTTTCCGAAACCTCGTGTTTCGCCCTTTTCGTCGCCGGTTGAGCTACGGGTCTCCGATTGACCCCTAGTTCGTTTCTATCTTCTCGTTTTCTCGATACGTATCTACTGGTAGAAAATTACCCTATGTTCCACGTCTAATAAAAATTATCGATCTAAACCTCGCATTAAAACACGTATCTGAAACGCACGAAATAAATTAAACAATTAAATCATACGCACAAAATTATTAAATCATAAGTTAAAATATTTAATTAATCAATTATGCTCATTTTGATCCGGGGCGCTACAGAGTTTCTTTTGAAAAACGTTTTCATTTCACAAGTATGATTTTGTCAGAATCCTTTTAGCAGAATGCTTATGATAAATGTAGCAAGATATATATATATATATATATAAGAGATATGCAGCAAGTAATCAAAAGCAATAAACACACAAGAGTTTATAGTGGTTCAAAGGTGGTGTAAACCTTCTACGTCCACTTTACTCCTTTGCACAGGAGGAACTTTACTAGGTCAGTTTGCTTTACAAGACTCAACTTTACAAACTTCTTCCTATCAAGTTAACCTACTAGAATCAACAGATTCATCGGCTATATCCCACACAAGGTACAAAACTCACACAAAGTAAACAATCTACACAAGACTTAACATTTAGCAAGGATCTAATCCTTCCAACTAAGAACACTGAATAAAACAACCTAGTACACAACAAATGGTTAAAAGTATACAAGGTCTTCAACTAGTGCAACTCGAAGTCAGCCTTTAGAACTTGAAAGCTCGAATGCTTAGCTCGACTGCTCCTGAAGGTTGAGTGACTGAACTTGCTTTAGATAGCTTGAGAGAGAGATAGCTTAGAAATATCAGATTTTCAGTAGTTCAGTAGTCTTCTTGGTCACTCCAACCTTCTATTTATACTGTAAGGAAAATGCCCGTTGAAGAGAGACATTGTCCTTTGAAGAAATTCAAAATGATCTTCAAAATCTTTGTATTAAATGCATCTGAAAAAACTGGGAAGTAAGACATGTCCTACTCTAATCCGCATTAATGGCGTGATTCCTCGGTTGTAGTTCTTTTGCAGAGGCGCGGTCCAGATGGCATCACCTCATAGGCTGGGTGCTAACTGCCATCTACCGATTACTTGTCAAGGCAGAAACCTTGTACTGCATTTAGTATATTCCTTATACTGCAATGAATAAGTTAGAAAGACTTACAGTTTGCTGCTCAGGTTGCAGTAGCTGCAATCTGTTCTGCACCTGCTTCCTGTTTCAGAACAGCTTCCTGTTCCTGAAACCTGCAGTTAGCTTCCTGATCTACGATAACTTTCTGATCTGCATCTGCTTCCTGTTTCAGAACAGCTTCCTATTCCTAAAACCTGCAGTCAGCTTCCAGTTTCCCTTACTGCTTTCTGTTTGCTGCTTACAGATCTAGCTAGCTGATTCTGGTTTCTTCTTCTGCTTACTGACTTTTCCTAGCGGAAAATCAGTCTTTGAAACTTCTTCATCTCCAGAATACTGCTTACATCAGTATTCTCTATCTTTCTGATATATACATCTTTACAAAACACAACTTAGAGAGATAAACTTATCAAGCTAAAATCCACTTAAACAACGTGGAAAAATGGGTACTCTAACTTCCTATCCAAAGTTACATTATTTCATCAAAACCTAATAGAAATATCCCAACAATTTCTCCCTTTTTGATGATGACAAAAACCATAAAAAACAGCATAAACAGATGTATTTTTATACGAGTATTATGTACAAGTATAGTACAGTATAAGCTTACATCAAAAATTACAAGCTTACAACTTCATAAATAAAATGAAGAAAGTAAAGAATAATTAAAATTCTTTACAAGAAGTGCTTACTCTACTATCTTTCTAAGAGAACCGTAGTAAGCTACACTTCTTCAGGTTTCTTTATCGCCAAACAACTTCCTCTTCACATAGTCATGTCCAGCGCTAGCTTGATTCTGTTTGACAACCTCCTCATACTTGGTGTCTTTCCACCAGTTCAAAATTGATTCCTGATAAGATCTCTCCATCTTCTCATAAATCTTAGGGTATGTTTATTTCGGGTTTATGGAGGATTGGGGAAATCCGAATTTTGAAATCCTGGGATTTGTAAATAAAGGTGAATAGTTAAAATCTGTGTTTGTTATGAGATTTTATAGGGTAGAATTATTACTGTAGATGTCAAATCAATGCTGGAAAAGTTAGTAAGTGTAATATTATATTATTAGTTGATGTAATAGGTTGGAGTATAGGGTTAATTATAGTGTTTTTTTTAGATAGAATAGGTTTTTGGTAGATTTGATAATCCTTGACAAAATACCTTAAACAAACACGGATTGAGATTTTAAAATCCCAAATCCGGATTTGTGAAACCCGAAACAAACATACCCTTAGGAACTTGTATCCACCTTAGCCAAAAGTTAGCCAAAAATCCTAGCAGAAATGAATCTGCTCTTCTTTCTTAACTTTGTCTAACATGTTCCACTGGATGTCCAGCTTCCATTCTCTCACCATCTTCTCATACATCTTTAAGGCTTTTTCAACAGAAGGAAAATCCCGAAAATAATCATGCATGCATAAATTTCTGAAATACTTCAGATATTCGGATCTTTTGAAAAAAGTGATCTCCTCGAATGTTGGGTTCCTGTTCTTCGGTAGATAAACTTGATCAAAGATATTGAGATTCCAACCCACATTCACCCTTTGAGGTTTCTGATATAGCAAAACTGAGAATTCAGGAGGAACATAATCTATGTCAAAATCAGGTGTTTCCTGAGGTGGAAAAGAGTATAGGGCTGAATCTATCTTCTTTGCAACCTGTGACTTTTCAGATCTGACTTTTCCCAACCTCGATATCCAATCAGCTTGCTTCCTCCTTCTCTCCTCATCAGCTTCCTTAAGTTGTCTCCATCTTTCTTCACTTAGTCTTGGACCTGCAGGATTAGCCATAAAAAGTTTGGCATTGGGATCCTGACCTGTTCGCTGCAGTCTTCCTTGCTATTTTCCTCTTCCTCGACCAGGTTGCTGCCTGTAAGTTGTCTATCGTATAGGTGCAGCAACAACTCTGGCTCTTTGCTGTGATACAGTGCTGCTTACTGCTTGAGAAGCAGTATCCCCAGCACCTGCATTATCATCATCATCTTTCTTCTTCTCAGGCTGGATGCTCTGACCATGCCAAAATCGAATCGTTTGCGCTTCCTGCTAATGTTGGTCAGAGACACTTTGTCATCATCATCATCTTCAATCTCCCTTGTAGTGGCATCCACTACTGCAGTATCCAGCTCAGTTTGCTGCTTACTTTCCTCCTTTTTGGCATCATCAACTTTGGCAGAACTAGGGGCAGTAACTTCAGCAGCTTCAGTAGGAAAGACTCACATCATAATGGCTCTCATCTCACCCACGAAAAGTTCAAGGCTCAGAATCCTGTTCTTGATACTGCGAACATCACGGCCTTGGGTGGAGATATTTTCCTACATGTTATCCAGTACCATATTTTGTGCAGTTTGATTGCTCTTTACCTCATCAACTGAGCTTTTGACTTCTTGCAGAGTGACATCTCGAGCATCAGATGCAGCTTGCTATTCACGCTCAAATCTCTATCTTGCCTGGTACTGGGCATTGAACTCCTCATTCATCCTCTTCTGTATTCTGGAAGGGAGTTCAGATAACTTCTTCCTCAGTTCTTTCATAGATGAAGAGTGGGTGTTTTCTTTTATTTGGATGCCCGATGCCATGTTCATCTCATGAGTTTCTATGGTTCTTATCAGCCCTTGAACAACATTCATAATTCCTTGAAGTGATTGTTCTTGCGAGTCAGTAAGAGTCTCAACTCTAACCACTGGTCCTGCTTCTTCTTGAGTATAGAGGACCATGGCCTGACTCGTTTCTTCGTCAGCTTGCTGTCTGACTTTCTCTTCTAGCTCTGCCTGATATTTTCTCTTTTCCTCATCCGTCATCTTAACTTTGAAAGACTCTGTGTATGGAGGGGAATCTTCAGGTTCATCATCACTATCACTTGATAAATCATCACCATCATCAGGATTTGGTGCAGGAGCAACAACAATGATTTCTTTGCCTCTTGCAGGCACTTCAGCTTCATCTTCAGTTTTCCTTTCTATCTCCTCCACCAGTACTGTCTCAATAGTATCCACGCCGGAGGTCTTCGATGGAGAAGCTGTCTCAACAGCTTTCTCAGAAACCTTTGCAACTTCAGCAATCTCATCAACTGCTTCTTGATCAATAGGAACCTCAGCTACCTGAACAACAGTAGCCTCAGTTACCTTAGTTACTTCAACAACAACAACTTCTTTTTCAGCAGTAACCTCAGCAACTTCTTTTTCAACAGTAACCTCAACAACTTCAATAACAACAGCTTCTGTTACTTCAGCAATTTGCTCAACAGTAACTTCTTCAATGATAACAGCCTTAGCTTCCATAGTAACCTCGGCTACTTCAATGGCAGTAGTTTCGGTTACCTCAGCAGTTTGCTCAATAGCAGCATCAGCATCCTGACTCACTTCTGCAAGCTTGGTGGCAGCAGCATGCAGAAGTTCAAGAGTCTCATCACCTTTTTCTTCAACAAACTGTGTTGTTTCATTTTCTTCAGCTTTATGTGCTGCAATAGTAGCCAGCATAGGAAGTCCCACCTCTGTAACCTCCTCCTCGGATGCTTCATCGACAAACTCCTTCGAGATGTCTTGGATAACTCCATAGATTATTGGTGATGGTTCCTCCTCAGAAGATTCAACATGATAAACGGGGGATTCAGTGTAATCAACCATTTGCACATCAAAATCCATCACATCCAGTTTAGTAATAGGAGAAAGAACTGCAATACCTTTAAAGGTTGGAGAGTCATGTGGTTTCGCAACTTTTGAACTTCCTTCTCCTTTATGCAGAATTCTGGAGGGTTGAGTGGTTTGAGCTCTGCTTGCCTCCAACCCCATCTGCAACATTCTTTCATTAGCTTCCTCTGGAGTGTGGTTAGCTAGTTGAGCTTCAGCATGCTCCAACTCAGTTGAGATCCTAACAGTCTCGATGTTGGGGATCATTAGTGTGTCGTACTCCCCTACCTTCATCGATTGCTCACTCTGCATCTCTTCAACCTTGCTCTTGGCTAGCCAGTGAGCATTCAACTTCTCATGTCTCTCAAAGATTTAAGCAATCATAGGATCAACGTTTTGTTCAATGAAATCTTCAAGGAAGAGAGGTAGGAGCCCATTAGGAAGAGTATCAGGGTCTTCCATAAAATTAACTATCCAAACAAGGATAATATCTTCCACTTCCAGCCAATCCTCCCACTGGAGCAAGTCCCTTGTTGAGCATAACCTCATCCATCTCCAAGTATCGTAGGTAAGAGCGAATCTTCTCCATATTGATTTAGTAGTTTCAGAAAGAGCATTCTTAGCAGTTTCTACATCAATATCTTCGATAGAGCTCTCGATCTTGTTGAGAGTATCTATCTCCTTCAGTTCATCCTTTGGCCCTAGCCACTTCCTCTTTGTCTTGCGCTCAGCAAGCTCTCACAGGCTTGACTTGCCTTTCACCTGCCTCTTTCTTTTCTTCTTTCTCTCTCAGATACCAACAAACAACTGCAATTCAGGCTTAAGAGCCTGAGGCTCATCTTTTCTTGGGGCAGCAACCTGCTCAGTAGACTCATCTTCTTCAGGTTGATCAACAACCTAAGAGTCTGGAGCAGCAACCTGTTCAGCTACTGGCTTAGCTTCCTAACCTCCAACAGTTTTATGGTTAGGAACATGATATTCCAGAAATGGAATACCATCAGAAGGATCCTTAGGGCAACATCCATTTCTTCATCCTTAGGAATCTCAACTTTAGTAACAGGGGGAGAAGCTTCCTAAGTAGTCTTCTTCACCTTTTACTTCTTCTTCAGGAGAGCTTTCTCAATTACCGGCTTCTTCGCTGGCTTATTGCCAGAGTAATCAGTTTCATCAACTGTGGCTTGGCAAAATGTTTCTTCTTCTTTGGTTGTTGGGCCTTCTTCTCGCTCTTCTTCTACTTCGTGAAGTCTTTTTTCATACCAAGAAACCAGCCAGGAGCGATTGGCATAGGTTTCTCCAGTTGTAAGCCTAGCTTACCAAGGATGGAGGTGAGGACGATCCCATAGCCTCTCCTGCTCGTTGGTTGGGTGGTCTCTTCCCAAATCCTATTGAAGATGAAATATGCCTAGTTGACTGCATCTCCATGAACAATCACATTCATTAATCGCATCCAAAGATCGGTGCACTTGTCGTAGCTTCCACATCTACCTTCAACGGTGTAGCAGGAATGTCATGAAGAAACTCATATTCAGGTTTGAGTTTCTTCTTACCAAAATTCCTTGTGACCGTCTCCTTAACAGAACCCAGTCTGAACTGGTTCCAACTCTCCTCCAAATAAGCTGACCCATACGACTCCAAGTCAGCAAGCTTCATTCTTTTGTTGGAGATGTCAAAGGTTTTAGCGATGTCTCTGACTGTCAGGGTGTACCAGTCATCGCTATCTTCATTCATCTTGAAGGTGATCATATGTTCATCATCAGACAGTATGGCAAAGACATATAACCTTTCCACAGACCGAGCAGAGAACCCATTGTTGGTGGTGAAGAGCCCAGAAAGATCGCTCTTGCAAACTTGCTCCCAGACCTCTGCAATGAGGTCTTTATCCTCAAAAGACGACTCAAACCCTAACATGATCTCCGTGTTAACCAGTCTCCCTTCAACAACCTTGGTCTCCCCTACAACTTTAGCGATATCCATTGATGATCTGTAAAAGCTTGAAAGTGTAGAGAGAGAAAGCTTGAATGCAAAGGGTTAGAAGGTCTCGAGAATAGTAATAGTGTAAGCTTAAAGAGGAAATAGATAGAGTTGATTAGTTTATAGTTTGAAAAAGTATTCCATAATAATCAACAGTCTAGATTAAATGACATAAGAGATGTGAATGATTTGACGGTTGAGATAAAATAACGAAGGGGTAAATCTGTAATTTGTTGAAAAACATGTCAGAAGTTGAACCGCGTCTTTTTCAACTCTTCTGAAAAAATAGTTTTGCATTTAATGCACATGCCAATTTGTCGTAAGGAATGATTAGAGTTAAGGTTACGAGGTTGCAGGACTTTATAAATGTTGTCTTCAATCAATGTTGTTTTCTGTCTGCAGCAACTTGTTCCAATAACCTATTGCAGTAACCTGTACTCAACTTGTTGTATCCTGAAACTAAATACTGTTAGACAATGTTGTTTTAAAAAAAATGTTGTATCCTGTTCCAGTATACTGAATGCATGAAAAATTAAAATACTGCATAAGTTCCTCCTTACTTAAGGAACTTTTTAAACTCTTACTCATCAAAGCTTGATAATCCCAAGCTCACTTCTTAACATAGAAAACCTTGATTCACATAAGGGTTTTGTGAATATGTCAGCTAGCTGCATGTCAGTATGCACTTTCTCAAGAACAATGTCCTTCTTCTCCATATGATCTCTTATGAAATGATGTCTCACATCAATATGCTTTGTCCTTGAGTGGAAGAAAGGATTGTGTGTTTTAGCAATGACACTAGTGTTGTCACACAGAATGAGAGTCTCTTTCTCTATAATACCATAATCCTTCAACTGTTGTTGTATCTATAAAATCTGTGCACAACAGCTTCCTGCAGCTACATATTCAGCTTCCGCGGTTGACGTTGCTATGGATGTTTGCTTCCTGCAGAACCAAGAAACCAGTCTATGTCCTAAGAATTGACAAGTATCACTTGTACTCTTCCTGTCAATTTTGCATCCTACAAAGTCAGAATCTGAGAATCCTTTGAGGTTGAATCCTCCTTCTTTTGGATACCATAAGCCTACATCTTGAGTACCCTTCAAATACTTGATAATCCTCTTCACTGCTAAAGATATGACTCATTTGGTGCTGTTTGGAATCTTCCACATACTCCTACTGCAAACACCATGTATGGCCTGCTTATTGTGAGATATAGTAAGGATCCAATAAACTTTCTATATTTGGTTATCTCCATATCCTTTCCACTTTCATCCTTATCCAGACTGATAGATGTAACCATTGGTATGCTTACTGAAGATTCATTCTCCATTCCAAACTTCTTGATCAGTTCCTTGGTGTACTTGGCTTGATTAATGAAAATCCCATGTTCTAGTTGTTTCACTTGTAGACTAAGGAAGAAACTTAGTTCTCCCATCATGCTCATCTCAAACTTCTTCTGCATGAGGATTGAGAACTTTTCACACAAATCCTTGTTTGTGGATCCAAAGATGATGTCATCCATGTAAATCTAAACAAGCAGTATACTATCTCCATCCTGTATCCTGAAAAGAGTCTTGTCCACTATCCCTTTCTGAAATCCATTCTCCAAGAGATACAAGGATAATGTATCATACCAAGCTCTAGGAGTTTGTTTCAATCCATATAAAGCTTTCTCTAATCTGAATACCTTGTCTTCTACCTGTTTTTCAAAACCTGGTGGTTGTTCCACATATACTTCTTCAGATAGTAGTCCATTCAGAAATACACTCTTTACATCAATCTGATAAACATTGAAGTTCTTATTGGCAGTATAGACCAGAAATATCCTTATGGCCTCAAGCCTAGCTACTGGAGCAAAAGTCTCATCAAAATCTATGTCTTCTTCCTGACAGTATCCTTTAACCACTAACCTTGCTTTGTTTCTGACCACATCACCAGTTTCATTTAGCTTGTTCTTGAACACCTACTTTGTTCCAATAACTCTTTGGTGATCAGACCTTGGAACCAATCTCCATACATGATTCCTTTCAAATCCATTCAGCTCTTCCTGCATGGTCTGAATCCAGTTACTATCTTCAAGAGCTTCTTCCACACTCTTGGGTTCAACTTGTGATATGAACCATGCAAACAGTGATTCTTGAGGTCTTGATCTTTTTGTTCTAACACCTTCATTGATATCTCCAATCACAAGCTCTCTTCGGTGATTCCTGAGCCATGTTCTATCAGGCTTAAAGTTGTGAGCTGGTTGCTGGACAGTAACTTGTTGATCTGCAGCATCCTAATTACAGTTACTGTTGGACTGCAGTATTCTGACTACATGATATTCAGCATCCTGCACCACTGCATTCCCGGGTGCAGTATCTTGTGTACTGTTTTCAATAACCACTTCAGCAGGTACTGGAACTCCATCAATGTGTCTTACTGCTTGATCCTTGATTTTCATCTTAGATACTTCTTCCTTCAGCTTGTCCAACTCAGCAGTATCACAATGTAGTTCATCAAACACCACAAGTATTGATTCTTCCACAACCAAGCTTCTCTTGTTGAAGATCCTGAAAGCCTTGCTTATAGAGGAGCATCCCAAAAACACTCATTCATCAGATTTTTCATCAAAGGTCTTCAGATGCTCATTTCCATTATTCAGAATGTAGCATCTGCATCCAAAGATATGCAGATATGAAATGTTTGGCTTAACTCATTCCCAAACTTCATAGGGAGTCTTATCATGATCTTTGTTGATCATGCATCTATTCTGAGTATAGCATGCTGTGCTGGTTACTTCAGCCCAAAATCTCTTAGTTATTCCAGTATCATCAATCATAGTCGTTGCAGCTTGCTTTAAAGTTTTGTTTCTTCTTTCTGCAACTCCATTCTGCTGGGGAGTCTTTACTGCAGAATGCTCATGACAAATTTCATTTTCTGAACAATACTTCTCTATGAACTTGTTTGTGAACTCAGTTCCTCTGTCAGATCTTATCTTCACAATGCTTAAGCTCTTTTCATTCTGCATTCTCTTTATGAATTCTGGCAGCTTGTTTTGAGTTTCTGATTTCTTGGCCAGGAAGATGGTCCAAGTAAATCTAGAGTGGTCATCCACAATCACTAGGGAATATTTCTTCCCACTTACACTAACAGGCTCAACTGTACCAAAGAGATCCATATGTAGGAGATCCAGAATCTTGTGAGATGATCTTTGCACTTTGTCCTTGAATGAGTTTCTCACTTGTTAGCCTTTCTGACAGGCTCCACAAACATTCTCCTTCTTATAAGCAACATCTAGTAGACCTCTCACCAGATTCTTTCTTGTTAGCTTGTTGATAGTTTTGAAGTTCAGGTGACTTATCCTTTTGTGCCACAACCAGCTTAGTTTAGGAGTGCTCTTTGTAATAAAACATGTTGGTTGTACTGTTGAACTCCAATCAACAAGATAGATGTTGCCTCTCCTGGCTCAAGTAAGCTTCACCTCATTTGTCTAGTTGTCTCTTATCAAACACCTGTTGAGGTTGAACTCCACTGAACATCTTTTTTCACAAAATTGACTAATACTCAGGAGGTTATACTTTAGTCCTTTAACATATGATACATCACTGATACTTGCATTACCTCTGATCAAGCTTTCTATGCCCTTGGTGCTTCCTTTGGAGTCATCTCCGAAGACAACCTTAGGTCATTTGCATGGTTGGAAGTCTCTCAATCCAGTTTTGTTGCCAGTCATATGTTTGGAGCAGCCACTATCAATATACCATACATCCTTGCTGCTTCATGACAACTGTGTCTGCAAGTAAATCAGGTAGATTTAGGTACCCATACAAGTACAGGTCCTGGGGGTTAGTCCTCTTTGGGATCCACACCTTGTAACACCGCATTTTTAATAAACCTTGCATAGCATATTTTATATATAAAAAATTGCACTCTTTATAAAATAAAATATAGCGTATGATCTTTTCGAGTTAAGACGAATTTTACTTTTATCAAGAATGTGTGAGCTAATGTTTCTTTAAGTCTAAAAGTCTGACAAGATAGCTATCCGAAGAGACCGAGTTCGATCGTGATGCACTCAACATGCACGAGTAAAAGAATGACCAAAAATAGATAAGTTACACATAAAAATGATTAAATGATTAATATAAGAAACATGACTAACGTGTTTAATCATGCTTAAGTATATTTATTTTTTTATCATCATGTGAATTGTGTGCAATGAAGTATGTGACTATTATGATGAGTTAAATTAAATATATTTTCAAACATACTTATGTGACTTATGTGATGGGCTAATTTGGACATAATTTCATGCATAATTGTCATAATTAAATTACTTATCATGTCACATTAGATAGGGCTACACTCAATCCACCATGCCCCCATCAAATCCACCTCAAGTTTCAATGCTACTAATCATCACACCTCTAGTGGATAAATACTACAAGAAATGATCTACATGTATTAAATTAGAATTGGTATACCATATGCTACATATAAAATGGGAGACTCCACAATTGAGCTCATTTCACTCCGCTCATTTGAGCAACATCTCTCTCTCTCTAGATAGTTGCTCCTTCTTCTCTCTATTCTTTTTCTTCTCCTCCAAATCATATTCCCTATCTTCAAACAAGCTGCCCAAATCAAGAAATGAGTGAAGAAACAAGATCATTCCAAGAGATCATGGAAAATTAAGCTCAAAGTACAATCTCTTTTCAAGCAAAGTTTCAAAGAACTCATAGTTTGTGCATTTAAGAGGTATTTTGGCTAAATCCTCACCACTCTTCTTCCTTAGAAGCATGATTAAGTTCTAATTTTGAGTTGCATGTAAGATCTAACTGATATTTCCTACAAATGTGATAAAATTGTTGGATACCTTGTTCTAAGTAGTGGATCTTCAAAAATATGTCATTTTAAGTGTTGATTGAGTAAATACATGTTGGATTAAACTTTGCATGTTTGATTTCTTTACCTAAACACATTGCATGTATGATCCAAGAGTGATTTTCTACTAGTGTGAAGAAATTGGTTCAAAGTCTTGTTTTGTATGGTTGATCTTTAAAATATGTCCCTTTTGGGAGTTGATTGTTCAATTGCATGTTGATTTAGTCCTTGCATGTTCGATTATCTTGTTTAAGCTCATTGCATGTGTGATAAATTGAGTCAAGATGGTTTATTTGAGGTTGATATAGTTATAAAAGTCGAATCTACATTCTAATTATGAAAATAGGTGGGTTTAATCAAGTTGTGAAATTTTTTAGAAATGATAGTCAACTTTGTCGATTTTTATAAAAATATATACTTGGAATTTTTCAAAATTGTTTCAGTATGTTATACTACATGAAGTGTTGAGTTTATGGTTAAAATTTGGTACTTTTTGGAGTAATCTATGAATTATGATGACTTTTCAAATATAGTCCAGTTCGAGTTGGAATCATACAGTTTCAAACCTTAGAAAATTAATTTTATAAAATCGGTCTCTTATACGTTTTCAAAAATGTTTTACTATGTTTAAGTACAGGATGTTAGAAGTCTAAATTATTAATTTCAGAAGGTTTCAGTAAATATACAATTTACGGTGAATTTCATAACACAGGCTGGTTTTAGAGCATTTTCGAACAATTTTTTATTATAGTAAATGATTTTTTAAAGCTTTTGTGATTTGAATGTATCCCTAATATTTTAGCATGGATAACTAAGGGTTGTTATGTAAATGCATGCTTATTTTCATGAATTTTGGATGATCGTTTAAATTATGAAAATTGTTGTGGTAAAGAGTGTCTTTTCTTCCTACATATTACTAACTTCAAGATCAAAAGTTTATCTATGATTTAATAATGTAATTTGACCATATTTTGAAACTGATCTTATGTGATTAAATGTGTGTTTATGTGTGAAGTGTTAAATAATTTGAGTCCTTAGCATATGAATTATAGTTTTATGAGTTAAGATGTAAAATATGTTTTTCTTTATTTCCTTTAAGGTACAATTGATGCTTGTTTGAAAGTATACTTTAAAATTTCTCATAAATCAATAATGATGTTTTGTGATATACATATGTTATATGTACAATAAGCATAATAGGTTAGATAGGTATGATACAATTGAAATACAACATAAAGACTAAGAATTTATGAACGTGTCGAGTGCATTACGAGCGATCGGATACTTCAGGAGCTATCCCAATTTACAAATCAACGTCAAAAGTGGGTAACATTTATTTACGGTTATATTGATTAGAATAACTTGTATGTTGAGTATAAATGTATGATACCATGAAATGACACATTTGGGTGAAGTACCAGGTTGACGAACCTTGGATGCCAGGTGTTCGGACCTTGGATGCTAGGTCTTCGGACCTTGGATGTTTATACCAGGTCTTCTGACCTTGGATGCCAGGTCTTCGAACCTTGGATGATGACGTAATTAGCATATTGGTTAATCTCTTTAGCGTAACAGTTAATAAGCGTTATCCACTAAGATTTCTCAAATCTTATGTTGCGATGTTTAAATGTTTTTAGGATCAACATATGACGAAGTGGATGAGTAACCAGTTGTACGAACTCCCCTTTAGAAGTATACATATATATAAATATATGTGTGTGGTTTAATATATTTTAATGTGTACGAATTTGAAATGTTGGATGTCCTTTTGAGACTTCTAATATCAACTTGAGTAAACTGTTTAGTCGTTTTAAATATGTCAAGGTTTTTGATTTACAAATGTGGGTAAGACACGAGTTAGTTTTTGCATGCTAAGCTTTTCAATTTAAAATAGAAAGAAAAAAAAAATACTCGTGTTTAGTAAAGTCTTCTGCTGAGTTCATTTATGAAAATCATTCAAGAAGAAAAAAAATATTATCCCTTTACAAAAATTATTTGAGCATATAAGGTTAAGGTAGCGCCTTAATCCTACAAATATGGGTTGGGGTGCTACTGCGTGGTATTAGAGCCGAGGTTGGGTTTTTCCTCCTCGGATTGTAAGTTAAAAACGTTCTTCTTTAAAAATGATGAATGAAACTTAAGAATGATTCTTTGAATGAGTATGTTAAGAAATTTAATAATAGGGAGTCCGCGGCAAAGCTAAACATCCGAATCATTTTGGGGTAAGCATATGAGTAAATACATTAAAATGACTTTACGAATGAGGTTTTATGGAAAGAATTGATTATGATGTTTCATGTATTACGTTACGAGCATAATAATATCATGTCGAGTATGTATGATGATCTTAAGCTAATGATATGAAAAGAAAGCATGAATGATGAAGTATGAGATGGATTCTTATTTTTATTTTTAATACTTTATAGTTATTATTGTTCTCTTGCATTCAAATTATTTAAGAATGCTTATTTATTTTCGTTACATCTTTATCTTTGTATCTTGAATGAGAAAGTCATTTTTATTAAAATGCATACCTTATTTTACAAATGTACCCTCGAGATTATAAGACTAGAGATTGACTTAGAGTTGGCTTGACGTTGATAATAACATTACTTAGAATGGATCGTGACGAGACACATAGGCAGTGTTTGGAAATTGAGTATAGAGACTATTACCAGGTTGGATGGGAGGACATTCGAGAGTTTATAGCTAGGATTTCCGATTGCCGTAAGAGAGCTCTTATATACGGGATGGATGAAATAAACATCGAGGTAGCAGAGCACCTTAGAGCTAGAGTGCTCCCGATGTATAAGACTATAACTCAAGCGGTATTCAGATGATTGCTAGTTTACGATTGCGAGGTTGGTGCACAGATGGAGTTTCGAGCATATTGCTTGAGTTTGCAGGAGGCAGTAGAGCGTTATGAGGTGCATTTATAGGATACGGGCGATGAACTAGGAGGTTCGTATACGTACTATCAAGGAAATTCTAGCCGAGGCTTATGCTGAGCATGAGAGGCTCAGTAAGCGTAGCCAGAAGTTATTCCAAGGAGCTGGATCCCTTAGAGCATCACTTGGATTAGAGGATCATTCGATCGTGAGGCCTAGCAAGGGCCCGACA
Source organism: Scutellaria minor (assembly GCA_954870855.1). Lineage (NCBI taxonomy): Eukaryota > Viridiplantae > Streptophyta > Magnoliopsida > Lamiales > Lamiaceae > Scutellaria > Scutellaria minor. The sequence continues at coordinate 25,168,440 of OX940725.1, forward strand.
GCAGCAGCCCCACCCGATCCCCTTTCATGCACACATCCGCATGTACCGATGGCTCCAGTTCAGGATGGTGGATGGCTAGTTGAGGATGAGGCAGGTCCTAGTGGACAGTTTGTTGATGATGGAGAGCGCATGTCGAAGCGCCCCTATTATTTATGGCTTGATGAGGAGGAGGATTGAGGTGCATCCTCTAGTCTGATGTTGTAGATAATAGTTTTTGCTTTACCGATAGGTCAGTGGTTGCCCCGGTTTGATGTATGGCTTGCATGTCTTACCTTTTGATGTATAGACAGTCACAGACGTAGTGCTTGCCTTTTTGTTGAAAAGAAACTTATTTTTCTTTTAAAAATGGGATGAATGAAACGATGATAGGTATGTTGTACCTTTCAAATATGCCAACATATGTTTTGTTCGATATAGGAGCATTGCATTCCTTTATATCTAACGTCTTTAAGAAAGAACTTAGATTAAATTGCGTAAGAAATACGAATTTAGAAGTTAGATTGCCCTCTGGGAAGAACATCAAAATCAAGAACCTAGCCAAGAACATTAAGGTGACGTTAGACGAGTATGATCTTGTAGCTGACTTGTATGTGATAGGAATGAAGGGTTTCGATATTATACTGGGAATGGACTGGTTGTATAAGACCAAAACCGTGATTCGTTGTGCGGAACGAGAATTGGATTTAGAACCACCAAATGGTCATCATTTTACCTTCTACGGTGCAAGAACACGAGGGCATATAGCAGTTATATCCGCAATGAAGACAATCAAGCTGTGGAATAAAAAAAGATGTGAAGCATACTTAGTGAACATCATAAAGGTTGCGAAAAAGAAGTTGACATCAGCTGACGTTCCAATTGTAAATGAATTTCTTGATGTCTTTTCAGAGGACCTTTTGGGAATACCACCTGACCGACCAGTGGAATTCTCTATCGATCTGATTTCCAGAGCTGTACCAGTGTCAAAAGCTTCATACCGAATGACACAGAAGGAAGTACAAGAGTTGAAGGTTCAAATACAAGAACTCTTGGATAAGAAATTTATCCGGCCGAGTGCTTCATCATGGGGAGCACCTATGTTGTTCGTGAGGAAGAAAGATGGGTCGATGAGAATGTGCATTGATTACCGAGAGCTCAATTGGTTAACGATCAAGAACAAGTATCCACTACCTAGAATTGAAGACTTGTTTGATTAGATGAAGAATGCAAGCACATTTTCCAATATTGACCTTAGATCTGGATATCACCAGTTGAAAGTCAAAGAAAGTGACATCCCAAAGATAACTTTTAGAACCTGATATGGTCACTATGAGTTTACCGTAATGCCTTTTGGGGTGACCAATGCACCTGCAGTGTTTATTGACATGGTGAACCGCGTATTTCATGAGTATCTCGACAAATTTGTCATTGTGTTCATTGATAATATCTTGATTTACTCAAAAGATGTAAAGAAAAATGAAGAACACCTCAGAATTGTATTAGAAGTATTGCGACGTGAGAAGTTATACGCCAAGTTTAGCAAGTGTGAGTTTTGGTTGAACCGAATAGCCTTCTTGGGACATGTGGTTACATCACGAGGGATAGAGGTTGATCCTGCAAAAGTTGATGCAGTTCTGAATTGGAAAACTCCGACTAATGCAAATGAAATTCACAGCTTTTTTGGTCTAGCGGGATACTACAAGAGATTCATCCAGAACTTCTCACGCATTGTGAAACCACTCACACATCTTACGAAGAAAAATGAAAAATTTATATGGACTCCAGAATGTGAGTCCAGTTTTCATGAATTGAAGCAGAAACTGACCTCAGTCTACCATTGGAATGACACCATATGAGGCACTTTATGGAAGGAGATGTCGAACACCAATTCATTGGGATGAGGTCGGGGTGAAGAAGGTGCTTGGTCCAGAATTAGTGGAAAAATCTATAGAAGCAGTCAGTAAGATCAGAGAAAGAATTAAGGCTTCTCAGAATCGGCAGAAATCATATGCTGACTTGCGAAGAAAAGATTTGCATTTTGAGATAGGGGATAAAGTATTTCTAAAGATTGCACCTATGAAAGGAATAGTTCGCTTTGGGAAAGAGGGAAGTTAAGACAAAGGTACATAGGACCTTTTGAAATCATGGAACAAATTGGGGAGGTTGCCTACCGACTTGCCTTAACTCCAAAATTATCCGCAGTTCATAACGTCTTTCATGTGTCAATGTTTCGAAAATATATACTTGGCCCTAGTCACCTCATTAACCTTGAAGAACTTGAAATCAATAAGGATCTCACCTACGAAGAGCGTCCTATAAGCATCCTTGGGAGAAAGACCAAGACCTTGAGGAATAAGGATATACTGCTAGTTTTAGTTCAGTGGGGTAGTCACAAAAAAGAAGAAGCAACGTGGGAATGCGAAGATGAGATTCTAAGATCTTACCCCCGAACTTTTTACCTAGTAAGCCCAAATTTCGAGGACGAAATTTTTTAAAAAGAGGGAGGAGTTGTAACACCTCATTTTTCATAAAACTTGCATAGCATATTTTATATATAAAAAATTACACTCTTTATAAAATAATTTATAGCGTATGATCTTTTCAAGTTAAGACGACTTTTACTTTTATCAAGAATGTGTGAGCTAATGTTTCTTTAAGTCTAAAAGTCTTGCAGGATAGCTATCCGAAGAGACCGAGTTCGATCGTGATGCACTCAACATGCACGAGTAAAAGAATGACCAAAAATAGATAAGTTACACATAAAAATAATTAAATGATTAATATAAGAAACATGGCTAATATGTTTAATCATGCTTGAGTATATTTATTTTTTTATCATCATGTGAATTGTGTGCAATGAAGTATGTGACTATTATGATGTGTTACATTAAATATATTTTCAAACATACTTATGTGACATGTGATGGGCTAATTTGGACATAATTTCATGCATAATTGTCATAATTAAATTACGTATGCATGTCACATTAGATAGGGCTACACTCAATCCACCATGCCCCCATTAAATCCACCTCAAGTTTCAATGCTACTAATCATCACACCTCTAGTGGATAAATACTACAAGAAATGATCTACATGTATAATACATATATTAAATTAGAATTGGTATACCATATGCTACATATAAAAGGGGAGACTCCACAATTGAGCTTATTTCACTCCGCTCATTTGAGCAACATCTCTCTCTCTCTCTCTAGATAGTTGCTCCTTCTTCTCTCTACTCTTTTTCTTCTCCTCCAAATCATATTCCCTATCTTCAAACAAGCTGCCCAATTCAAGAAATGAGTGAAGAAATAAGATCATTCCAAGAGATCATGGAAAATTAAGCTCAAAGTACAATCTCTTTTCAAGCAAAGTTTCAAAGAACTCATAGTTTGTGCATTTAAGAGGTATTTTGGCTAAATCCTCACCACTCTTCTTCCTTAGAAGCATGATTAAGTTCTAATTTTGAGTTGCATGTAAGATCTAACTGATATTTCTTACAAATGTGATAAAATTGTTGGATACCTTGTTCTAAGTAGTGGATCTTCAAAAATATGTCATTTTAAGTGTTGATTGAGCAAATGCATGTTGGATTAAGCTTTGCATGTTTGATTTCTGTACCTAAACACATTGCATGTATGATCCAAGAGTGATTTTCTACTAGTGTGAAGAAATTGGTTCAAAGTCTTGTTTTGTATGGTTGATCTTTAAAATATATCCCTTTTGGGAGATGATTGTTCAATTGCATGTTGATTTAGTCCTTGCATGTTCGATTATCTTGTCTAAGCTCATTGCATGTGTGATAAATTGAGTCAAGATGGTTTATTTGAGGTTGATATAGTTATAAAGTCGAATCTACATTCTAATTATGAAAATAGGTGGGTTTAATCAAGTTGTGAAAATTTTTAGAAATGGCAGTCCACTTTGTTGATTTTTAAAAAAATGTATACTTGGAATTTTTCAAAATTGTTTCAGTATGTTATACTACATGAAGTGTTGAGTCTATGGTTCGAATTTGGTAATTTTTGGAGTATTCTATGAATTATGATGATTTTTCAAATATAGTCCAGTTCGAGTTGGAATCATGCAGTTTCAAACCTTAGAAAATTAATTTTATAAAATCGGTCCCTTATACATTTTCAAAACTGTTTTACTATGTTTAAGTATAGGATGTTAGAAGTCTAAATTATTAATTTCAGAAGGTTTCAGTAAATATACAATTTACAGTGAATTTTATAACACAAGCTGGTTTTAGAGCATTTTCGAACAATTTTTGATTATAGTAAATGATTTTTTAAAGCTTTTGTGAGTTGAATGTATCCCTAATATTTTAGCATGGATAACTAAGGGTTGTTATGTAAAGGAAATTCATGCTTATTTTCATGAATTTTGGATGATCGTTTAAATTATGAAAATTGTTGTGGTAAAGAGTGGTTTTTCTTCCTACATATTACTAACTTCAAGATCAAAAGTTTATCTATGATTTAAGAATGCAATTTGACCATATTTTAAAACTGATATTATGTGATTAAATGTGTGCTTATGTGTGAAGTGTTAAATAATTTAAGTCCTTAGCATATGAATTATAGTTTTATGAGTTAAGATGTAAAATACGTTTTTCTTTATTTCCTTTAAGGTACAATTGATGCTTGTTTGAAAGTATACTTTAAAATTCCTCCTAAATCAATAATTATATTTTGTGATATACATATATTATATGTACGATAAGCATAATAGGTTAGATATGTATGATACAATTGAAATGCAACATAAAGACTAAGAATTTATGAACGTGTCGAGTGCAGTACGAGCGACCGGATACTTCAGGAGCTATCCCAGCTTACAAATCAATGTCAAAAGTAGTTAACATTTATTTAAATTACATTGATTAGAATAACTTGTATGTTGAGTATGAATGTATGATACCATGAAATGACACCTTCGGGTGAAGTATCAGGTTGACGAACCTTGGATGCTAGGTCTTCGGACCTTGGATGCCAGGTCTTCGGACCTTGGATGTTTATACCAGGTCTTCAGACCTTGGATGCCAGGGCTTCGGACCTTGGATGATGACGTAATTAGCATATTGGTTAATCTCTTTAGCGTAACAGTTAATAAGCGTTATCCACTAAGATTTCTCAAATCTTATGTTGATATGTTTAAATGTTTTCAGGATCAACATATGACGAAGCGGATGAGTAGCCAGTTGTACAGACTCCCCTCTAGAAGCATATATATATGTGTGTTTTAATATATTTTAATGTGTACGAATTTGAAATGTTGGATGCCCTTTTAAGACTTCTAATATCGACTTAAGTAAATTGTTTAGTCGTTTTAAATATGTCAAGGTTTTTTATTTACAAGTATGGGTAAGACACGAGTTAGTTCTTGCATGCTAAGCTTTTCAATTTAAAATAGAAAGAAAAAAATATATACTCGTGTTTAGAAAAGCCTTCCGCTAAGTTCATTTATGAAAGTCATTCAAAAAGAAAAAAATATTATCCCTTTTATAAAATTATTTGAGCATATAAGGTTAAGGTAGCGCCTCAATCCTACAAAGATAGGTTGGGGTGTTACAACGCTTGATGATAATTGGTTTACCATTAGCTTTAGTGGTTCTCTTCTTGTAAGTACCAATTGTAGGATACTGTTTGTCATGTGTGTGTACTGGAGGTTTCCAAGTGTTACCTTTCCTGTTTGAGAAGGGATAGAAGTTTTGTTGTAACCTGGAAGATTGTTGCATTCTCTTCCTACTTGCAGTATACTGATTGTGTTGCTTTCTGAGTTTCTGTTCAGACTTATTGTTTTCTTCCTGCAGTATGGGCTTCTTTCCCTTATCCAGTGTACTAGTTTTGTTCAAACTTCCATTGATGGGAAGGAGTTCCTGAGTATAGGAAACTTGGGCTTGAACAAACTTTTCAACATTGGATGTGCTAGCTGCTTTTTGAGAGCTACCTGCACAATATCCTAGACCATTTCTTAAATAGGCATTTTGGGTCTCCAGGATACATTCTTGTGCTTTCCTTGCTGATTTGCTATACACATCAATTGTGTTTTGCAAGCTAACTTTCTCAACTTCTAGCTTAGTGACTAGCAGCTTGAACTTAGAGACCCCAGCTCTGAGTTTATTGCATCCTGTACTATAGTACTCCAGGTCAGTAACTTGTTCCTTCAGTATAGCATGCTCACTCTGAGCTGAAGGTTTTCCTCCTTCAGTTCTTCATGAGATGAATTTATCTGCTCAAAGTCACTCATGATCTGTCTAAAAGACTGGATCATGCTCAGCTTTTCAGAATTTGAAGCATCAAGAGATTGTGAAGTTACCTCATCATCTTCATTATCTTCACAATCCTTGGCCATGAGGCATAGTAGTGCTTCCTTATCGGAGGTAGAGCTGTCAAAATCGCTCTCGAATGAGCAATCGTCCTTGGCTTCTTCCTTGGAGTTGCTTGCTTCCTTCAGAGCTTCAGCTTCACTCAGAAGAGCCTTGAGCTTTTGCTTGTCATCCCTCCTCCTTTCTCTTCTTTACACCCTCTCATCCTCAGTATACATATGTACTTGAGGGTAGGGGCAGTTTCTGACGAAGTGTCTAGGTTTCCTGCAATTATAATACAAGTCAGAGGAACATGTGTTAGTCTATGAGGTAGGTCTTACCTGGGGACTTCTTTCTGAGGTCTGAAGCTTCTTCCTAAAATCATTTCCTTTATAGTTTGTTTTTAGGAACTTCCTGAATTTCTTCAGCAAGAGCGCCATCTCATCCTCAGCATCTGCAACAAGCACCTCTTTCTGCTTGTCTTTTAGCTTATTGCTGCTACATATAATATAATATAATTAAAAAATTACAGTATAAACTATAATATATAGTATATATTATAAAATAATACTAAAAAACTACAGTATAAACTATAGACTATAGTATATAGTATAAAATAAAACTATAGTATAAACTATACTAAATACATATAGTATATAATATATATAGCATAAAGTATATAATATATAGTATATAATATTCTTCTATAGCATATAGTATATAGTATATAGTATGTAGTATATAATATAATTAAAAAACTACAGTATAAAATAGCTGCATCTTTGGTTCTTACTGTAAGTGCTGTAATCTTGGAACTCAACTCCTCGACCTCTTTTCTCTTTCGTTCAATATCGAATTCGAACACCTTGAGATCTGAGAATAGATTAAAGGTGCTCAACGCATTGAGGTCTAGTGAGACTCTCATTGCAGTCTCTTTGTTTTGTCATTCCAAGGGTAAAGCTCTCAACACCTTTGTGTTCTTCTCCTTCTGGGTATAAGTCTTTTAAAGAGATTCAAGCTCACTGATGATAGCTGTGAATCTCTGATCAAGTTCTTCTAGGGTTTCTCAAGGTTTCATGTTGAATTGCTCATAGAGTTGTGTAGCTTTCGACACTCTATTGTCTTTGGCCAGTTCATTACCCTCATATATTAACCCTAGTTTTTCCCAGATTTCTTTAGCTGTCTTGCAGCTCTTCACTTTTCTGAATGTTCCTTTATCCAGCGTGAGAAATAAAGCATTCTTGGTCATATTATCCAGATTGGCTCTTTTCTTTTCTTCAGCTGTATACTCGAGTCTCGCCTTGACAATGTATTCAGCTGGTGGAGCAGATCTCCTGTAAGCTGGTGCAGCTTCCTATGGAGCGGGTCCTGGAACCCCTTCGATGTCTTCGTCTATGGTTGTTGCTCCTTCAATCTCTCCTCAGCTCGCATTTGCTTGCGACGCTGTATCCCAAAAATAAGGTTTGGTTTGTAAATAACTGGTGGTCCTTCAGTTATTACGTACCACATCTCATCATGCATGGCTGACAAGTGGGCCTCCATGCATATTCTCCAGTCATCATACTCATCTATGGAAAACATCAGGAGTTTATGGTGTGAATAATCCATGTTTATTCTAAAACAATGTGTTTTAGTCTTGACAAAGAAAAATGATTTTCCAACAGAAACGGATGGATTTAGGTGGTTACCAGTCAAGTTGGCTTTTAACCCAACTCGCTCTGATACCACTTGTTGGTCCCAAGTGGTCAAAGGTTCAGAGGGAAGGTGAATGAATATCAAATTTTGCATTACAAAAACTTCTCTATAAACAGGTTGATGATTCTAAAGAGAATGCAGCAACTTCGCTCGATTCAATAAACTGGCAAAATGATGATTCAGCTTACTGTTTCGGTATCACAGTATGCAGTGGAAATTCAAAGATAGAGTTTCTTTTGAAAAATGTTTTTTTTTTCACAAGTACGATTTTGTCAGAATCCTTTTAGCAGAATGCTTATGATAAATGCAGCAAGACAGATATATATATATATATAAGAGATATGCAACAAGTAATCAAAAGCCATAAACACACAAGGGTTTACAGTGGTTCGAAAGTGGTGTAAACCTTCTACGTCCACTCTACTCCTTCGCATAGGAGGAACTTTACTAGGTCAATTTTCTTTACAAGACTCAGTTTTACAAACGTCTTCCTATCAAGTTAACCTACTAGAATCAACAGATTCCTAGGCTATATCCCACACTGGGTTCAAAACTCACACAAAGTAAACAACCTACACAAGCTTAACACTTAGCGAGGATCTAATCCTTCCAACTAAGGACACCGAATAAAACAACCTAGCATACAACAAATGGTTAAAAGTATATAAGGTCTTCAACTGGTGCAACTTGAAGTCAGCATTTAGAACTTGAATGCTCGAATGCTTAGCTCAACTGCTCCTAAAGGTTGAGTGACTGAACTTGCTTTAAATAGCTTGAGAGAGAGATAATTTAGAAATATCAGATTTTCAGTAGTTCAGTAGTCTTCTTGGTCACTCCAACCTTTTATTTATACTGTAAGGAAAATGCCCGTTGAAGAGAGACAATGACATTTCAAGAAATTCAAAATGATCTTCAAAATCTTTGCATTAAATGCGTCTAGAAAAACTGGGAAGTAGGGCATGTCCTACTCTGATCCGCATTAATGGCACCATTCTTTGGTTACAGTACTTTTGCAGAGGTACGGTCCAGATGACATCACCTTATAGGCTAGGTGCTAACTTTCATCTACCGGTTACTTTGTTAAGGCAGAAACCTCGTACTGCATTCAGTATATTCATCATACTGCAATGAATAAGTTTGAAAGACTTACAGCTTGCTGCTCAGGTTGCAATAGCTGCTTTCTGTTCTGCGTCTGCTTCTTGTTCCTAAAACCTACAGTCAGCTTCCTGATCTGCGTCTATTTTCTGTTTCAAAACAACTTCCTGTTCCTAAAACCTGCAGTCAGCTTCCAGTTTCCCTTACTGCTTTCTGTTTGCTGCTTACTGATCTAGCTGGCTGATTCTGGTTTCTTCTTCTACTTACTGATTTTTCCTTGCTGAAAATCAGTCTTTGAGACGTCTTCATCTCCAGAATCCTGTTTACATTAGTATTCTCTATTTTCCTGATACATACATCTTTACAAAACACAACTTAGAAAGTTAAACTTATCAAGCTAAAATTCACTTAAACAACGTGGAAAAATGGGTACTCTAACTTCCTATCCAAAGTTACATTGTCTCATCAAAACCTAACAGAAATATCCCAACACTATCATTTCTTATTTACATCATATCACTCTTGTACTAATAGAATTAGGTTACTTTGTTACTTTATTTACGTAGTACATATCAACTAAAACTCAAGTCATACCTCATTTTCCATATCAATAGAATTATTTCATTTTATATTCATTAGTTTTTATCATTCATATTTCAATCATACCACTTTATCTCAAACCAAACCAAAATGACAAAAAGGACAAAGAATAAAAAAGACAACAAAAATATAAATTTTTCTTATGAAAATTGGTTAAGAATGAGGTTGACTCTAAGTTTTATCCACTAATATAATTTTTTTTTATCAACGTTTCATTGAAAGACCAAAATACCCTTAAATAGTTTAAAGGATATTTCACTACAAACCTTGTAACTCAAATAGTATCTCACCTTTATAAAGATGCATACTGTGTGATGATAGGATTCGAACCATGGAAAACACAAATTTTTCTAATCTTTATTCTCTCTTCCACTCCCTCTCTCATTAAAAAAAAAACTTAAAAGATGTTTCCTTCTAAAAAAGTCATTGCCCAAACATAATTCATTTTCTCTGTCAGAAAGAATTTCAACTTTTAATTAATTCAATTTATTTCACTTTATTATTAACCATCTTTACTACATTTAAATTGATGGAAAATCCTCCAAGCTCTTGTTATATTATGTATGTATTAACTTAAAGATGCCATAATGGAACACAATAAATAAATTGCAGTAAAATAAAACAATGCAGTTAAATATTGCATGAATAAATCCTTCATTCAACCCTCTTCAACTTTATTAATAATAATAATAAATGTGCACACTTGATACAGATTTTAGACTTACAACAAATACTCCCCCACCCTTATGCCATTTATAAGACTACATTTATCCATAATCAATTATACCCATAACCAACTAATAAACAATTTATTTCTCTCTCCTACACATACACATTCTACACTACAACTCAATCTCATCTTTTTCATACTTTATCAATAACCACCCACAACCACAACCACAACCACAACCAACCTTTAATAAATTATTTCTTTTATAATTTAACAATTATATCTATAATTAATTTTTATTATATTTTAAATATTTAAGAAATATATACAATTATTTGATATTAAAAAAATCGTAATTATAATAAAAAAATTAGCATACAGTTAAAATAAATTACAACATCCAATAACAAAATTAAAATTACAAGAATTGAAATACAAAAGAAAAAAAATAAATCAAGCTACAAATACATGCGTAAATTACAACAAAGCAAAAGATACAAATTACATATTTAATTAATAGTGCCGAATTTTTGTCATATATGTTCAATCAAGTCGTTCTTAAGAGCAGCATGAGTTTCTCTATTGCGAAGTTGTTTCCTATTAGTCATATAAGTGGATAAATTTGCAATGCGTTCAGTAGAGTACTGAAAGGGCTAATCATTATCTACGGGACAATCCATTAAAAATTTGGTGGGATCATAATAATTTTGGTATATGTCTCGTTCATCCTCCACTATCATATTGTGCATGATGATACAAGCCATCATAATTTTTCCCATCAAAAGTTTATCCCAGACAAGACATGGACACTTAAGAAATGCGAAACGAGCCTGTAGAACTCCAAATGCTCGCTCAACATCTTTTCGTACAGCCTCTTGGTGTTGAGCAAACAATTTGTTCTTTTGGGTTAGTGGAGAAGTAATTGACTTAACAAATACAGCCCATGAAGGATATATGCCATCTCTTAGATAATAAGCTCCATTATTTTCTCGACCATTAACGACATAACCAACATTTGAAGCTCGACCTTCCAAGACATCTGTAAAAACTGGAGATCGTTGGAGTACATTAATATCATTACACGTACATGGAGTTCCAAATACCACAAGTCATATCCACAACAGCTTCCAAAATGATTGTTGGTTTTCTACTTCTCTCTACATATTGCCCAGCCCACACAGTAGGACACTTTTTCTATTTCCAATGCATTCAGTCAATACTACTTATCATACCCGAAAATCCACGTTGTTCACCGACATAGAGTAGTCTTGCCAAATTTGCATCGGATGGTTTTCTAAGGTACTCTTCACCGAAGCAATAAATGATGCCTTCAATGAATTTCTTGAGAGATTGTCTTGTTAGTGTTGCACTCATGCGTAAATATTCATCAACGACATCAATGGATGTCCGCCAACACCCTCATAGCACCAGTACATTTCTATAATGGTGAAAGACTTAATTGACCTGTGGCATTAAGTCTTTGTTGAAAATATTCGTCATTAGCAATAACGGTCTCCACTATACGAAGGAATACAGATTTTCTCATGCCAAATCTACATCGGAAAATCTCTGGAGTATACGTCGGCCTATCGACAAAATAATCATTCATCAAGCGTTCCTCACCAATCTCACGTTTCCTTTCACAATACCTTCTTCTAGCTCTAGGAGTGAAATCTCATCCGGTCATATTAAGATTGCTTAAGACCATATCCTCGATCATGCGATCTAATTTGCGATTTTGCCGAGCATTTCGTTCTTGCCATTTTTCAAGATCATTCAAATTTAATGAATCTGAACTGGAGTTTAAATCTGAATCTACTAAGGGATTTTCATTGAGAGACATTTGTAAACTGAAATAGGTAAGACAAATGGGTAGTAATTATATTTGAGAGGAAGCTAAAGAGTAAAGATAAGGATTTTGGTGTAAGTATGATGTTTCAAGTATGATTTATAGGAAATAGTCTATACGAAATGTACCCTTAATAATGTAGTGATGTAACTTGTCATGTGGTTTGATTCCCACTTGGGATATGCATGTGAGCAAAGATAGCTTTAATAATGGAGGGGTACAACTTGTCATGTGGTTTGATTCTCACTTGGGATATGCATGTGAGCAAAGGTAGCTTTAATAATAGAGGGGTACAACTTGTCATGTGGTTTAATTCTCACTTAGGATATGGATGGATACAACCTGTCATGTGGTCTATACGAAAGGTAGATCTAATAATGGAGATACATGAAAATTACTAATAGAAAAATTACAACGAATTGATTTCATAATTAAAATAACTAATTGAGACTACATGAAATTAAATAAAATCACACAAATTAAAAAAACTTAAAAGACAAAAACAAAAAAATGCACAAAGTAAAAGCACATGAAAATAAATGGCATTGATTATTTGAACGATGTCAATAGATGGTCTTTCATCTCTTCTTCGGCTGGTGATAAATGATCTTTCGCCATCAATTGGGATAAAAGAAAAAGTTGCAGCTCCATTTTCTTCTCCCCTACCTTCATTTGTTCTATTTCTCTCTGTAAATTGATTCGTTCTCTAACCGCTTCAACTTCAGTTTCTCTAGTGATTCTCATTGCATGAATTTGTTCAGCAAATTCATCTGACACCACCTTATCTTTTTCTCTTTTTCGTCTTATCTCTACCTATAGGATGTGTGATAGTTGAATTGTCGCTGCCTGGAGTTTCTAGATTAGTGGGGTTGGAATACTGCCCTTCTTCACTGGTCCTTGATCTCTTTGAGCTGCCACCATTTCCTGCATTATCCTCTTCATCTTCAGCACGGGAACGTGTTGGAGTGTAGCGCCCAGGACAAAACGAAGCATAATTGGATAATTAAATAATTAAACCTGTAATTGAAATAATTCTATGTGTGTTAATTTTGGGTGTTTAAATTTATTAATGTGTGTTACAAATATGTGTTAGATGCAGTATTTGAGGGACGTAATTTATAAACATGGAATCTAGAAGGTTTTTGTATATAATCGGATGCGCAACGGGAAAACGAGAACATAGAAACGTACTAAAGGTTAATCGGAGTTTTGTAGCTCGAGTAGTGAAGAAAACAGTGAAACGAAGAATACGACGTATACGAGACGTATGCGAAGGGTAGAATACGGGATATTTATGTGAATAGTAGCCATGTTTGGAGGAGTATATATAGCTTAGTTTTAAATCGATAAGTCACTCGAGCTCATAATCGAAAAACACGTAAGTTTCTCTCCCTCTTCTCTTTCTCTTTCCGGTGGTCGCCGCCGCCGCCGCCGGTGGCTGGAAAAGTCAACCTTCTCGGAATCGAACGGTTTTCACTTAGGTCGTAGCTCTCGTCGAGGCGAGTCTAGTGACGGTCTTATTTCTCCGTTCCGACGGTCGGATCGCCGGCAAATCGCCGGTCAACCGTCCCAAAAACCTTGTTTTGAGTCCATCATCTTCTCTCTCCTCGTTTCTTGTTTTCTCTCTCTCGTTTTCTTTGTCGGAGTGGTAGATAGCCACCCCGGAGTGTTTGTTCTCGGGTTGAGGGTGGTGGAACCGCCGATCGGAGTGGCCGGAGTTGTGTGTGTGTGTGTGGTTTTGGGAGATCTTTGATGGGTGTTGTGTGTGTGTTGTTCTTGCTTGAGTTGTTGTTTTGTGTGTTGTTGGAGGTTGCCGGTTATGGTGGCGCTGCTGTGTAGGCGGCTGCACGCAGGACCGTGCGCTGGGGCACGACCGTGCGCCAGGGGTGAGTGACCGTGCGCGGCCACTGGAAGGTGGCGCACGATCGAGCTTTGTGGGGCACGGTCGTGGGCAATTTTGCACGACCGTGCAAGAGAGAGAAGTGTGTGTGGGATTTTGTTGGGTTGTCGGGTGCGTCGTTGGTGCACCGGCAAGTGTTTTTGGGAGTTGTTTCGAGTCGTTTGTTTTCGTTGCTTTGTCGGGAGTCGGGGACCTCGGTCGGGTCAACCCTTCTACCAAGTTTTCCTTTCACACGTCTCGATAGCCTTAATCTTCGAGTCTTCCTTACCCGTTCCGCCTTCTCGATCGAACGTTTCCTTTATTTTTATATTTATCTTTTAATCTCTTAAGGATCTAAGATATCGCGGTACTTTTATAGGAAATCTGTTGGATCGTACGCATTAGGCTTGACTCTTTATCCTGTCAGAACACGTGATAACCTCTTATCGAGGTGGGGGTATCTTCTAATTCTTGACCTGTTTACTGTTTTCCCTATTTTTGATGCTCGTTTGAGAAATGCTAAATGCTGTGTACTATAAGTGCTGTGCCATATTATTATTGTGCATGGGCTGCGGTCCACCTCTGATCATGTATTTTTGTCCTCACTCTTTTCTACTACTCCAAAGGGTTGGGTGGTCCTGAAAATACACCTACGGTAATGAGACCGTTTCTATAGGATAAGACGGGAAACACCCGCACCTATTTGTCCCCTACCATTTCTAATGTCTGCTGTGAATTTTACGTGTTGTGACAACGTGTCTCCTTGTTGTGAACTTTCGAATTACTATATATATATATCCTTGTTGAATGTTATAAGATGCAGAATTTATCTCCACCAGTGTATTCTATGCACTGACCCCTTAATCTGTACTCACACTACAGGAGATAACGAACAGTAGAGCAGTAGAGAGAGAGATGGTGCCATTCTTTTGGGATTTTCATAAAATGTCTTTTAAGAAGTTTGAGAAACAATGATCACAATCTTTTGTAATGTATATATTATTTCTGTAATCTCTGATGACAATGGATCCTGATGATGTTTATTCCGCTGTGATGACATTTTGAGATTCGGTTGTGACCGATGTTTTGTATGATATGGAATCGGCTGAGTCCGATATGTTATGAGAAAGATTCTGATGTTTTCTATCATCTTCTTCTTCTGTTTGTCCCTTGTCTCCTTCTTCTTTTGCACGCCTCTATTTTTAATTAAAACTCTGATATATTTGTATAAAAGAAACTGGGGCGTGACATGGAGCACGATCGAAATTTATTTGCCACTTCACATGTTTACTCAAAACTTCATTAAACACAACCAAGTTTGTAAACTTGTGTTTATGTTCAACACAATAAATTTCATGAGCTTCTTTCTCAATATCCTCTTGGCTCATTCTCATCATTTATATATTTCTTTCATTTATCTCCTTCGGATTTTCTCTTCGAGCTTCTTCGTACATAGCATGTACTCGTTCCCACACTTTTGAGAGCTTTTGATTTTTGCCAACCGTGCCATCTTCACTGATGAAACACCAACATGACATTAATGCAACATTTTCTTTAACAGATCATCCTGTTTTTATCACCTTTTTCTTTTTTTCTCCGAACAAATCGCGAGGGATATTTTCTGATCTTTGAACTTGCTCAAAGATAGGAACTTGGTTCAAATTTGGAGAAAATTGAGAATTCTGATAATACTGAGAAAATTGGGAATCAATAGTATTAAAAAAGGATTCAATATTTTGATCATTTTGAAAATTTGGATGGTTCGGGGAGTAGTGAGAATAATTGGGATTATTTGAATCTATGTCGAAAATGATAAAAATTAGGAGATTTGGCACAAGTTAGAAGAGAAAAGGGAGGGTATGAGATTGTGATCCAAAATATATCAATATTGGTATCTATTTATATATAATTTTATTTTATGAATTTTGGTGTATATATATATATATTTGAAGTGGATAAATCGAAATATGCAATTATCCAAAATAAAATACACTCGACCAATCATATGATGTCATGTGTCATTATAATCTTTAAAGGAATTGGTCATGACCATGGTCTTGGGATGACTTGATCATCAAAATTAGTTTCATTTTCAATTTTTTTTTCTTTTTGTCCTATGCACATGACCCGATCATCCAACAACACAACACACACCCGCAAGCACACACGGTGGCACTGCACCGAGCGCCACCCAACACCGAGCACGGCGGCGCTGCACAGCACCACCCTCACACACGCAGCACACAGTGGCGCCGCCCAACTCACGCACACACGCACACAGCATCGCCAGTGCGACTCCACATGCCGGCCACAACCAAACCTGCAACAACGACGGCACAACGAGGTGCTGCCCCTAACCCAGTTCGCCGGTATGACATCACGCGCCGGCAACAACCAAAACACAGCCGAAACAGTAAGCACGACACAGCCACTCACGATGGCGCCCCCAACACCCCCACACACACAAACACAGATCGGCGACAGATGGGAGAGAGAGTCGACGAGAGAAAGAGAAAGGAAGAGAGAACAATATCTACATTTTTCACTTTTGATCGAATTATTATTTTTACGATTCGTTTCCTCCTATATATATACATGGATTTCTCGACTTGGGAGTGGAGAGAAGCGGAGCATTGTTAGTCCTTGGAATTTTTTTTGATTAAAGCTCTGACTCGGATCAGTCCACTTCCTCTTTTCGGGCATTTCATCAACTTTCTTGGGCAGTAACACGTCCAAGCGTAGCTGAGAAGAAATCTTTTAAGCTCTCTCAACGGTATTAGCATAGGTCATGGTTCCCTAACCTGCCAGAATTGAACTGATCTCCGGGCGAAGACCCCTCTTGAAACGTCGGGCCTTCTTGGTATCGGTGTCAACCAGGTGGATTGCATATTTACTCAGTTGATTAAATTTTCGCTCATATTCTCCCACCGATGTGATTCCTTGATGGAGATGTAAGAACTCCATTTCCTTTCGATCGCGACACAATTGAGGTATGAAATATTGTGCGACCACCTCCTTAAAGGTCTCCCATGTTATAGCCTACATCTGGTCCGACAACAAGGTTCTCTCATATGACTCCCACCAGTGACTGACCTCTTCTATGAGTTGAAAACTGCGCACAAAATCTTTTGTTCTTTCGTACAGGTCAGGTGCCCAAATAAACAATCAAGTGACCTTAACCACTCCTCAGCGTCAGTCGGCTCACCCTTTCCATTGAAAGTCGGCGGATTGAAGCACCGAAATTGTTCAAAGATTAGGTTTGCGTCATTTCTCACTGACGGTGGTGCAGCTTGTGTGACCTCAAAGTGTCAAGTCAAACCTTTAAGGACGGACACTAAATCCCTCATCGTGGCATCCACATCTTGTTCTGGCGGATTTACCGTTAGCAGCTGGTCCTTTCTTGGTCGGCTCGAGACATAATTGTAAAGGTGACATACGAAAATTATTGTTTGTTTATCTGTTGTTATTTATATTGTTGGGTTACGTGGGATAGATGATAAGGGTTAGTTTTCGTATGTCACCTTTAGAATTATATCTCGAGGCCGACCGCGAAAGGACCAGCCGCCAACGGTAAATTCGCCAGAACAAGATGTGGATGCCACGATGGGGGATTTAGTGTCCGTCCTTAGAGGTTTGGCTCGACACTTTGAGGTCACACAAGCTGCACCACCGTTAGTGAGAAATGACGCAAACCTAATCTTTGAACAATTTTGGCGTTTCAATCTACCGACTTTCTATGGAAAGGACGAAATGGCTGACACTAATGTGGCTAAGATCACTTGATCGTTTATTTAGGCACATGACCTATACGAAAGAACAAAAGATATGTCAACGTCAGGTCAGGGAACAAAAAGATATGCACATGACCTATCGATTCTGGCAGGTTAGGGAACCATGACATATGCCAACGTCGTTAAGAGAGCTCAAGAGATTTCTTCTCGACTACGCTTGGACTTGTTACCGCCCAAGAAGGTTGATGAAATGCCCGAAAAGAGGAAGTGGACCGATCCGAGTCAGAGCTTCAATCAAAACAAATTTCCAAGGACTAACAATGATCCGCTTCTTCCCACTCCCAAGCCGGGAAATTCATGTACCAAATTTGGAAGGATTCATGTGGGACCATGCCTAGAAGGAACTCGAAACTGCTTCAGGTGTGGAAAACCGGGACACCTAGCAAGCAACTGTCATAGGTTTGGAAACCCAGCAGCTGCAACACCAAGGTCGAGGCCAGGGACAGGCAAGGCTCGGGCTTTCGCTCTCACTCGCATGGAGGTTGCTGAGAGGTCAGAGACCATGACAGGTATGTTAACAATATGCGATATCTCTGCTCTTGTCTTGTTTAATACCGGAGCAATCCACTCTTTCATCTCTGTCAAGTTTTGTGATCTGTTGAAGCATGAGAACGGTAGGATAGTCGCTGAAACCCTAGAAGTTAGTTTTCCATTGGGAAAGATGGTAAAAACGAAACACCTTTACCATAATCTAAAAATCACATTTACCATCCGTACCTCGATCTTTTCATCATTGTGCTCATCGATGACATTCTAGTCTACTCATGCAATAAGACGCAGAGAGCTAAAGTTTGATATGGGAGATAAAGTTTTTCTAAAGGTGTCGCCCACTAAAAAAGTTTATCGTTTCGCAAAAAGAGAAAAGTTGAGACCAAGGTATGTGGGACCTTTTGAGATCTTGGAGCAAATTAGAGAAGTCGCGTATCGTCTAGCCTTGCTGCCGGACTTCGTCGGCATACACAATGTCTTCCATGTATCCATGCTGCGGAAGTATGTTTTTTATCCAAGCCACGTGATCAACCAAGAAAGCATAGAGATCGAAAAGGATTTGACTTATGAAAAGGATCCAGTGGTCATCTTGGACAGAAAAACTCGCAAGTTAAGAAATCAAGATATCTAGTGAAAGTCCAATGGAGTCGCCATGGAAAGGAAGAAGCAACATGGGAACAAGAGGACGAGATTTTAGCAAAGTATCCAAATTTGTCGTTTTTAGGTACACATCTAAATTTCGAGGACGAAATTTTCTAAGGGGGAAGAGATGTAACGCCTAAGACAAAAATGATGCATAATTGGCTAATTAAATGATTAAACCCCTAATTGTTTTATTTAATTACGGACGTTTTAGAAAAATGAAATAATACATGATTAATTTATCGGATGTATTTTGATCGAAAAGCATAGGTTATATTTTATTAAAAGGTATTATAGCCGAAAATCAAAAGTTAAAACGATAAAGGACGGCTCGTTAAGGGTTCGTGGCAAAAAACACGAAGAATACGAAAAATTGAAAAATGTATATATATAGTAAGAAACGAATCGTAAAAGTAATAATTCGATCAAAAGTGAAAAAGGTAGATATTTTTCTCTCATCTCTCTCCTTTTCTCTCCCTTCTTTCTCTCTCTCCCGTCGGCTCTCTCTCTCTCCTCTGTCGTCAGTCTGTGTTTGTGTGTAGGGGGTGTTGGGGGCACCACCGTGAGTGGCGGCACCGTGCTCGCTGTTTCGACTGTGTTTTGGTTGTTGTCAATGCGTGGTGTCGCACCGGCAAGTTGGGTTTGGGGCGGCACCTTGTTGCGCCGCCGTTGCTGCAGGTTTGGTTGTGGTCGGCATGCGGAATCACGCCAGCGATGCTGCGTGCGCGTGTGCGTGAGTCCGTGTGCTTTGTGTGTGAGGGCGGCGCTGCTCAATATCGGGCGACACTCAGTGCAGCGCCGCCATGCGTGCTTGCGGGTGTGTGTGGTGTTGCCGATGACGCGTTGTCATCGGCGTATGCGTGGAGACGGAAAAAGAGCCGAGAGGCGACGGGGGTGAGGTTTTGGGGGGCAGGGACTTCCTTCGGAAATTTGAAGGGTCCAGGGACCGATTCGCAAAACCTAGGTTTTTAGTTTATTTATGTTTTGGTCCCTAAAACTTTTAAAATCTCATTTTAGCCCTCAAGCTTTCAAAAATTAGGTTTTAACCCCCAAAGGTTTTCAAACTTTAGACTTTGACCCCCAGAACTTTCAAAAATTACATTTTAACCCCCAAGGTTTTGAATATATCAAAAAGACCCCAAAACTTTTCTGATTTTATAAAAATGTCTTTCGTCAAAGTCAACTCTTTACCAAAATTTACGAAAACACCCCTACACCTTTAAACGCTCCGTTTAAGCTCATTTTTCCTCCGTTTTACTTGTTTTTCCTCCGTTCAAACTCTAACCGTTTTCGTTTCACCTATGATCGCATGTTTAACCTTCCACACTCGTTTCTTCATTCTTGATTTCTAAAGCTTTTATTTTGTTTCATTTACCCTATTGTTTCTTCTTCAAGAGAGAGTTTATATAACTAAATTATGCGTAATTATCGTAATAACAAAACTAAGAAACCTCTTTACATGTGTAGGCTCTCAAATGGAACAAACACTTTAGAACTTGATATTTTGATTTACATGCGTTTTACCACCGAGCAAGATGGGTGTAACTTCTAATCTCTATATGTTTATGTTTTTCGTATTTGATATATGAATTGTTGAACCCTATGTGTCGTGACTATATGCTGTGAATACTGTATTCATATTATTATTTTGTGAAGGGACTAAGGTCCACATTCATACTACAGAAGGACTAATGATCCGTAAAAAGCACCAACGGTATAAAAATCGTTAGTATGTTAAGGATGGGCTGGGTTGTCCGTAAAGACACCGATATTATTTAAGGATTGGATCGTCCGTAAAGGTACCAACGGGAGAAAAACCCATATTGAAGGGGTAAGACAGAATATACCCGCACCTTCCAAACTGGGTCGTCCGTTAAGGAACCGATTTACGTGTTGTGCAATATATGTGTCGTGTTTAACTGTTGTTCTGATTTATGATTGATTAATATTTGTTAACAAATTAATGAACGTAAATTATACGAAATTATCCTCACGAGTGTATTCAACGCATTCACCCCTGTTTGTATTCACATTACAAGAAATGACGAGAGTCAAGATATGTCGAGAGAGTGGTGCCAATCAAGTTTTCTCTTTTTGCTTTTAAAAGTTTGATGTTTAAACGATACTTTTATAATTCACGTTTGTAAAGCTATATCGTATTTTCTTTTGATAGATCCTGTATGAGATTTTTCCGCTGCTCAAGGTTTCAAACATTTCGTTTCGACTGTTGCCAATGTATTGTATATGTAAATCTTTCTGTCGTCTTCTATTTTCTTTTTTCAATATAAAACGTATGTTCTTGTTCTCTTTCTCTGCACTCCCATTATGCAACTCTGATAAAAATATGTTTTAGAAATGAGGCATTACAGTTTTGGACCATGTTTATCGGTATTATGATGACCGGGTCATGTGCATAGGACGAAAAGAAAAAAAATTGGAAATGAAACTAATCTTGATGACCAAGTCATCCCAAAACCATGGTCATGACCAATTCCTTTACAGATTATGATGACACATGGCATCATATGATTGGTCGAGTGTATTTTATTTAGATAATTGCATATTTCAATTTATCCACTTAAAATATATATATATATACACCAAAATTTATAAAATAAAATTCTCTATAAACAGATACCAATATTGATATATTTTGAATCAAAATCTCATACTCTCTTTTCTCTTCTAACTTGTGTTAAATCTCCTAATTTTTATCATTTTCTACATGGATCCAAATCATCACAATTATTCTGACTACTCCTCAAACCATCCAAATTCTCAAAATGATTAAAATATTGAATCTTTTTTTAATACTATTGATTCCCAATTTTCTTAGTATTATCAGAATTCTCAATTTTCTCCAAATTTGAACCAAGTTTCTATCTCTGAACAAGTTCAAAGATTGGAAAATATCTCTCACGATTTGTTTGGAGAAAAAAAGAAAAAGGTGATAAAAACAAGGTGGTCTGTTAAAGAAGATATTGCATTAATGTCGTGTTGGTGTTTCATCAATGAAGATGACATGGTTGGCAAAAATCAAAAGCTTTCAAAAGTGTGGGAACGAGTACATGCTATGTACGAAGAAGCTCAAAGAGAAAATGCGAAGGAGATAAATGAAAGAAATATAGAGATGATGAGAAGTCGTTGTAGACGAATTAATGAAAGTTGCAACAAGTGGTTGGAAGTATTCAAGGAAGCACATAGACGATATAGAAGTGGAATGAGCCAAGGGGATATTGAGAAAGAAGCTCATGAAATTTATTGTGTTGAACATAAACACAAGTTTACAGACTTGGTTATGTTTAATGAAGTTCTAAGTAAACATGTGAAGTGTCAAATAAATTTCGATCGTGCTCCAACACATTCCCGTGCTGAAGATGAAAAGGATAATGAAGAAAGTGGTAACAGCTCAAAGAGATCAAGGATCAGTGAAGAAGGGCAGTATTCCAACCCCACTAATCCAAAAACTCCTAGCAGCGGCAGTTCAACTATCACACGTTCTATAGGTAGAGATAAGGCAAAAAAAAAAGGTAAGGTGGTGTCAGATGAATTTGCTGAACAAATTCGTGCAATGAGAATCACTAGAGAAACTGAAGTTGAAGCGGTTAGAGAACGAATCAATTTACAGAGAGAAATAGAACAAAAGAAGAAAGGAGAGAAGAAAATAGAGCTAAACCTTTCTCTTTTATCCCAATTGATAACGAAAGATCACTATTGGCATTGTTCAAATAATCAATGTCATTTATTTTCATATGTTTTTACTTTGTGCATTTTTTGTTTTTATCTTGTAAGTTTTTATAAATTTGTGTGATTTTATTTAATTTCATGTAATCTCAATTAGTTATTTTAATTATGAAATCAATTCGTTGTAATTTTTCTATTAGTAATTTTCATGTATCTCCATTATTAGATTTACCTTTCGTATAGATCACATGACAAGTTGTATCCATCCATATCCCATGTGGGAATCAAACAACATAACAAGTTGTACCCCTCATTATTAAAGCTACATTTGCTCACATGCATATCCCAAGTGGGAATCAAACGACATGACAAGTTGTACACCTTTACTATTAAAGCTACCTTTGCTCACATGCATATCCCAAGTGGGAATCATACCACATGACAAGTTACATCACTCAATTATCAAGGGTACCTTTTGTATAGACTATTTTCTATAAATCATACTTGAAACAACATCATACTTATACCAAAATCCTTATATTTACTTTTTAGCTTCCTCTCAAATATAATTACTACACATTTATCTTACCTATTCCAATTTACAAATGTCTCTCAATAAAAATCCTTCGGTAGATTCAGATTCAAACTCCAGTTCAGATTCATTAAATTTGAATGATCTTGATGAATGGCAAGAACGGAATGCTCGACAAAATCACAAAATAGATCGCATGATCGAGGATATGGTCTTAAGTAATCTTAATATGATCGAACGAGATTCCACTCCTAGAGCTAGAAGAAGGTATTGTAAAAGGGAACGCAAGCTTGGTGAGGAACGCTTGATGAATGACTATTTTGTCGATAAGCCGACGTATACTCCCGAGATGTTCCGATGCGGATTTCGCATGAGAAAATATGTATTCCTTCATATAGTGGAGGCCGTTACTGCCAATGACGAATATTTTCAACAAAGATCTGATGCCAGGTCGACTAAGTCTTTCACCATTACAGAAATGTACTGGTGCTATGAGGGTGTTGGCGTATGGGATATCCACTGATGTCGTTTGATGAATATTTACGCATGAGTGCAGCAGGAACAAGACAATCTCTCAAGAATTTTGTTGAAGATATCATTTCCTGCTTCGGTAAAGAGTACCTCAGAAAGTCTTCCGATGCAAATTTGGCAAGACTACGCTATGTCGGCAAACAACGTGGATTTTCGGGTATGATATATTGACTGTATTCATTGGGAATGGAAAAATTGTCCTACTGCGTGGACTGGGCAATGTGCAAGGAGAAGTGGAAAACCAACAATCATTTTGGAAGTTGTTGCATCATATGACTTGTGGATATGACATGCTTTCTTTGGAACTCCACGTACAATGATATTAATGTACTCCAAGGATCTCCAGTTTTTACAGATGTCTTGAAAGGTCAAGCTCCAAAGGTTAGTTATGTCGTTAATGGTCGGGAAAATAATAGAGCTTATTATCTAACTGATGGCATATATCCTTCATGGGTTGTATTTGTTAAGTCAATTACTTCTCCACTTACCCAAAATCACAAATTATTTGCTCAACACCAAGAGGCTTTATGAAAAGATGTTGAGCGAGCATTTGAAGTTCTACAGGCTCGTTTCGCATTTCTTAAACGTCCATGTCTTGTCTGGGATAAACTTTTGATGGGAAAAATTATGATGACTTGTGTCATCATGCACAATATGATAGTGGAGGATGAACGAGACACATACCAAAATTATTATGATCCCACCGAATTTTTAATGGATTGTCCCGTAGATGATGATCAGCCCTTTCAGTACTCTACTGAACGCATTGCAAGTTTATCCAATTATATGACTAATAGGAAACAACTTTGCAATAGAGAAGTTCATTCCGCTTTTAAGAACGACTTGATTGAGCATATATGACAAAAATTCAGCACTTTTAATTAAATATATAATTTGCATCTTTTGCTTTGTTGTAATCTATGCATGTATTTGTAGCTCAATTTATTTATTTTCTTTTGTATTTCAATTCTTGTAATTTTAATTTTGTTATTAGATGTTGTAATTTATTTTAACTGTATAGTAATTTTTTTTATTATAATTACGATTTTTTTAATATCAAATAATTGCATATATTTCTTAAATATTTAAAATATAATAAAAATTAATTATAGATATAATTGTTAAATTATAAAAGAAATAATTTATTAAAGATTGATTGTGGCTGTGGGTGGTTATTGATAAAGTATGAAAAATATGAGATTGGGTTGTAATGTAGAATGTGTATGCAGAGAAAAGAGAAATGAATTGTTTATTAGTTGGTTATGGATAAACGTAGCCTAAGGGCAGAATGTGGTCATCCCAACATCAAGATTCTTCTTCCCAATAACCTTCTGTGTATTTGTATATTGTGTTGTACATCAATCTGCTCACTCACAAAATATACTGAACAAAGGCAAAAATATTATCCAGCGTTCTACTCTTAAATAATACGATTCTTGATATACGACATAAAACAATTGCTAACTCAATTAGGATTCTCCAAATATATCCTCATCCCTTTTCTCCAGATAAGAAATTTATAGACTGTAAATAAGTTGGAACTCTTTGTAGAGTCTTCACAAAATAAGGCAACAAAGATATTTATCTCTCCACACAGTTCTTTCCACAAGAAATCACAAAAAAATGCTGCTGACTCAACTCTTGTGAGGCAGAGGTCAACCCACGACAAATAACCTACAACATAGTGATTGACTTGTGAAATTATATTTGTCTCATGGAATTATATCTGTGAGAGAGTCTCATATAAACTTTTGTGAAACATATGTTTCACAAAAAATTGCCAATCATGTATTAATGCACTAACATTAACAATTTAGTTACAAGTTATATAGACAGATGTATCAAGCAAAATTCAAAAGGTAATCACAACAAAAATAAGAATAGAATTAGAGACTCAAGAAAACACATGACATCAACAAAAGGAAACACCAAATAAGTGTTGACTAAGTTTAACCAATGTTTGCTATAATGAATATATACCTATTCAGAGATGAAGCCCAGAGAAAAGCAACTCCAACTCCTCATCCTGTGAAGTGCTCCTCTGTTGACACAAACACATAGCTATATTAAATGACAGTTTATTTGCATAAATTGCATATTTTTCTGTCAATGAATAATATATTTATTAAATTTAATAGTAAAAGACTTGTCATAATGTAGAAATTGGATCATTCTCAGAGAAAGAAAAGCAAAAAAGAGTTAGGTTAGATTATCTTTGTTTTGCAGAAATATCAAATCTAAACTAGTGTTCTCAACAGATAGGGAAGCAATCACGTATATTTTGGTTGGCTACGAATGAATTATCGTTAATTCAGCATGTTATTGCTGCATGTATTCACCAGGAAAATCAACAAATAAAACCTAGCAACGCATAAGTCATAACACAGCTAAATTAACTCATGATGTAGCATCCTTACTCAAACGCTTATGCTGTCATCTATTTCAGTATTTCTGAGCATTTTCTAAGTACCAAACAGGAACTATTAAGTAATCAACCAAGTTTGCTTTTGATAGTTTGAGTTGAGCTCATTTTTGAGACAACAGTTCTGAACATGTTTTATCGAATTTTGTGATTGTTCCAATCTAATAACTTAATAGTTTATAAATTATAAATAAAAGATACATTAACTCAATAAACAAATAAATTATATATCTTTTTAGAAAATAATGATACTACTAAAATTTATAATTTAGCTTAACTAACTAAAAAACCTTATATTTTCGCAGTTATGATAAATATAAGGGAAACTAGTTTTTAGTCCTTTAACTTTAGCTTATTATATTTTTAGTCTTTTCTCTATCCATATTTTTCTAATCCTATATAATTCTAAAATTAAAATCCTTCAAATTACAGGACTGAAAAAAAGATAAAGGATTAAAATCTAAACACAGAGAGTTAGAGCTCTGGAAAACTACAAATATATCCCTAAATATAAGTAAAAACATTATACATAAAAATAACAAACTCAATCTAATTCACGAGCATAGGAACAGAATACATTCAAATTAGAGCTTGATTATTTTAACGAGATCATTTATCAAACTCAGAAAAAAGAAAAAAAAAAAAACTGATTTAATTGATTTCCACCCCAAATTAACCCCTTTCGAACAATTCATTGAATTCATTCGTTCGGCAATCAATGAACTTGAACTCTTATAAGCAGAAGCCCAAGGTAGAATTCTACATAACGCAATGATTTTTCTCCATACACCAAGCATGAAAAAAACATGAAACCCTAAGTTTTCAATATTAATCATAATTAGCAAAAAATTGAAAAGGGATTTAAAAATAAAAAAAATTTGCAAGGTATAATAAGGAAAAATAGGAACCTTAAGGGAGAGTAGGTTATGGATTTTGTTGAGAACCCTTAAGCGATGGGAGGCGTAGGCGCTGTTGGGCGGGAGGCGGCGCATCTTCTTAATCTCCTCAGTCACCGCCGCCTTCTTCTCTTCATCCCCCATCTGCTTCCACCTCAATACCGACCCACTATTACTATTACTATTCGTCTCAATATTCATCTTTTCAAACCCCAAGACAAACTTTGTTTGCTTTTGATCCAGTATTAATGAAAACGGAAATCTGCTTAAATCTTTCTTTACTAAATTCATTTTCGGATAATTTTTCTGGAAATTCAATTCAATTTTCGTCAAAAGAAATAATAATAATGATCAAAAGACAGATTTAGGTTGTAAATAAAAAGTCATGGACTTTGAAGTGTAGTTGTGAAAAAAAAAAAGAGTTTTATTGCAAGAGATCTCGTGAGATCTTCTCAGTAATTGTATGACACGACTTAACTTACAATCCAAATCCCACAATTTATATGTGGTTTATGGTTGATGGGCTCTATCTCACATAAGTTTTTGTGTTATTACATAATGAAAAAAAGTCATGTCACGCCCCGTTTTCATAAATAAAATATCAGAGTTTTCTTGTGGGCGTGCAGGAAAAGAAAGAATGGAAGAGAAAGCATACACTTAAAAGATACAGATGCCATAAACGAGTCAAGATTTAAAACATATCTCATATCGGAAATTTCGGTAAAATGGTTTAAAATACGATCTTTACATATACAAATCCATCGGCAACATGCTGGAAGAAAATGTTAAAAAAACATAACAGCGAAAAATCATTAGGATCCAAAATGTAGAAATCAGTTATCTTTACAAACGGTACAAACGTTGTTTATAGAAAACGAGAACAAAAGGAACACGACACGACTGATAGGGCACCCCTCTCGCTACGTCTCTCTACTTCCATTGTTACCTGTAGCGTGAATACACGCGGGGGTGAGTGCGTTGAATACACTCGTGGGAGTAATTTTCGTATTTTAACATTTTATTGAACAAGTAAGCGAATTAAACATGTAACAGATAAACAATTAAACCACAACACATAAAATGCACAGCACGTAAGGTACACCTATCATCATAACTCTTATCTACAGAAGGGCGCGGGTACTCCCCGGTAACCCTGGGTGCGGGTACTCCCCGACTTATTTTACGGACCATTGGTCCTCTGTAGCATGAATGTAGACTTGTGTCTTTTTAGCATGAATATGGACTATCGTCTCTTCATAACATAATTGCGGACTTTCGTCCCTACATAACATAATTACGGATTTTCGCCCCTTCATAATATTTTCATAACGCATGAATGAACATAATGATCACAATATTTAAATACAGCACGTAAGGTTCAACAATTCATTTAACATTAAGCTCACATGCATGCGTTCGTTCATCATTATTATGCGTTAAATACAGAAACGTAAAGTTATTAGGGTTTAGAAGTTACCCCACCTTGTTCGGTGGTAATCCCTCGCGATACGTTGAGTACAAAAACTTACGATCATTTCTTAACGTGGAAACCTACGCAGGTAAACGAGGCTTATTAGATTCTTGTTACGTTAATTTCGTATTATTAAAAGAACTCTCTCAGAAAAAAAGCGTTTGAAGGAAGGAAAGGTGAAGCAAAGGCTCAAAACTGGATCATAAGATTGCAGAGGGATCGATTACGGTTCGATAGGCAAAAGAATGGGCTTAAACGGATAAGAAACGAGTTAAAACGGAGCTTTTAAAGATATAGGGGCATTATCGTAATTTCAGAGGAGTTCAGGGGTGAAAGTGAAATTTCTGGAACCTTGGGGGTCGAAATGTAATATTTGAAAGTTTTGGGGGTGAAAAACAAAGACTTGAAAACTTTTGGGGTGAAAATATAGTTTCCAAAAGTTGGAGGACCAAAACGTAAAAACCGAAAGTTGGGGAACTAAAATGTAAGGATCCTAAACTTTCTAGGGTTTGCGAAAAGGCCCCCGGGAGTTTGGAAATTATAGGGAGGCCCCTGCCTCCCTCCACCCCCGCCTGCCCCCTTCTCCACCGCCGCCTACAAGCCGCCGGCGACACCACATCGCCGACCAACACCCAAACACACCCACACTCACCGGCGCATCTCGCACCGACTACCGCGGCTCACAGCGGTGCTGGAAGTGCCGCCCACACACAACCAACACAACACACACACACACACTGCACTGTCGTGGCGGCGCACCGCTGACCGCGGCGACTCTAACGTACAACGACACGCAAGGCGCTGTCCCAACCAACCCACACACGACGACACCCAACGATGACGGCAGCGGAGGACCGACAAAAGAGGGAGAGAGAGAAAATCGAGGAGAGAGAAAAGAGAAGGAGAGGAGATGAGAGAGAGAGGGGAAAAGGAGCCGAGACTTTGATCGGCGATTACTGGAGGAGGAGAAGGCCGATCGGAGATCCAAGCCCGGATTCGTGACGGGCTCGGCGAGAGCTTTAATTTAATGTAAGAATCGGCCTAAAATTGAGAAGAAATGAGGTGGAAAGGAAGAGAGAGAAAGTGGGAGAGGAGAGAGAGTTTGCCGGCCAATTTCCGGCGTAGGCGGCGGTGGCTCGACGATCCAAGCCCGAATCTTTGACGGGCTCGACGAGGGCTATATTTGGTGTGAAAACGGGGAGGAGGTGGCCGGCTCCGGCGGCGGCGCCACCTCCGGCGTGGCAGCGCTCTAGCCGTCGGCCGCCGGAGAAAAACAGAGAGAGAGAGAGGTGAGAGAGAGCATTTTTACCTTGGATAAATTTTTGCAAAAGTGGTTAAACCAAGTGTGTTTACATTTTATCCTTCAACCCTTAACTTGACATGGGCTTGGGCCCCATTGGGCCTCGGGCCTCCGATTGGCCCGATTCTCATTTCTTTTTCTTCATTTTTCGAACTCGATCGTCCCCATAACATATATTCTACGTTTTCAATTCAATTAAACTTTCGATAATTTTAATCAAACGTATGATAAATTATTTTAAGTATTATTTTGATTAATCTGAAACGCACGAAATTAAATCACACAATTAGGGTTAAATTATTAAATCGTCAATTATGCGTCGTTTTATTCTAGGTGCTACAAGTCATACTTCAAATTAAAGATGATTAAACGATTCAAAAAGTTGGTTAGGAAAATCGTGGAAGGTCGAATCGGAAACCGTGGAAGGTCAAATTAGAACCGAGCCATTGAGTATTCCAGTTTCAATACCGATTTGTAACCGACGGTCTAGTTCCAACTGCAGTTTCAGCTATTTTTTTTTTATATTTTTAAATTCAATTAAATTAAATTTGCATTACAATTATTCATATATTACTACATAACAATTTTGTTTGAGTTAATCATTTAATATAAATGAAAAATTGGAACTTACATTTACAAGTTACAACAATACAACATTACAACTTACAAGTTATAACTTTAAAAATTAGAAATTACTATTTCAATACAACCAAATACAAATCATAAACATAAAAAAATTGTTAGGGAATCAATGTTTGGATTTTGATGAGATAAAACACAAATATAATAAGAAAGTAAAAGTACCCCATTTTTCACAATGTTTAAGTGAAATTAAATTAGGTTTTGAATCCTTAGAAAAAGGATATAGAAAGGTTGACAGCAAGTCGAGACATTGCTGTAAGTTGGAAGTTACAACAGACGCACTGTAAGTTAGGTTGCAGTACGAAGATAAGGTAGTAGAGATAAAATGCTGCATGTTATTATCTTAGACAAATTTGATGAGAAGACACTTGCATATCAAATATAAATGCAGTATGAGAAAGATCAAGATCAGTCCAAAGATCAGTCACATAAACGGATAGAAATAGAGCCATTAGATATAAGCTGAAGGATCATAGTTGTAAACCGATGAACAACTGCCACTTAGCTTGACAGACTATATAAAGCGGTAACCTGGTACAAGAATTAAATGCAACCTGAAGAACAAGACAAAACGCATTCAATGCAGATTCTACACCAACTTTAGAGGATTTAAATGCAAGGATTTACGCCTCCTTCAACGAGCATAAATTCACTCCTATAAATAAATAAAGAGAAGACTGTTATAATTACTGAAACTACAATATTCAAATCTACAAGCAAGAAAATCTATCAAACTTTCAAATTCTCTCAAGCCAAAAGTTTCAATCACTCAACCTCTTCATTTCTTAACCTTATTTCATTGGGAAATTTCATCTCATTCTCTTTACGTTGCCAATCCATCATCCCAAAACTTGCTCAAAAATATATTGCTCAATTTGTTCTAGTAATTTCATCACTGAGACGGAAGCTAATTTCTTCACAAAAAGCGTTGGTTTCTCTGTTTTTCTCTTTGCATCCCCAAATTTCTCCTTAGTTCTGAAATCACTTGAGATGACCTCCCCTCCATCTGCAGCCAATATTGTAGAGGCTTTCTCTGTTAGTTGTCAAATAGTTTCGTCTCCTACTTCATAATGGTATTTGGACACTAGGGTGTCTACTCATATGACGTCAAATACTGTTTCTTTGGATTTCTCAACCCTATATACAGGTTCTGACTATGTTATTGTTGGTAATGGTGCTCGATTGTCAATTACACATGTTGGATCTTGTAGGATTCATAACTCTATTATTTTACGTAATGTTTTGGTTGTACCGGATATTACGAAAAATTTATTATTTATAAGTAAGTTATCTGCTGGGGTTGATGTTTTATTTACTAATGATTCATTTAAAATTTGGAGTCAAATTTCCAAGGAACTTTTGGGTTAGGGCAGACGTAGAAATGGCTTATATATGCTTGATGGTGTTGTTATAAGATTTGTAGCCTCTAGATTGCCCTCTTAGTTGACAGCTTCTTTTGAACTATGACATTCTAGATTAGGTCACGTTGCATTTGATATTATTTCATTGTTTCAAAAACTTGGACATGTTTCTGTTATTTCTATATTGCCTAAATCTTTACTATGTTCGTCTTGTGAACAAGCAAAGAGTAAACGTTCATCACATGTTTTGGATATTGTGCACTGTGATTTATAGAGGCCTGCTCCAGTTGCATTTATTTCTAGTTTTAAATATTATGTGATATTTGTGGATGACTTCTCCCATTTATCCTGGTTTTATCCGTTGAAGCAGGAATCTGATTTCTTTGATGTACTTGTCCAATTTAGTACATTTGTCTCTACTCAGTTTGATAGTCAAATTAAAATTTTCCAAAGTGATGGAGGTACTGAGTTTACTAATGGGAGAGTTAAGGAATGATCGGGACCATGGTATACGTCATATGATGTCTTGTCCATATACGCCTGCTCAAAATGGGCATGCAGAGAGAAAGCATCGACATATTACAAAAACTGGTCTTGCAATGATGTTTTATGCAAATATTCCTTCACAATATTGGGTTGAAGCTTTCGACAGTGTTGTTTACACTATTTCCGCTTACCGACTTTAGTTCTTCAGGGACAATCTCCATTTGAGTTACTGTTCTTAGTTGATCCTAACTATGAAGGTTTTTATCCTTTTGGTTGTCGTGTGTTTTCCTATCTTTGTGATTATGTAGCAAATAAATTTTAGCCACGTAGCATTCCTTGCATTTTTATGGGTTACAGCAGCACTCACAAAGGGTTTAGGTGTCTCGATGCTAATACCTTTCGCATTTATATCACTCGGCATGCTAAGTTTGATGAAGCTTGCTTTTCATTTTTAGTCAACTCAAACAGGTCTTCCATGTCCAATCCTACTTTTATGGAGTTTGTTGAACCTGTTCGTCTAAAGGGTCCTTTCTCGCCATCAGAACCTTCTACCACACCAGCAGTTTCATCTCCTCAATTGTCGTGTTCTCTTTATGACTTTACTCCTGAGGCTCCATCTCCTACGGCTGTATCTCCTAAGCAGTCTGAATCTGGCAGTGTCACGCCTCGGTTTCTTCCATATAAATATATCAGAGTTTTAATTAAAAATAGAGGCGTGCAAAAGAAGAAGAAGACGAGGGATGATCAGAAAAAGAAGAGGAAAGAAGACATCAGAATCTTTCTCATAACATATCGGACACCACCGACTCCATATCATACAAAACATCGGTCACAACCGATTCTCAAACATAATCACAGCGGAAAATACTAACAGGATGCATCATCATCAGAAATTACAGGAGTAATATTTACATTACAAAAGATTGTGATCATTGCTTTCTTGATACTTCGTAAAAGACATTTTATGAAATCCCAAAAGTGGCACCATCTCTCTCTACTGCTCTACTGTTCGTCATCTCCTGTAGTATGAGTACAGATTAAGGGGTAAGTGCATGGAATACACTTGTGGAGATAACTCTGCATCTTATAACATTCGAACATGATGTATATATATAATAAACCGAAAGTACACAGCAAGGAGGCACGTTGTCAAAGCACGTAAATTTCACAGCAGGCATTAGAAATGGTAAGGGACGAATAGGTATGGGTACTTCTCGTCTTATCCAATAAAAATGGTCTCATTACTGTTGGTGCAATTTCAGGACCACCAATCCTCCAAGAGTAGTAGAAAAGGGGTAGGAGACGAATGCATGTTCAGAGGTGGACCGCAGCCCATGCACAATATAAATATGACACAACACTTAAAATACACAGCATTTAGCATTTCTCAAGCGAGCATCAAAATAGGGAAAACAGTAAACAACTTAAGAATTAGAAATTACCCCCACCTTGATAAAAGGTTATCATGTGTTCTGACAAGATAAAGAGTCAAGTCTAATGCGTACGATCCAACAGATAGCCTACAAAAGTACTGTGATAGCTTAGATCCTCAAAAGATTAAAAGACGGATATAAATAAAGAAACGAACGATCGAGAAGACGGGACGGATAAGAAAGACTCGAAGATTAAGGATAAAGAGAAGAGTGTGAAAGGTAAACTTGGTAAAAGGGTTGACTCGACCGAGACCCCCAACTCCCGATAAAACAATGGAAACAAACGACTCGAACTAATCCGCGAAAACACTCGCCGGTGCGCCCACGATGCACCCGACAAAACCCCACACACACCTCCCTCGCACGGTCGTTCAATCCGCGCACGACCGTGCCCTACAAAGCTCGACCGTGTGCCACATTCCAGTGGCTACGCACGGTCGTTCACACCCAGCGCACGGTCGTGCCCTCGTGCACGGTCCTGCACGCACCAGCCTACATAGCAGCGCCACCAACACCGTCTTCTTCCTCTAGTTCCGGCCGGTGACTCCCGTCGCCGGCAACACTTTTACCACCATGGTCGGCGACCTCCTGTCGCCGGCAACACCCAACAACACACAACACACAACCCAACAAGAGCAACATACACACAACACACAACCCAACAAGAGCAACATACACAAAAACCCAAGCTTCTCCCAAAACCACACACACACACACAACTCCGGCCATACCAACCGGTGGCTCCACCACCCCCAACCCATGGTCAAACACTCCGGGATGGTTATCTACCACTCCGGAAAGGAAGATGAGAGAGAGAAAGCGAGAAATGAGGAGAGAGAAAAGGTGATGGACTCAAACTTAGGTTTTTGGGGCGGTTAATCGGCGATTTGCCAGCGATCTAACCGTCGGAACGGAGAAATAAGACCGTCACTAGACTCGCCTCGATGAGAGCTACGACTTATGCGAAAACTGTTTAATTCCGAGCAAGTTGACTTTTCCGGCCACCGGCGGCGACGGCGACCGGAAAAAGAAAGAGAAAAGGGAGAGAAAACTTACGTGTTTTTCGATTATGAGCTCGTGTGACTTATCGACTTAAAATCAACCTATATGTACTCCTTCAAAAGACTTACTATTCACCATAAATATCTCGTATGCTACCCCTCGTATACGTCTCGTGTATGTCGTATTCTTCGTTTTCACTGTTTTCTTCACTACTTGAGCTATGTAACTCTGATCGAACCCTAGTTCGTTTCTATTTTCTCATTTTTCCGTTACGCATCCGATTATATAAAAACCTTCTAGGTTCCACGTCTAAAAATTATGTCCCTCTTAAACTGGCATCAAACACATATCTATAACGCACATAAATAAATCTAAACACCCAAAAAAATTAACACACATAGAAATATTTCAATTAAGGGTTTAATTATTTAATTATTCATTTATGCTTCATTTTGCCTGGGCGCTACATCCCTTACCCCTTAAAAGAATTTCCTCCTCGAAATTAGACGCGTACCTAAGTAAGACAAATCGAGATATTTTGTCCGAATATGATCTTCTAGTTCCCACATGGCTTCTTCCTTCCCATGACGACTCCACTGAACTTTAACTATAGACACCTCTCGATTCCTTTGCTGATGCTTTTTCCTATCCAGAATGGCTATAGGAAATTCTTTATAGGTCAAATCTTTCTCCCATTCTATGTCATCTTGTTCGATAATGTGACTTGGGTCGAAAATGTACTTCCTTAGCATAGATACATGGAAGACATTGTGTACTCTGATGAGGTCCGGAGGTAGAGCTAAACGGTATGAGACCTCTCCAACTCGTTCCAAAATTTCAAAGGATCCTATGTATCTCGGTTTCAATTTTCCTTTCTTTCCGAAACGACGAACTCCTTTAGTGGGTGATACCCTCAGAAAAACTTTATCCCCCGCCTCGAATTTCAACTCCCGTCGTCTCTTATCTGCGTACATTTTTTATCGGTCTTGTGCTATCTTCATTCTTTCCCGGATTTTCTTTATTACCTCGACTGTCTGTTCCACCAATTCGGGTCCCAACACCTTCTTTTCGCCTACTTCATCCCAACAAATAGGAGAGCGACATTTCCTTCCATAAAGAGCTTCATATGGCGCCATCCCAATTGTGGATTGATAATTGTTGTTGTAGGCAAATTCCACTAAGCACAAGTGTTCTTCCCAAGTCCCTTGAAGATCCAGAACACAAGCTCCTAACATATCTTCTAGAATCTGTATTGTTCTTTCTGACTGTCCATCTGTTTGAGGATGAAAAGTGTTAGGATGTATACTATAAGCCTAGCTTTTGTATGAACATCTTTTATGGAATGAGAATCACCTTGGTCATATGTTTGCATTTTATATTTGTTATATATGTTTATGCAATGTCCAATTAATTTATATTATAGATAACTTGGTGTGTGGTGCCACACAAAAGATCATGTTATCAGTTTCTTATAAATTATAAATAGTAGCTCACAACCAAGATGGATTTGGACAAATCATCGGAATGGTTGTAGTGTAGTTTGGTATTAGTCTGTCTTGACTATAAAACTACACTAGTACACTTTGTGTGTATTGAGCAGGACCATTTGAGGTTGTTCGTTTTATACTGACTATATAATAGAACAAGACCTCTGTTATTATGGATGTGCGTTCTCTTAATCCCCATATAATAACAGCCACGTATATACAATATCTGTTTCTTTAATTTACCAATGAGTGAGATTTATTAAATCAATAAACTCGGTGAATTGGGAAACAGTATTGTCTATATGGTGTACTGTTGATTATAGAAGGAATCTGTGTCCTAATTATTTAGGATGATGATGTCCCCTTGAGGAGCTCATAGGGATTGTCATGTAAACCCTGCAGGTGGATTTAATCCGACATGATAATAAAGTTGAGTGGTACTACCCTTGGAATTAGATGTTAATTAATTACGTTGTCAGTAACTTATTTAATTAACGGACATTCGATATCTTAAACACAGGGAGATAAACGTGCACATAATAAGAAGGAGCCCATATTAAATATGGGATTGGGACGGTAGTTCAATAATAAATTCTTTAGTGGACTGAATTATTATTGATGGGTTTAAGTTATGTGTTCGGGCCGAACACAGAATACTTAAGCCCATCAGAAGGCCTAACCCAATTCCTCCTCTAGGTCCCTGGTGTAGCCTATATATAGCCCTTTTCATCAGTGCCTCATACACAGATCACAGAAAACACGTGATAGTGAGAGAGAGCAGAACTGAGTTTTCTCGAAGGATCGTTGGCCACACAACGTTCGAGAAAGGCTGTAGGAATACATCAGAAGATCAAAGAGGTCTACAAGGGTATGATTTCTTTCCGTTGCGTATTATCTTTGGATCCCGATTCTGATAGCATAGAGTCGGCGATCCGTCGATTCCAACAGAAAAAAGCTATACTGAAAGCTAGTCTGGTCCCTAATTCCTTTTGTAAATTCTGCCAGAATCTGGATGTAAATCGAGGATCTCTATCTGACACTATAGAAACCGGTACACCATGTAATCGGACAATCTCTTCAAGATAAATTCGAGCCAACTTATCTAATCCGAAAGTCATCTTGATCGGTAAAAAGTGTGCAGACTTTGTTAATCTATCCACAATGACCCATACTGCGTGGTTCCCTCGTTTGGTTCTAGGCAGACCAACTACAAAATCCATAGTTATATGCTCCTATTTCCATTCCGGAATTTCCAATGGAGTTAGCAATCCAGCTGGTCGTTGGTGTTTAGCTTTTACTTGTTGACATACCAGACATTTCTTTACGAACAGTCCGATGTTTCTTTTCATATTCTCCCACCAAAAGTTTTCCCTCAAATCTTGGTACATTTTCGTACCTCCAGGATGTGCTGACAACGCCGTGCAATGAGCTTCTTCAAGGATTTCTTCTATCAATTTCTCATTCTTTGGCACGTATATTCTTTCCCTGAAGACAAGGGCTCCATCCGTTGCAAAGGAGAAGCCCTCAGTTTTTCCACTGTCCATGCGAGCTTTCATCTTCGTTAAGAAATTATCCTTCTTTTGAGCTTCAATAATTCATCCTCGAAGCGTAGGTTTCACAACCAAAGTTGTCATCAAGGCTTCGATGTTGTTCGGAGGTGAGACCATTTCCAGATTCAGCCTTGATATTTCTTCCACTAGATGATGTTGGTTGGTGATCATAGACGTCATAATCCCTTTTCATTTTCTGCTAAGTGCATCAGCCACCACATTTTCTTTTCCAGGGTGATAATGGATCGTAATATCATAATCCTTCACCAACTCTAGCCACCTTCTCTATCTCATGTTCAGCTCTTTCTGTTCGAAGAAATATTTCAAGCTCTTATGATCAGTGTAAATTTCACACCTTATGCCATATAGATAATGTCTCCAGATTTTAAGGATGTGTACAATCGCAGCCAACTCCAGATCGTGTGTCGGGTAGTTTTGTTCGTGAGCTTTCAATTGTCGGGATGCATAAGCCACCACTTTTCCTTGCTGCATCAGAATGCACCCCAAACCTTGTTTAGATGCATCACTATAGATCACAAATTCCTTTGTTACGTCCGAAACTGTCAAGATTGGTGCTTCTGTCAGTCTCTTCTTTAGCTCTTGGAAACTATGCTCGCATTGCTCAGTCCATTGGAACTTTACATCCTTCCGCGTTAAATGAGTCATAGGAGCAGCAATCTTCGAAAACCCATTTATGAATCTTCGATAATACCCCGCTATACCAATAAAACTCCGTATTTTTTTGACATTGGTTGGAGTTTCCCATTTGCTGACAGCTGCAACTTTGTTGGGGTCTACCTCGATCCCTTGTGATGAGACAATATGTCCAAGAAAACCTATCTTATCTATCCAGAACTCGTATTTTTTTAATTTGGCATAAAGCTTTTCTTTTCGAAGAACTTCCAACGAAATCCTAAGATATTGCTCATGTTGCATTTTATCATATGAAGAGATGAGAATATCGTCGATAAACATGATAACAAAAAGATCGAGATAGGTATGGAAAACACGATAACAAAAAGATCGAGATAGGTATGGAAAACGTGATTCATCAGGTCCATGAAGATAGCTGGTGCATTGCTAAGTCCAACTGGCATCACTACAAACTCGTAGTGGCTATATCTGGTTCTGAATGCTGTCTTGGATATATCGACATCTTTAACTTTTACCTGATGATATCCGGACCTTAAGTCGATCTTCGAAAATACACTGGCACCTCTTAACTGATCAAAGAGATCTTCGATTCGAGGTAGTGGATACTTGTTCTTGATAGTTATCTTGTTCAGCTCCCGATAATCAATGCACATCCGAAAGCTTTCATCCTTCTTCTTCATAAATAGCACTGGAGCTCCCCAAGGAGATACGCTTGGTCTAATAAAACCCTTGTCCAGAAGCTCTTGTAGTTGCACCTTCAATTCTTGTAATTCTTTCGGTGTCATTCGGTAAGGGGCTTTCAACACCGGTGTTGATCCTGGTACAAGATCAATCTCAAAAGTCACCTGTCGATCTGGTGGAGGGCCAGGTAGATCTTTGGGAAAAACGTCCATAAATTCTCTTACCACTGGTACATCCTCAATGGAACTCATCTCTTGTTCAAGACTCACCACGCTGACTAACCAAGCTTCGCAATTTCTTTTGCTAAGCATTTGGTTTGCCTTCATAACTGATATAATCCCCGTGTCCACTTTAACTCGTGTTCTATAAAAAGTGAACTCGGGTTCTCCAGGTGTTTGAAAGATTATTTCTCTTGTACGGCATCTGATTACTGCATGATTCGACTCAAGCCAATCCATTCCGAGGATAATATCGAAATCCTTCATCTCCAATGCGTGCAGATCGGCCAGAAGGATCCTCTTCTCAAAAGCGATTTGTAGATGACGATACAGGTTTTTCATCTTTACCATCTTTCCCAACGGAATACTAACCTCTAGGGTTTTAGCATCTACCCTACTATTCTCAAACTTCAACAGCTTACAGAAATTGATAAAGATAAACGAGTGGGTTGCTCCCGTATCAAATAAAATGAGAGTAGGTATATCATATACTATTAACATACCTGTCATTGTTTCTGTCCCTTCCGCAGCCTCCGGGCGAGTAAGAGCAAAAGCCCGAGCTCTATCGACTATCGACCTCGTACTTGTGGTCGCAGCTACTGGGCCTTTCGTCTTTTTACAATTCGCTGCAATATGCCCCGGTTCCCCACATGAGTAGCAACTCTGTGTTTCTGGTTGACATGGTCCTATATGTACCCTTCGGCATCGGGGACACGGATTCCCAGGTCGAGGAATAGGGAGAAGTGGAGCATTGTTCTCTCTCGGAAACTTGTTCTGGGTAACACCTTGACTCGGTCCTGTCCACTTTCATTTCATCGACATCGGAGCAAATTTCTTAGGAGGCACCACATCCAATCACAGTCAGGAGGCAATTTCTTGAGCTCTCTCAATTACACTAGCATACGTCATAACTTTCTGTCTGGCCAAAATCGATCCAATCTCTGAGCGTAGACCCTTTTCGAATCTCTGAGCCTTTTTAGCATCAGTGTCGACCAGATGAGTGGCATATCTGCTCAAATGATTAAATTTCCGTTCGTATTCCCCTACCGTCATAGTTCCTTGACGAAGATGTAGAAACTCCGTCTCTTTTCTATCTTAGTAGGACTGCGGTATAAAATGATGAGCAACCACTTTTTTAAAGTCCTCCCACGTCATTTCTTCCCTTTGGTTCGGCAACAAAGTCATTTCATAAGAATCCCACCAATGGCTTGCCTCCTCCGTGAGCTGGAAAATCGCACACAAAATCTTCTGTTCCTTAGTACATGTCAAATGCCCAAACAATCGATCTAGTGATCTCAACCACTCATCTGCCTCTGAAGGTTCACCTTTCCTACTGAACGTCAGTGGATTGAAATGCCGAAATTGTTCGTATATAAGATTCGGATCAGACCTAACTGGTGGTGGTGCGGCTCGCGTAACCTCAAAGTGTTGTGTTAATCCTTTTAGCACCGACACTAGATCTCCTATGCTTGTATCTGCTTTCCGTTCCGGCTGATTAGCCATAGGTGTTTGTTCTCTCCGGGTCGTCCTCTAGACATAGCTCTGTTACGATGTATATGTATATATCGTTCAGGTTTCAAAATAAATATATAATAAGTACAGGAAAATAAACACAGCGAGCGTGAAGAGGTACCAACGTAGATTCCATAATATAGAAATGAGATACACGTGCTTAAATGTACATATAAGAAAAATATGGGTAGCCTTTACCCCACACCAAAAAGGGTTATATACATATACTAGTTAAACAGCTACCACATACGTATATAAAAGTTTCATCATTCCTGGTTTATATACACAAAATAACGATCATCCTCCTATCATCTATGCCACAACAGCTGGGGTGACGGAGGTCCCTGCAAGCCCGGTGCCACA
Organism: Scutellaria minor; assembly: GCA_954870855.1. Classification (NCBI taxonomy): domain Eukaryota; kingdom Viridiplantae; phylum Streptophyta; class Magnoliopsida; order Lamiales; family Lamiaceae; genus Scutellaria; species Scutellaria minor. The sequence continues at coordinate 25,209,670 of OX940725.1, forward strand.
TCCCTCGGGTCATCTGCATCCGGATTGTCCTCCTCGAGATCCTCTTCAGGTTCCTCCTCTTCGGGATCCTCTTCTGGATCCTCCCCCAAATCATCATCTTCGTCCTCAGAGCTGTCACTAGAAGGGTCATAAGGTCCAGGCTCGGGGATAGTCGGATAGCTATGACGGCCCCACACTTCTAACATATTCCTCACCACCCTTTCGAAATCTACAACCGGTGTGTTATCCACAGCTGAATACACCACCTCATCTCGAAAAACGAGACGCGTCCTAGCCGCCCATGCATCCAGCAAGGTATGAATCATATGTGTGCAAGCCTGCATATTAGGGATACTACCCCCTGTTCCTCCTACCTCTCTCCAACAATGAAATAATCTAGATATGTGTTCACCAACAAATACGTTTCCTGACATTCGGCTTTCAAAGAAACATCATCTAAGCCGTTCCTCACGCGTCTCTACCGGTGGAACTCGCATTCTGGCGGTACGTCTAAGTCAAGCCATCTGTCAAGTTTAAGCTATATGAGTTATTTTGTTTCATCTGAAACTTTAACCGTATCATCCTTTCGAACCCTAACGATGTATATCAGGTAAGCAAGATGTCATGTAAACAAGATAACACGTATCAAACACACATTCTTTTATCAAGTTATATAACTTAAAGAGAGACACGCCTAGAGCGAGAGTGACGCTTATACTTTTCTTTTTAGAAAAGATTTTTAAACATTTTCAACACGTTTTATCTCATTTTCTCTTTATCAAACCAAATCAAGCAAAGTCCTACAGAGGGTAGAACTATGCTCTGATACCATATTGTCACGCCCCGGTTTCTTCCATACAAATATATCAGAGTTTTAATTAAAAACAGAGGCGTGCAAAAGAAGAAGAAGACAAGGGACGATCAGAAAAAAAAAGAGGATAGAAGACATCAGAATCTTTCTCATAACATATCGGACACCGCCGACTCCATATCATACAAAACATCGGTCACAGCCGATTCTCAAACATAATCACAGTGGAAAATACTAACAAGATCCATCATCATCAGAAATTACAGGAGTTATATTTACATTACAAAAGATTGTGATCATTGCTTTCTTGATACTTCGTAAAAGACATTTTATGAAATCCCAAAAGTGGCACCATCTCTCTCTCTACTGCTCTACTGTTCGTCATCTCCTGTAGTGTGAGTACAGATTAAGGGGTAAGTGCATGGAATACACTTGTGGAGATAACTCTGCATCTTATAACATTCGAACATGATGTATATATATAATAAATCAAAAGTACACAGCAAGGAGGCACGTTGTCAAAGCGCGTAAATTTCACAGCAGGCATTAGAAATGGTAAGGGACGAATAGGTGCGGGTACTTCTCGTCTTATCCTATAAAAACAGTCTTATTACCCTTGGTGCATTTCCAGGACCACCAATCCTCCAAGAGTAGTAGAAAATGGGTAGGAGAAGAATGCATGTTTAGAGGTGGACCGCAGCCCATGCACAATATAAATATGACACAACACTTAAAATACACAGCATTTAGCATTTCTCAAGCGAGCATCAAAATAGGGAAAACAGTAAATAGCTTAAGAATTAGAAATTACCCCCACCTTGATAAAAGGTTATCACGTATTCTGACAAGATAAAGAGTCAGGCCTAATGCGTACGATCCAACAGATAGCCTACAAAAGTACTGTGATAGCTTTTAGATCCTCAAAATATTAAAGGACGGATATAAATAAAGGATCGAACGATCGAGAAGACGGGATGGATAAGAAAGACTCGAAGATTAAGAATAAAGAGAAGAGTGTGAAAGGTAAACTTGGTAAAAGGGTTGACTCGACCGAGGCACCCAACTCCCGACAAAACAATGAAAACAAACGACTCGAACCGATCCACGAAAACACTCGCCGGTGTGCCCACGACGCACCCGGCAAAACCCCACACACACCTCCCTCGCACGGTTGTGCAATCCGTGCACGACCATGTCCTACAAAGCTCGATCGTGCGCCACATTCCAGTGGCCAAGCACGGTTGTTCACACCCAGCGCACGGCCGTGCCCTCGTGCACGGTCCTGCGCGCACCAGCCTACACAGCAGCGCCACCAACACCGTCTTCTTCCTCTAGTTCCGGCCGGCGACTCCCATCGCCGACAACACTTTTACCACCATGGTCGGCGACCTCCCGTCGCCGGCAACACCCAACAACACACAACACACAACCCAACAAGAGCAACACACACAAAAACTCAAGCTTCTCCCAAAACCACACACACACACACAACTCCGGCCACACCAACCGGCAGCTCCACCACCCCCAACCCATGGTCAAACACTCCGGGATGGTTATCTACCACTCCGAAAAGGAAGACGAGAGAGAGAAAGCAAGAAATAAGGAGAGAGAAAAAGTGATGGACTCAAACTTAGGTTTTTGGGACGGTTGACCGGCGATTTGCCGGCGATCTAACCGTCGGAACGGAGAAACAAGACCGTCACTAGACTCGCCTCAACGAGAGCTACGACCTATGCGAAAACTATTTGATTCTGAGCAAGTTGAATTTTTCGGCCATCGGCGGCGGCTGTGACGACCGGAAAAAAAAATAGAAAAGGGAGAGAAAACTTACGTGTTTTTCGATTATGAGCTCGTATGACTTATCGACTTAAAATCAACCTATATATACTCCTTCAAAAGACTTATTATTCACCATAAATATCTCGTATGCCACCCCTCGTATACATCTCGTGTACGTCGTATTCTTCGTTTTCACTATTTTCTTCACTACTTGAGCTATGTAACTCCGATCGAACCCTAGTTCATTTCTATTTTGTCGTTTTTCCATTACGCATCCGATTATATAAAAACCTTCTAGGTTCCACGTCTAAAAATTATGTCCCTCTTAAATCGGCATCAAACACATATCTGTAACGCACATAAATAAATCTAAACACCCAAAAAACTTAACACACATAGAAATATTTCAATTAATGGTTTAATTATTTAATTATTGATTTATGCTTTGTTTTGTCCTAGGCGCTACAGGCAGTCCTCCACATGTTCAGATTCATGTGTAATTATCTCCACCTGCACCTCAACTGACTCATCCTATGATCACTCGAGCAAAATCTGGTCTTCAAGCCTAAACATCTTACGTATTATACTAATATTTCTCTGTTCAATGCTCTTGTTACAGCTCGTGAGCCTAAAGGGTTTAAGTCCGCAGCCAAACATCCAGAATGGCTTGCTGTTATGGATGAGGAACTTTCTGCTCTTCGATTGAACAACACCTGGGATCTTGTTTCCCGGCCTCCTGCTAATAATGTTGTTAGGTCGAAATGGGTTTTTCGTATGAAATTTCTAGCAGATGGTTCTATTGATCGACATAAGGCCCGTCTTGTTGCTCAAGGGTTTACCCAATTATCGGGATTTGATTACTCTCACACCTTTAGTCCGGTAGTTAAAGTCTCCACTATTCATGTCGTTTTTTCTCTACACTACAAGAAATTAGAGAAATAATGACAAAAAAATTGTCATTTAAATCCTATTTTTTGTCACTAAAAATATTTGGTGACAAAATCTTAACGTCACAATGATCGTCATTGTAGGTGTGTCATAAAAGATATATGTGACAGTTTTTGTATTTGTTACTAAATGTTGAACTTTTAATGACGTTACATGTCATCATCACCATATTTTATCATTTATAGTGACGTAAGATTCGTCACTTTTGCCTTAAATCACCATAAATGTCATCAATTATGTCATTTCGTCAATTAAATTGACACTTTAAATGATGAATGTTTTGTTGTCATCATAACATTGACTTTTAGTGATGAAAATCAACATTTTACTAAACTCATCATCTTTTAGTGGCATCTTTATTGTCACAACAATATTAACGATTTCGTTATCTTTAAAATAATTTGTCATTAAAGATTCTAAATAATGATATTTTGTCATGATATATTAACATTCGATGACATGTTATAAGTGTCATTAAAAACTTAAGTATCGTGACAACATATTTTGTCACTAAAAAAGAAAATATGGTGACAATCGTTTTCCGTCACAATATATATATATGGTGACAAATAAATGTCGCAATTACTATATCCTAGTGACAAATTAGTTAAACGTGGTCAAAGTTTTTGTTATATATATGACATTAGACAACTATTTATGTGACAATATAAGTTGTCATTATTAAATATTTTGTAGTGACAAAATATGTATTATCTCTAAATAAATATTTAACATGACAACTAAATTCATGGTGAAAGATTAGTTTTCCATTATAAAAAAAGTATTTCATTGTCATTAATTTGTTGATTTATGATGATATTGATAGTCATGAAAAGAAGAATCATCATTACATTAATATATATAAAGACGAATTTTATATTAATGACATATTTTATAAATTATGTTTCATCATAATTTTATGATTACAAAAACGTCATCATGACCTTTTTCTAATATAATGGTAACTATATTAAAAATTAAAAAATAATAATTAAACTACACAAAAATTTGCTCTCTAGCAGATTCCAAAAATTAATTTTACAAAAAGTAAAAGTACATGTATATTTGTAATGATGAATGCACTTATATATAAATAATAAAAGAGTTCGACATATGAAATAAACTACCTACGGAATATAAAATATAAAATTGTAAATTATCATTTAAACCAAGAAATAATGTAACTAGATCATCACTTAAACCAAAAAACAATGTACCTATATCATCACTTAAAATGAAACAAGGTATCTAAATCATCACTTAAAACAAAAACAATGTTGATCATCACTTATTACTTCTTTCAATACTTCAAAATATTAGGAATAAAAATCGTCTCGTGTTGATCATCACTTGTTGCTTCTTTCAATACTTCAAAATATTAGGAATGAAAATCGTCTCGTCAGCAGATTCACAACCATCTGAACGTAAAAATATTCACCTGTGCATTTCCAAAATAATATAAGAAATATTAAAAAATGAAAATATTCTCACAATGTTTAAGAAAATATTATAATAGCATGTTGTATTATAAGTAAATTATGAATATGATTTCCAAGCATGAATGATATTTTGCCACAAGTAAACATCAATTTAAGACACTTAAGCACAACATCAACTAAACATGTACATTTTTTAGCCTAATACTATTAATCAATAAACCACAATTAAATTTATCAAAATAGAGTCTTCATAATCTACATAGTACTATGGTGCATAAAATGTTAGACACGTCGTAAGCCAACATTGAAATGCATACAATTTTAAGATACACAAATTATGACTAACACAAAAGCGTTCACATACAAGAAAATCATTCATATTCATGTATTTTAGCTTCTTCATCAATTAATCAATTCTAGGAGAACGACCACATAATGAAACAACATATAATATCCAAACTAAATAAAAAAGTGCAACTGTATTGGCTGCAAATGAGGGAAAATAACATATACTAACCTTTTTAGAGCTCTATTCATTCAGCAGCAAGAAAATTCATGAGCTTATTTATACTTGCACCTTGATGAGATAATTGGTTCTTCAAACTAGTCACTTCATGTTCAAATTCAACCACTTGTGTCTTCAATTCATTCACTTGAGTTTCAGATTGCTGTAGTTGTTCTTGCGTATCTTGAAGATTTTTTTGTAGTTGTTGGGTAGATGATTCATATGAAGTATTGCGTCTACTTGGAGGTTTTGGACCATACCCCAAACCTTTCTCATAACCAAATCCATATCCAAGGACCTCAAAAACAATCTCATCTGGATTCTTTTTAGTTCTTTCTTCTTTGTATTGCTCTTGTAACTTTATCATCAAGTCCAAGTTGAACATTTAAATGTAAAATATTATACTCAACAACATTTCTGTTAAAAAAATTAGATACTCAATAATAAAACATTTCTGTAACTTACCCAATTATTTTTTACCTCATCACTTGACCATCCATGTTTCTCAGTATAATGAGTACGCTTATACAATTCAATTCTATCACAAGGTTCTCCATTTAGCTCATTCTGAGACTATTTAGGAAATAAAAATTTGATTAATTTTAAAAAAGAATCATATGGAATAAATCAAATCAAGGTTGTTCAGTAAATATATCAACTTCAAAATAAAATATTTTAAACACATTCATTCAAGTTAAATGAAAATTTAATGTTAAGTATCTAATATACATAATATTATAAACACTTACTATTTCATGTCGCCGAACAATGAAAGCCTTTCTTCTAGTAATATGTGGAGCTCGCAACATTTTTCTATTTGCACTATTTACATCACTTGTGTGCTGTCCAAACAAGAATAATAATTTAATATGTACATTTGACCATAAAAAAAAGCTAATAAGTAATAATCTTTTAAACTTTTTTACCTTAAATTTAGCTGTTGTGAAGTACTCACACAATGATTCCCAATTTTCTTGATTATGACAAAAGGATGGTTTATTCCTCTTAGCGTCTTCTATTGTTGCAAAAGTTTTGAAATGCTTGTGTAGCTTATAATGCTTTTGTCGACTACTAATTTTTAGCCTATCAACTAAGCTTTGTCTCACACCTGGAGCATCAACATTCACATCCATGTGCATCTAATTATCACGTATTAAATTTTCACATTATCTAGTAAAACATACAATAAACTTAAATGTGTTTATATCCATACTTGTAGGTGATCGAAACACGATTCCAAACATTTTCCATCATCCACTTCTTTCCACTTCTTGGGTATTGGAAGGACATCTCGAGCTAATACGCCAATTTAACTGGAAAGCTTTGTAGATTCATTCACAGTTATCGGTCTTCCAATCATAGGATCCACAGTAATCTTCATTGTGTTTCCAGAAGCAACAAAAAATTTCATAATTCCCTTGCCCATTGTCTGACCACGACCTCTTTTCTTAGATCCAACAGCTTCATGCATACAAAAATATATATTGTGATATTATATCTCAAAATAATTAAGAAATTTAAGTTACTCAATGACTTATATAAATGGCTAAAAAGACTTATTCACACTTGCGGTATCACTAGCTTCATCTATTAAATCATTAACATTAGGCGAAGAATGTTGAAGGCTCCCATTTGATGGAACTCTAGTGGTTTCAATTGATGGAGTTTGAGGAGTCTGGCTAGTTGGTGCTCCAATATTTTGAATTGTGGTATCATTTTCACATGTTTGATTTGTTGTCATATGTTGATATCCATTGATGCTCAGATTTTTTGACCAATTTTGAGCACGTGGAACTGCTACAATATTTGGTGTGTGGTCATTTTCATTAGACTGGTTTGTTGTACTACATTGACTCCCTTTCAGAAAACCATTTTGAGTTTTCAATTTCAATATGCGTACTCCTCCAGGAGCCATTACTTAGACCTGCAAGAAAAATCAAATTCAATTTTCATGACATATTTCAAATCATAATTACTAAATCTTGACAACTTCAATTCATCCTGACATTCTCGTATAGAGAAAACAAGAAGAGATTGAAATTTTACTATGATTACATCAGTCTTCCAATATTTCCAAAATTTACATGCTTCAATATATGATCATATGTATTCCAATATAATTATAATAAAACTCTCAACAATTTGTTTATCTGGTAATTTAATGAAAGAATTCTCACACATTCAAGAGTAGAGAAATAGAAAATTCATAACAAGATAAAAAGCAAACAACATCAGATATTATCCAACATAAAAATACCTCAAGGCAACAGATTTAAAACAGATAAAAAAAGAGCAATAGATGTCAACGCTGAAATCTTGTCAATGATGAATCAATAAGACTTTTCTTTTTCAATGTCTCAACAGAATACTTGACCTCACAAAGCAACTCAAGTGAACTGAAATACCCAATACTGTATTACTCTTTGTATAGAAAAAATAGGAAGAGGTTGAAATTTTACCATGATGATATTTTGATTTCCCACCATACACGAATTGAAATTCTGCCATATTTTTTTGGCCCTCCCGCCTTCCAAAAGATGAAAGAAAGAAATAGATAAGGAAAGGTTGGCTGATTGAATCATATGATTCACGAAATTTTGGGAGAAAGATTTGTACAGCCCTTCCATTGAAAGTTGAGTGGAAATCTTAGGATTTAGGGCACATTTTTTCAATTGGGATGAAGATTATTTATTGAGGGAATGAAAAATGAAGTTGCAAATTCAAAAACTAAATCTTATCACCACGACTAACTAGAGACATCCAATAATTAATTTTGGCTTAATAAATATGGTATTATGTATTAAATTACATGATAAATAATGATATGATTAAATTTAATGTAAATATATTTTATAATAATAAGAACATATGAATTAGAATATTATAAAATATAATTGTTAACATGTCTACTATTATCATAAGAAAAATATGTATTGAATAAATATAATTAGAGGTGTTTATCTAGTTCAGACCATCTGGTTTGATTTGGAACCAACTGTTAGGAAAATTATGGGGAGTGAAACCTTAATCAAATCATGATATTCATGATTTCAGTTTCAATTTGTAAACCAAGGGTGTACACAATTCGATTGAAACCGAATCAACCAACCAAACCTACGGTTCTATTTTAGTTCGGTTTGGTTAGGTTCGATTTTGAGTGAAAATAACCGAAATAACCGAAATATAAATCATATGAATATATTTTATATATTTTAATAAAATATTATCCCATAAATATGTATTTTCATAGACATATATCATCTAAATATATATTTTTATTGTTGAAGAATTTGATTATGCTTTCTTTTGTTAAGTTTTAAAATTAGACTTTAGTGGTTAATTATATTTTGAAGACATTGTAGTTTTTTTTTGCAAATATATATTTTGCTTATTTCGGTTTTGTACCGAACCGAAATAGTTGGTTCAGTTTCAAATCGGGTTTCTTCTCAATTGAGTTCGGTTTTTTCATTTACAAATTTCGGTTAAATTGGTTTTGATAATTCGATTCGGTTCGGCTTCCAAACGGATCGATGCACACCCCCATGGTAAACCACTTGTTCGATTTTAACCATCAATATATATATATATTATATTTATATTTCATTTTTTAATTGTAAGCAAAAATTTAACTGTAAAATTTTACAACTACTAAATATGATGACCGTAAATAAAATCAAAATTATAAAATTAATTAAATAAGTTTTTTTTACTTTAATTTTAGATTATTTAAGAAAAATATATAAACAATAGTTTAGTATAATGGTTATTGGTTGAAATCGAAATCTTACTATAAATATGACACTTTGTATTGCACGAGAGAAATACTAGCTAGTAATTTACATTGATTTAATTTATAAGTTATGGTTTTAAAAATTATAAATTATAATTTAAATTTAACAATGTACAAACTATAAATTTTAAAATTACAGCTTACAATACTAATTAAAAAAAATCAATAAAACTCAAAGATAAAGAGTAGCAAGCATAATATTAAATTTCATTTAAAATAATTTTAAGAAAAACAAAAGATAAACCAACAATTCGAACCATTAGTCTCGATTTGACAATAACACAACAAAAACCGATTCATGTGTCCTTATTGGAATAGAAAAAGCAACGTTGACCTCAATATCTATCAACATAATTCCTCCCCTAGGACCTCGAAGACTTTTATGAGTTGTAGAAGTGACAATATCACAATATTCAAAAGGACTTGCAGATTCCTGCATATAAACAACAATTTTAAGAGGTAAATCAAGTAATCCAGATATCCAACAGAAGAAAGGCATATAATTAAGAAAGTAATATCTGGCACTCAAAAGAGTTACATTGTACAAAAACAACATGTCCTGTCAACATAATACACACATAGATAAAATGCATTAAGAACATATTTCATATGAGATGCGTCTGAATCATGAGATCATCACAAAAGGCAGAATCCTAGTTGTTTCATCCAAACTAACTTGAGAACTAACCAGATAGCTACAAATTTCATTCATTCAGAATACCGAAAACAAAAGTAAGTAATGCAACCAAATCGACATACTTGATACAAAGTACAGATAAAAGTTCTCCAAAAAACAAAACACAAAACTTAAAGCACACAAATATACAGATCAACTGAAATATAAAAGAAGTTAGATTTCCACCTTAGCTGCTATATGACCGCTAATTTGAGCCATGTCGCACATCAAGAATGCACCGCATTTATCTGCTATTTGCCTAAACCTTGCATAATCCCACTCCCGAGGATAAGAACTTCCACCACAAATCAAAATTTATCTTCGTAAGATCAACAATTGAAATCTCTACATTCATAACATGACATTAACACCCAATTTCAATTCAAAAAAAATGGAAGAAAAATCATACTTATGTCATATCAGCAGCAGTAGAAAAAAGACAAAATAATCTATATTGCAAATAATTTTTCAACATATAATCTGATGTTTGTATAAAGTTGTTGAATCTTACCTTATATGACGAAATCAAGTTTCCTAATTGTCATCGTCGCTCTCATCATCAGAGTTATAATTTTTCTGTGAGTCTTCTTCACTACTACAATAATTAATTAAAGTTTTGTCTAACTCATCTTCCATTTCAACATCATTTAAGTTATCTTTTTCAACATCTTCAGGTGGTCTAGAAATTATTGAAGCATCTAAGTCTTCAGGATCCAAATCCTCTCTATTTAGTGATTGTATTTCACTATAACCAACTTCAAATGTATCATTCATTATGTTCTCTTGATATACCCCATCTTCTACTAAAGTAGAACTATCATCATCCATTACTTCATACTACATCTCATCAACATCATATATATGCCTATGTTGGAATGGTTGAACCACTCACCAATCTTGTCCCAATTTGGGATCATTAATGTAGAAAACTTGCTTTGCTTGATCAACCAATACATAAGAATCATTTTCATACCATTTTCTACTAATTCTGATACTTACTATATTTCCATCCCTTTGTATCCCTGGTCTTTTTTTGCTCCCAAGATCAAACCAGTCACATTTGAATATAGTAACATGTTTATCTTTTACATAATCAAGTGAATTATATCAGTCAAAACACCATAAAAATCTATGATATCATCACCATGATTCCCTTCCACAACAATTCCACTGTTTTGACTCTTACGGCGGCTATCACGTTCATTAGTTAGAAACCTTACTCCATTTACGATGCATCCGGTGTACTTTCTTACACACTTATGTGGTGCACATGCAAGTGCATATAGAGACTCATTTGTAGGTGATTGTTCTTCATGATATACTTGAGTCATCTGAAATGAGAAAATATATATATACATATATATATATGAAATCAAGTATATCAATTATTAGATGATAAGATATTCTATAAATGGGAAGAAAAAAACTCATTGTTTGCCTTGACTTACATGTTTCTTGAACCATGTTGGAAACTTCTCTTTTTGTTCTTTATCTATATTTTCGCATCCTTTTAGGATAAGCTCCTCCTTATGCCTCCTGGAAATGACAACATGTTTGGTGTTTTTAACAACTTATAATGATTTTGTAAGTTATAAGAAAATAATACACTTACTCAAAATATGGTTCGACCTCTTCACAATTTTGGAAGACAAACCATTGTGTGACACTGAACTCTTCTTCAGATAATTCAATATATTTTGCTGCCCCAAAGTGTCGACATTTTTGTGAGAAGATTGATAAACTATCATCAATTCTTAAATCAGTGTTCCGCTCATCTCTGTTAAACCTAATCTTGATTCCTCGTAAGTACATTGAGTAAAACGTTAAACACACTTTTGCAATTTAAGCTTCTGCAATTGAACCTTCTGGATGAGCTTTATTACGCACACTCTGCTTCAAATCACATAATAATCTACAAAATAAAGACACAAATATTTATAAATTGTCTTGTATGAAAGTATATATATATAAAAGATATTGAAGTGTTACCTTTCAATCGGATACATCCATCTAAATTGAACCGGTCCACCAAGTAGCGCATCATTTGGTAAGTGAACGGGCAGATGAACCATAATGTCAAAAAAGACAGGAGGATATATCTGTTCTAGTTTACACAAAATCAAACAAATATCTTCACTCATTTTTTCTAGTTCAGATCTTTTCAACTTTTTACAACACAAATGTTGAAAAAATTGGCCTAACTCAGCCAACACACCAAATACATCCTTGTTTAAAACTCCACGAACACCAACCGGAAGTAGTCGTTGTAAGAGAACATGGCAGTCATGACTTTTCAGTCCAAATATCTTTTGATCTCTCATACTAACACAATGAGATATGTTAGAAGCATATCCATCAGGAAATTTAATAGATTTTAGAAACTCACAAAAGTCTCATTTTTCTTTCTTTTTCATAACATAACATGCGGTAGGCTTCACATATTTTCCATCACTTCTCTTAATTAAGTGCAACTCGTTGTGAATTTTCATATCCTCCACATCTTGCCTTGTCTTTATAGTATCTTTTGTTTTCCCATCTATATCCATCAAAGTTCCTAATATACTCTCACAAACATTCTTCTCAATGTGCATTATATCTAAATTGTGCCTCAACTTTAACTTACTCCAGTAAGGTAAATCAAAGAAAATGCTACATTTAGTCCAATTCAACTCCTCAAGCATACGCTTTTTCTTTCTACTAGCATGTTTTTCTGGTGTCAAATCTTCTAATCTACCCAACTGCATTAACACATCATCACCAGACAAGTCCCTTGGTGTCTCGTTATCTTCTCTTTTATTATTAAACTTCCTACTTCTTCTCCAAGGATGATTCTTAGGTAAATAACGACGATGCCCCATGTAACATATCTTGTTCTGCAATCTCAGAGAATATGTTTGCTCATTACAAACTGGACAAGCCATGTATCCTTTAGTACTCCATCCGGACAAATCACCATAAGCTGGAAAGTCATTAATCGTCCACATAACAGCCGCATGCAGTTGAAAATTATTTTTACAAGAAACATTGTACGTTTCTACTCATTTTTCCCACAATTCTGTTAATTCTTCAATTAATGGTTGTAAGTAGACATCAATGTCTTTTCCTAGTGACTTTTTTCCCAAAATAAGCAAAGACAACATAAAAAATGATGGTTTCATGCAATCCCAAGGAGGAAGGTTCAATGGGGCTAAAATTACTGGCCACATGTTGTAAGTGGTGCTAAGGTTTCCAAATGGGTTAAAACCATCTGAAGCTAGGGCTAGTCGAACATTTCTCGGTTCTTTAGCAAATAGAGGAAATTTATTATCAAAGTCCTTCCATGCAATTGAATCTGCCGGATGTCTCATATATTCATCATCAATTCATTTTTCTTTATGTCAAACCATCTTTTTAGATGTTTTTGAAGACATAAAAAGACGAAGTCTGGGTGTCAATGGGAAATACCTTAAGATCTTTTGTGGTATCTTCTTCCCTATACCATCATTAATTTTCCAACGAGAAGTCCCACAAGTAGGACAAATGTCTAGGTTTTTATTTTCCTTCCAGAATAAAACTCAGTCATACTTACAAGCATGGATACATTCATATCCCAATCCCAAATCACGTAAAAATCTTTTAGCTTCATAGCAAGAAACTGGAAGTGTTTCACCATCTGGAAAAGCTTTCTTCATCAACCTTAACATCATATCTATTGTTTTATTACTCAATCTATTATACACTTTCAAGTGGAGCAATTGAATAATAAAAGATGTCCGTGAAATCTTATTACATTCGGGATATAATTCAGTTTCAGCATCATTTAAGAGTGCCTAAAGATATGCTGGAATCCCACAAGTATTGGTGTTATCGCTATCCGACATATTATTAGTATGTGTTTGATAATGTTGTTCACCAAGATCAAATAACATATTGGCAATACCATTGATAAGTGTCGTTTTTCACGTATTTTTGCGTATGTTTATGTATTCATTTGAATATGTTTAGATACATTTTTATGGTGATTTCTGTTATTGTATTGTATAAGTTGCATTTGACGTATTTGTGCTTAGTTTCATAATTTTAATGAGAAAAGTGCAAAGTTTCAAGTGTAATCGATGATCAAGGAAGGAATCACGGAAAAACGAGGAAGAATAGAAGTGAAATACAAGATCGCGAGGAGGAATTGGTGGCGCACGGTCTGACCATGCCATGCAGCACGACCGTGCGCCAGTATCCAGTGAGTGCTCAAAGTTGGGGCACGATCGTGCCCCACAGCACGGTCAAATCTGTGTTGAATCAGAGGTTGCTTGGTAGGGCACGGTCGACCGTGCTAGACAGCACGACCGTGCCCGGGAGACTGGCAAATGGTTAAGATTTGATCTTCTCGGATAAATCTCCATCTTTTACTTCACTTGGAAAATTCCCACAACAACAAGAATACTCAACAAGAAAGAGAGAGGGAAGATAGAGAAAAAGACAGAGAGATTCATACGGAGAAAAACACAAGAGTCGGAGAAGCAACGAGAGGAATCGAAGAAGAATTCAAGAGATCGAGGAATCGTGAGATCATCGTTACTAGAGTTTTTAATCTTTCCTCTCTTGTTAGATTTTAGTGAACATGATAATTCCAGTCTTGTCTATGAGTTTGTTTATCATCATGTCTAGCTAATTTTCTAGGGCTTGTTAGTAATTTAATTCGAATCTTGATGGATTTTTAATTTCAATTCAAAGTTCATGATCGTTCATCCTATTTGTGTGTTTATGATTTGATTGATTGTTTGATTATTCGGCCGGTAATTGAGCATGTTTTAGTAATTGGATCAAAATTCGGGAGATGAGATTTAATTATGGAAGAATAAACACATTATACATAAAAAGACTTAGATCGGGATATTAAGGAATTTATGTAATGAGAAATCAATCTTAGGTGCTTTTGGGAGTTGTTATGTTTCAATCAGATTGAGCAGGGATACCTCTGGTGGCATAATAATCAACTGGTTAACTGACTCGGGAGAGCTGTTAATTCGATATATGTGATTGCTCATATAGGATGATTGATTAATGAACTTGAGTTGGTTAAAGTGATGTTTTGATGAGAATTAGATGAAAGCATGTCCTAGAACCTGTCTTAGATATCTGTTATTCTTGAGTGAATTTGTCCGCATAGTTAGTTTTCTATTGAATTAATCTACGATCAGTGTGATTTGTTTTCCCTAGATAAAACTGGAAACTGAATTTGAGTAATTAGTTAGTACCTAGATAACTAGTCTATGTGGGATCGACCTTGCTCACCACTTCTACACCGTACACCGTACACTTGCGGAAGTAGCTAAAAGAAATTAGTGATCAACCATCATCTTCGAGAGAAATACTATCAATTTTTTCACCCTCATTAACATCTTGATTCATGTGATTATTCAAACTTGGTTCACCATGATAAAACCATGTAATGTATCCTGGATCTATCCCCCGTTCCAAAAGATGATTCTTAATTAATTGTTATCTTATCCTTTATTACTAAATTCAAACAATCTCTACATGGACATCTCATTTCAACCTCTTGACCCATATGGGTTTCAACAAACATCATAAAACTATTTACTCCATTTATATAAGTCTTAAACCATTTAATGGCATGCATCCAACTTTTATCCATTTTGTATTTCACCTAACATAAAGACAAATCCAATATCAGAATTTTGTAAATGAAGAAAATGTTAAAGTTAGCAATTCTAAAATTTTATACAAAATCGATCCTTCATATTCCCCATTATTGATGAATTGTATATAATTTCTTACAAATGGCATATAGAATACAATACTTTATACAAAAGCAATAGATATAGAAAAAAATACATACCTTTAATTAGGGATTAAAATTTGTGTGTATCAATTCCCACGCAAGTAAATTCAACGACTAAATCTTCTCGTTTGCTTCCGAATGAGTTCGGCGATTGTGGGATTCTATTTTTCAAATAGACAGCGTAGGAAAGGGAAAAATCACGATTTGAACGGATAATATGCACAATTTAAGAATCTATACGAGCAGAAAATAGAGAAGAAAAATAAAGGCAATCAAAGAGGTATTTGCAACCTTGAAGAGGGAGGAAGCCACGATATGTGTAGTTATCAACAACCTAGGAAGATAAACTAATATCACTATTTCAAGATGAACTGGAAATTTTAGATTATGTCACTCTGATGCTGCTTAGTGTTTGTGATGCTCGTTAATGAACTCAGAAGTCCATTCAAGATACATCATCCAAATTCACTTTACTTCGTAGAATCAAATTCTCAACTTTCACAATAAAACTATAATTCAGCATTACCATAACTTAATCAAGTAATAAAACCTACTGTAAATGAACATTTCTCACCATAAATCACTAGATCAAACACCTTTCATCAGATCAACATAAATTTCTAGTAATTCCAAAACCAAAATCAAATTTTCAAGGTAAAGCGAGAAAACCGAGAAAACTAACATCAAATTCCTACATTCAATCAATACAACAGACCCAAAAATTATAAACGAAAATTATTTGCAACCTTGAAGAGGGAGGAAGCCGCGACGCAGAGAAATTTCGAGCTGTAGAGGTTGAGGAAAAATTTAGGTTTGAAGAGACTTTGTTCTAATTAAAAATCTTTTGATTTGGGGTTGATTCACATACATTATGTTATTAATTATTTTGTGCAATTTAAAGTATGTCATAGTAAGGTGGATAATTGGTTGGTTGCGCTTACATTTGCCTAAGAGGTCCCAGGTTCGACTCAAGTGTTTGTTTATTTTTAAACCAGTTTAAGGTTTTTAATTTGAGGTTTTTATTGTTAGATTATATTATATAAATATTTGTGTGGATTAAAATCAATATTAAATGGTTGGTGTAGTGGTAACTATGTTAGTTATAGGTTAGAAGTTTGAATTCTAGTGATTGTAGGCGTATATTCTTTTTTCTCATTTTTTACTTATTAAACCACTTAATTAATGAAAAATTATTATCATTATGATGAAAAATATCGTTATAAAAGTATATTTTTTACGACGTCGAATATCGTCACCAATTATTATTAGAATCGTCACCAAATAATATTGCGATGAAATAATTTTGTTAGTAATAAGTTCAAATAATTAATGACAAAAAATAGCATCGTCATAAAAATATATTTTTTTATGACATCGAATATTGTCACCAATTATTATTAAAATCGTCATCAATTATTTCGTGACAAAAGAATTTTGTCACTAATTAATTCAAATAATTAATGACAAAAAATAGCACCATCACAAAAAATTATTTTTTATGACATCGAATATCGTCACCAATTATAATTAAAATCGTAACCAATTATTATTGTGACGAAATAATTTTGTCAATAATTATTTAGAATAATTAATGACGAAAAATAGCATCGTCATGAAAATGTATATTTTTATGACATCGAATTTCGTCACCAATTATTATTAAAATCGTCACCTATTATTATTGTGACGACATAATTTATGTCGTCATGAAATTTACAAATTAGTGACGAATAAAATTATCAATGGTGACAAAATAAAATTTTGTCACAATTTCTAGTATTTTAGTGACGAAAATAACATTTGTCGTCTTTAAGTAACATATTGTGACGATTTTTTTATTGTCGCAAAAATATTCGTCACAAAAATGTGTGATTTCTTGTAGTGCTAGTTGTGATGCAGCATTGGCCTTTGCATCAGCTTGATGTGAAGAATGCGTTCTTTAATGGTATTTTTCCTAAGCCCGTCTTTATGGAGCAATCTCCAGAATATGTTGATCCATGTTACCCAAATCATGTATGTCGCCTCAAAAAGGCTCTATATGGCTTTAAACAGGCTTCTCAGGCATGGTTTCAGAGGCTGAGTGACTTTTTACTTAGCATTGAGTTTCTATGTAGTCGGTCGGATTCTTCTCTTTTTATCTACATTCAGGGATCCTCTACACTATATCTTCTTATGTATGTTGATGATTTTATCCTTACAGGTAATTCTCAGGAGCTCATCACATCCTTCATCTCTCGTCTGCAACAAGAGTTTGTTATTAAGGGTACGAGCAAGCTTGGATATTTTCTAGGCTTGGAGGTCACTTATACATCACAGGGTCTTTTCTTGAATCAGGCTAAGTATGCTCGTGATATTCTAAAGCGGGCAGAACTTGAGGATGCTAAGCCTGTCTCTATTCCATTAGCTGTCGGTTTTCAACTTGCTTCTACTGGTCCTTTATTTGATGATCCTACCTTATACAGATCTTTTATAGGGGCTTTATAATATCTTACTGTGACTCGACCTGATCTTTGTTTTACTATGAATCTAGTGAGTCAATTTTTGCAACAACCGACCATTGAGCATTTTCAAGTTGTTAAGAGAATCCTCCGATATGTTAAGGGTACTCCAGATTATGGACTTATATTTTCTTCTGGATCAACTCCTTCTTTGGTGGGCTACTCTGATGTTGATTGGGCTAGATGTCTGGAAACTCGAAGATCCACTTATGGGTACTCCATCTAACTTAGTGATAATTTAGTGTCTTGGAGTGCTCAGAAACAGCCTACTGTCTCCCGTTCTAGTTGTGAGTCCGAGTATAAAGCCCTTACTAATGTTGCCTCAGAGATAATCTCTCCTACTCATCTTCTCAAAGAGCTTCGGATTTCTTCTTCGAAGTCTCCTATTTTGTCATGTGACATAACAGTGCTGTTTTTCTTAGCCAAAATCCAGTTGCACATAAACGAGCTAAACACATTGATATTGATTTTCATTTCTTTCGGGAGTTGGTGTTTTCAGGCAAGCTTGTTACTCAATTTATCTCTTCCGAGTTACAGATTGCTGATATTTTTACTAAGAGTCTTCATCGTCCATTATTCGAGTACTTCAGATACAAGCTTCGAGTGGAGTTTCACCCACGTCTCGCTTGAGGGGGGATGATAGCAAGAGACAATGTCTTGCTTAATTGTAGGGATTATATTAGATTGTTTCCTTGTATATCATATTTATAAATATCTTCCCAAATTAGGTCTTCATTGTATTAATGTCTATATAATGCTCTGTTGTACATAGAATTATCTTAAGTGAAATTAATCTTTTCATCATAATATGCTTCTTTGTGTAGAGTTTAAAAACATATGCACAACATTCCCCTATATTTGTTTTAGACATTATTCTATTTGGAATCAAGTCTTAATTTTTTTGTTCTGTTTTTCTAAAATAAACAATATATATGCAGTAAACACTGAAGAATGATGTAATGTTGTTTGACTTAGCTAAAAAAAGATTAACTTTAGTAAGTAAATATTGAATCATATTGTTTGAGATCACCTACAGTTTTAGAAGGAGATTCACATATATTTTGTTGGGAAAAGGCTATGGATATCGGAAGCATATTATTTTCATTTTTTGTGGATTTAAGATGGATAATAAAATAATAGATTGAAATAGAACAAAGTAGTATTATTTTCGATTGATCCTAAGTGGCACAGAGGTTTAGAGAGGGTGAATGAATCTCTATCGATTTTTCAAAATCTTTTGAACTTGCAGCACTATATCCTATAACAGAATATAGCGTAGAATACAGTACAAACTTACTGGTGTAGAATACTGTGCAGCTTACTGTACCAGAGTTCTTTGGCAGTGGAAAATTTAAACTTTGATAGAGTTTCTTTTGAAAACCTTTTCAAAAATATATGTTTTAGCAAAGCTTGAATGTTGTATGATTTGATATAAAATGCAGAACAATATAACAACAAAAATATTAAACAGAAAGATAAACATACAAGGCATATAGTGGTTCGAATGTGGTGTAATTCTTCTATGTCCACTCTACTTCTTCTTTGAGGAGGAACTTCATTAAGCAATCAACCTAACAAGTTACACCTACTAAGATTCAGCTTCCACACAGGTTGCTTGAATCCAACAGGCTGACCCACACAAGATTCTACTAACTCACATAGAGTTATTATCTTAAACTTCTAAGGCTAAACACTCAGCAAGGATTTAAATCCTATCAACTGAGGACACCACTAAAACAACCTAAGCACACAACACAGAGGTTAAAAGTATATAGGTTTTTCAACTGATGCTTGAAGCGGCTTTGATGAATCTTGAGCTTGAATACTTCTAAGGCTTGACTGCTTCTCTTAGAGGTTGAGTGACTGAAAACTTTGAGTGTTGAGAGTTTGAGAGCTTGTTCTTGCTTGAGAGCATGTGATCAGTTTTTTAGTAGTTGCTTCAGTCAAGTCTTCATCTATTTATAGGTGAAGAAATATGTCCATTAAAATGAGACATACTCCTTTGAATTTGAATCCTCTTCAAATGTTCTTGAGCTTGCATTAATTGCTTCTGAATGATCACATTTAATTTTTCTTGTCTGGCACTCCAAGTTATTTAATGCGACTACTAGATTGCAGGTTTGTTGCAATCTGTCAGGCCACGCGTCGAATGGTTACTAGCTTTCGGTACTGCTTGATCAATTTATCTCAACTGGCTAGTTTTGAAAAGACATTTCCTCGGACAACAATGATCTTCTTTGTATTGCATTGTTGTATGTGATAGTCCATTTCATTCTTTCTATCTTTCTTTGATTCTGGTTAGTACTTGCTCTCTACAACCATTTTAGTAATGCAGCTTTCTGTCGACTTGCTATATTCTGCTCTCCTCACTGCGTTTGCTGCATTATTTTGCTCATAGTATCCAAATACCGTTTTCTCCTATTGCATTAAGTAGCGCCCTTTCTTGTTGTTTGCAGTATTTTCTTCTTTGATCAATTGACTTGTCTTCTAAACTCAAAACTAATCTAAGTTTCACTTAAATAGTGTGAAAGACGAGGTACTCTAAATTCCTAATACAATGTTGTTTTGTCTCATCAAAATCTAATATAAATTTCCTAACATTTTCCCTTTTTGTGATTTAAGATAGACAATAAAATAATAGATTGAAATAGAACAAAGTAGTAGAGGCACATAGATTTGACGTGGAACCCCCAAATTAGAAAAACCATAATGGACCTCAATTCGAGATTTAATCACTATAGAATATAAGATTACAATGATTCTCTCTAGTCTAAACTAGATGATAATCTCAATCACGCACTATTTATAGTAGAATACTTTCTGACTCAGTCACACAATGGTGACTCACTTTTTTTCTTACAATTCTTGGATTGGATATCAAATGTCTTCTCACTCTCATCTATTTATACTATGGTGTTTTACTAAAAGGTATCACACATTTTTTCAAATGTGTTATTTATTTTCTGAAAATTGAAACATGCATTAACTGTAAGTGATTACTATGTCTAAAATATATTAAATGTTTTATTGAAAAATATTATTTATATGATTAAAAGATATTACTTATTTAAGACATACGATTGGAATTGAATTATAAAAAATTAACTAATACATTCCTCCAACAAGAATGGGCTCAACAGGAGAAGATTGAAATATTATTTTGGAAAATATGCATGAGAAATTGTAAACAAGAGATAGAATAAGAGCATCTTTAATGGTTTGAATATAAACCATATGTATTTAATCACCTACCTTACTTTCTTCCTCACATCATCACATTTTATTTAATACATTTCTATCACATGAATAAAATATAAATAATTACAAATTCAAAATTTTATCAAAAATTTAGTGAAAGAATTAGGTAAAAGTTTAAAAATTAATATAAATTTGAAATTAAGGAGTATCGTACCAAAAAAAAAAAAAAAAACTACACAAATTGAAAATTAAATAATTACAAATTCAAAATTCAAAATGATTTGGTACTCAAATTGGAGTTTGAGTGTTCAAATTTGGGGATCCATATTGATATCAACGTGTTCGTTTTTTTTTTTTTTTTTTTTTTTTAATTTAAGAAGACGGTTTTGACATTACTTTCTCAATAGGGAATATTATTTGCACGTGGAAAAATAATTTTGACAAGCACTTCAAATTATTATTTATAGAAACGTCACTAAACTCTTTTTACAAATCTGTTTTTCCTATAATATCCTTAATAAATTTTAAGTCGTGAGTTTAATAAAGAGATTTGATATATATTTAGGTTTTATCCATTTGATTATATAGTAAGTTTCCTTTTGTATTTCCGGTTCTTCCTAAAAAAAGTAAACAACAAGAAGATTGTATTTGGATAAAGCGGATTTCAAATCCAATACAAATTACTCAAAAATTAGTTTAAATGAAAGTGATGAATTTCAAATCTACTTTTTTAGCCAAACAGCACCGATGAATTTTGCTATCATAGATTTTAAATTCTTCCATCCAAATGCAAAAATCATTTATGGATTATGAATTTAAGGGTTAATTTTCATTGAAAGATCACGAATTTTACATAATTAAATGCAACTTTCAAGATAACTCTGGAATCCAACTTTCAAATAACTCTAGACATGGACACTTCTAAATATTGGATCATTGGCCAATAATCATGTGGGCTTCCCAATTATAGAAGAATAATTCAACGTATTTTATGTGCTCATAAAAACCTATGAGTCTATTTGTGTTTTTATGTATGTATGCCATAATCTTCTTAAGGTTATTATAGAAGCTAGAGAGAGAAGTAAGGTATATCGTTAGATTTATTTTTCTCTATAAAAATATTGGATAAATTTCATAATAAGACTCAATTTATAGATTAGTTCTCAATTTTAGACCCAATTTTTAAAGTTTCTCAATAAGGGGCTCAATTTTGTATTCTTTCTCAATTTAAGGCTTGAAATTAGATTGAGTTTTCAATTCAAGACAAAATTCTATTTTTATTTTCTTTTTATTTATATTTGTAGATTTATTTATATTTCAATATGCATTTATATTTTAGAAAAATTAAGCAATAATTTTCGAATGATCTTCATCAGCTTATATTAATTAATTAAAATAAAAAATGAAAGAAAAAAATAAAAATATAATAAATTCAATTCATAAATTATAATTTATATTAAATTGATTGATTAATATTAAAATTGGTTTCCTATACTTTTATTCATAAAATTAAGAAATAAAGGAATTATAATTTTATGAATTGCATTAATTATATGTATATATATATATATAAATTAATACTAGTCGGATGAAGATCATTTCAAAATTCCACTAACTTGTCTTAATTTATAGAAAATATAAATATATAGTAAAATATAAATAAATTATAAATAAAAATAAAAATGAAAGAGAAAATGAAAATGAAATTTTGTCTTGAATCGAGAACTCAATCTAATTTCAAGCTTTAAATTGAGGGGGAAAAAAAAGTTAAATTAAGTCTCTTATTGAAAAACTTTAAAAATTGAGTTTATAATTGAGAACTAATCTATAAATTGGGTTTTGTTATGAAATTTATCCTAAAAATATTTCTTCAAACTTTAGCTTTGATCTTCAACTTTTTGGTGAATTTTTGCAGCTTGAACTTCTGTCAATGACTCTAAAGTATGTCACTTGGATAATGTTGTTATGGTTTCTGCAAAAGGTTGGTTGGTTTGATCATGAGCTTGCAATAAGTTAAAATTAATTTGCAACATCTGCTGATATCCCCTACGTTTTTTCTATTGCAGACAGGATTTAAATGACGAGATATTATGACTCATGAAACTAAGGCCATCTATAAATTGTTTCTACCAGATTACGTTTGAGTTAGCAAGGTCTCAGTTGAAGATATGTTATTTAGTGAAGATGATATTTTTAACTCTGGAAAAACTTGAGGTTCGTCTATAAAACATTTTTAGTTTTCTTGCTAAATCATTTCTACTTCTATATCAACTTTTGTGAAATCAACACCTACATAACTTATGAGAAATGAATTGAGCTCCCTTAACGTATGATGATAATGCCTCATTGGGCAAACCTCAGCACAATCACTATTTACTTCGTGTTGTATCAAAAATAATGTGTTGTAATTAATACTTTGCATTGAAGTTAGGTTCTGTAACAGACCCAACATAGGTTCTATATTAGGAATGTATGTATACGTAATGAACATATAAAATGGCTTGAGGTTTTTAAAGAGGTGAAATTTCTTAAAATGATAGTATATAGTTTTCAAATTTGTTCTATCGATTAGCGAAAAAATGATTTGAAATTTTGTTTATGCATGCAGTTATAATAAATCAAATGATAAATTTCAAATCTTTTCCTTCATGAAAAAGACAATGAAAGAGAAAAAGAAGTATTTTGTAGTCATAACTCAAGTTGGATCACTCTCAAATAGTTGAGAGGACACTCTTAAGTCAATTTCATTTGTTTAGTAGTCATTACTCTCTTTTGTTTGTCATGTCATGTAATGAGTTCATGATTATTGTTGGGTTAATAAACAGCCTCAAATGGGGTGCAGCCCATCGCGGAATGAAAACTCGTGTTGAAACGGAATTCAGCCCAATGCAGCCACTCGCCCACTGCCGTGGATTTTCAGCAACAAAACAACGGAGATAAGTCTCCAAACACCTATTCATCACCTCCGATTGTCCATCCGTTTCAGGATGGTAAGTGGAACTCATCTGCAATTGCGTACCCATAATAATTCTTTCCAAAACAAACTAATAAAATCAGGATCTCGGCCCGAGACAATGGAACGAGGAATTCCATGTAATTGGACCACTTCTCGTGCAAAAACTGAAGCCACACCACGAGCAATAAAAGGATGACTAAGTCCCATAAAATGAGTCGCCTTTGACAAACGATCGACCCCCACCAAAATCACATTCAATCTATGCGAACATGGCAACCCCATAATAAAATTCATACTCACATCCTCCCAAACACGATCCGGAATAGGTAGTGGTTGTAACAACCCTGCAGGTGATCAGGTATCAGCCTTGCTGCATTGACATACTAAACATTCGAACACAAACCGAGTAACAGTCTTCATCATACCAGGCCAATATACATTGGCTGCTAACCGACGATACGTACGATAAGCCCCGGCATGGCCTCCAACAGGGGTTGAGTGAAATTCCCCAAGAAAATGCGTTACCCAAGGGGAAGAAGGTGGAACAGCAAGACGGTTTTTGAAATATAACACTCCATTAGCCAAGGTAAAATGTTGTTTAACTGAATCCCCTTTCTCCAGAGCATGAATTATCGATCCATAAATCGAATCCCCTAACACGGCCTTCCTCAATGCATCCCATTCCACCCATCACGGCACAAAAATAGCAGAACACTCAATATCAGAATCACGCCTAGACAGGACGTCGGCTGCCACATTCGAAGCTCCTGATCTATACTCGATATTAAAATCAAACCCAATCAATTTAGCAACCCAATATTGTTGTGCAGGAGACACAATGGATTGCTGCAATAAATGTTTCAAACTGTGATGATCTATACAGACAACAAACTTGCGACCTAAGAGGTAGGGACGCCAATGTAAGACCGCAAGCACTAGGGCCATCAACTCCTTATAAGTTGACTTTAAAGAGTTGCGTTTGGACAAGGCCTTACTGAAGTAAGCAATCGGACGACAATCTTGCATCAGAATAGCCCCAAATCCCCTCTTAGAAGCGTCACACTCAATGAAAAAGGGGGCTGAAAAATCCGGAACGGCTAAAACTGGAGTCGAAGTGATGGCTCGTTGGAGAGTCTCGAAAGCAGCCTGGGCATCAAGACTCTGTTAGGATGTATACTATAAGTTTAGCTTTTGTATGAATATCTTTTTTATATGAGAATCATTTTGGTCAAATGTTTGCATTGTCCACATTAATCTATATTGTAGATAACATGGTGTGTGGTGCCACACAGAAAATCATGTTATCAGTTCCTTATAGATCATAAATAATAGCTCACAATCAAGATGGATTTGGACAAACTATTGGAACGGTCGTAGTGTAATTTGGTATTAGTCTATCTTGACTATAAAGTTACACTAGTGCATTTTTTGTATGTATTGAGCAGGACCATTTGAGGTTGTTCGATTTTTACTAACTATATAAAAGAACAAAACCTCTGTTATTATGGATGTGCGTCTTCTTAATCCCTATATAATAACGAGCACGTGTACTCAATGTTTGTTTCTTTAATTTACCAATGGGTGAGATTTATTCATAAATCAATAGGCTCGGTGAATTGGGAAATGACATTGTTTATATGGTGTGTTGTTGATTATAGAAGGAATCTGTGTCCTAATTATTTAGGATGATGATGTCCCCTTGAGGAGCTCATAAGGATTATCATGTAAACTCTGCAGGTGGATTTAATCCGACATGATAATAAAGTTGAGTGGTACTACTCTTGGAGTTAGATGTAAATTAATTAAGTTGTTAGTAACTGATTTAATTTACAGACATTCGATATCTTAAACACGGGGAAATAAACGTACACATAATAAGAAGGAGCTCATATTGTAATATGGGATTGGGGCGGTAGTTCAATTATAACTCCTGAGTGGACCGAGTTATAATTGATGGACTTAAGCTGGGTGTTCGGGCCGAACACAGGACGCTTAAGCCCATCAGGAGGCCTAACCCTAATTCCTCCTCTAGGTCCCTGTTGTAGCCTATAAATACCCTAAAATCAGCACCTCCTTTAAGGCTCTCTCAATCTCACGCATACAATATACAGAACCGTGAGTTAGGAGAGAAAGGGACGAGATCGTTGTTTTCTTAGAAGATCGTCACCCACACGACGTCCGAGGAAAGGGTTGGGAATACAGCAGAAGGCCGAGAGGTCTATATCTTCGATCTGTTAGTCTACAAGGGTATGATTTCTTTCCGCTACGTATTATCTTTGGATCCCGATTCCGATAGCATAGGGCCGGCGATCCGTCGGTTCCAACAGACTCCACTGTAAACACAATATTTCCTTTTTCCGCAATTAGAAGACGAATTTACTAATTTTAAAATAAATACTTTAATTTCTTGGAATTATAAAAACCTTGACATTATCATAACATTTCCATCATATTCTTATAGACAAATTCAACATCACAAATGGATATTATTTCTTTAGGCACATATTTACATAAGGAACAATAGACGTAAACTTTTGTTCATACAAAAAACCCCAAACAACTCAATTTTATTGCGAAACTAGCAACATAAACAAAAATAAGTGCTGCAAGAAAATATATATCATTGGGGAAAACTAATACAACAACGCAAGAAAAAAATAATCCAAAACCACTGAGCCAACGTTAGGAAAAACAACACCAATAAGACAAACATTGAACCAATGGGAAACCTTATAAAGAGCGAACAAACACAACCCCATTACAAAAGTCATACCTTCGAAAAATAAAAATGAGACTTACTCATTACTTTTATAAAGCAGCATACATCGGAAACCTACACAACAATTAAAACAACAAGATGTCGCCTACAAAAACTAATTTCTGATATTTTTAGGACAAAGATCAAATTAAATAAAAAACCAATGAAAAAGATTATATTAAGGAAGAAAAAAAAGGAAATTGTTCTCTCAATATGAGCAAGGTCTCATGTCCGAGTTCCTTCACTCCCTAATTGTAACTAAAAAAATCAATAGAAAAAAATATAATTCATATAAAATGTAAATTAGACAAGACATGAAACTCGTGCAACGCAGGATGCAAACCTAATACTAATTAAAGATGAGGCATCAACAATAATTATGACTATTGAATGAGAAAATTGGAAGAAAATAAATTTTATTATGTAACAATTATTTTGAGAAGGATTGTAAATGATAACAAACACATTAAAATAATCAAACTTCACTACTTAAGCATCATGAATTTGGTCATCAATTGAGGCGAGAACTTTAATGCCAAAACAATTGAGTTTGTTTACAATTGAATCATCATCATCACTACTTTCTCTCATTATTACTCAACAACCTGCCCAACAAATATGAAAGAAAAGAAAATCCCCTATCATTAAACAATGAATTTTCTCTGTATCAAACAAAACAAGCTGATCCACACACGAAACCCTTTATTCTCTATCATATTTCAATCTCGTATTCTAACATCATCATATCATACACAAGATATACATGCAAAATATAATAATAAAATAAATAACGAGATTGAAATACGATAAGAAGCTGAAGAATCCTAACTCATGAAGCCCTCGATTAAATCGAGTCTTAACCAAAGAGGGCAGTATAGAGGAGCAAATTCCAAGTATCTGGGAGCCCTGGGAGGCACCAATGGCTACAATCCAAGCCATTGTGAAGGCTGTAAAAAGTGGGATGTGCATCTTTTCTGTACTGAGAAAGCAATGTGATATCCAACAAGTAAACAGGTTTCTTGATTCTGCTTAACACTTTGTTCACTACAACTGATGCTAATGGAGTGCCAGCTGGATATTTTATTCCAAAATATGGTTGTGTTTCACTTTTACATGATTTTGATGGTTCATTCCAATCCTTTCCCCTGCAATTAACGAATCTTATATATTAGGGTTAAGATTCGGGTCGAGATTATTGATTGCTGGAAGTTCGTTTCAGCTCAATTCTTTAAGCATCAATATAACAAGTTCGAACAAAATTTGTATCAACTGTTCAACTTTATACTAGATTAAATAATATCGTGTTGAGCCAAACATATTTTCACTCGTAAATTTTTTTATTCTTTTTTTCAAATTGTTATGAAGTTGAAACCTTATTAACAAATGAAAAAATAGGGAAAATTGCTTACTCATAATGTGTTGGAGAAATTCCTTGGAAGAAGACTTTGGTTTTGGAAGGATCAACATTTCGATTGACCCATCTAGCCCATGTTGTCAACCCTTTATAGTATGCTATCAAACGGTTCATATCCTTGTACAATTTACCTCCTTCTTCAATGTAATCCCACCTAATTATAATTCAAAAATAATTAAATTCAGTTACAAAAATAAATGTAACTCTATAAAATTAAAAAGAAATACATGATCCAAGGAAAATTGGAAATATTATTTTGGGATGGGACTTCTTACAAAACATTATAGACTAGAGTAAACCATGAATTTTAATTTATTTATTTTTTGTTATGAATACCTTCCTGATACTATATATTTTTCTTTTGTTTTTTCAACTTTCATTAAATGAAATTGACATTCATTTCAGAATAATTCATTAATGGCTGTTGAAACCTTTTTCATATGTTATGATTATCAAGATATGTTCGATATTTATACAACTCATCAGTCATATCAATATTGGCGTATAAGTTGATAGCATGTAAGATGTAATTAGCGTCTGACATCATTATACACACATTGAAAGGTTGACTCATTGTTCGAATTGCAATGTTTAATTTTTTTTTTTTTTCCATATCCCAAAAGTTGGTTACATTTATAATTAAAATAAAAACCAATAATTTATTTGCAATTAGGCGAAAATGATAGTATTTGATGATGTATATAGTATAAAAACTTACGGTTGAGAACTGCCGGTGTGGGTCCACCAATGCCACGTGTTGAAAATGAGGAGGTCGATTCCTCTCCAACTATTCCCGTTTTGAATGGAATCAAGCTTCAACACCCGACCTTCTTTCTCATTTTCCATGTCTACTAGATATGGTGTGCGATATAATAGCAACTTAACCCCATAATCCTGCATTCAATTAATTTTTACTTTCATTAACTAACCACAAACTTCATGTAATTTAAACATTCACAAAAAATATTTAGGGGTACTATTGTCAATTCAATTGAAAACCGCGGATATAAGTGTTTATGTCTAATCGATATTCAATAATCAATCAAGTCAACTATAACATAATAATAGGTAAGGAAAAGAAAAATAAATATTGTCAAAAGATAGACCATATTGATATCCCCTGTATTATGGTTCGATTTAATCTAGATAGTAAGCCCATGAAATTCTATTTATCAATTTTATTAAGAAAACACTTCTGGAAATACACTACTTCCCTTAATCTTTTATTGATAAGCTTGAGTGAGTGGTAGGAACGGATATAATAAAGATTAGAAAACTTGAGAGATCCAAATTCAAATTTTAATCATCACAATCTGCAATTTTATAAAGATGGGATATCACTTAAACTACAAGACTCGTGGTACTACTTCCCTTAATCTAGAAGGACGTTGTTAAGTTCATCTTTAGATTTCAATAAGACATACCATAATTTATGAAAAATATACATTTTGATTTGACTTTTTTAATGCCTCATAAAATACAAAATGCTGGACCAATTTGTGTCACCTCTAGTTGAAGTAGAACTCTACTTTACATCATTCAATTATAATTAATCAATGCAATGGAAAATAAATTACAAGAGAGAAAAATAAAAATAAAAAACACAATTTATGGACAATAAATTTGATACCTCATGCAAACAAACATTGACATCCAAAATACGAAATACATGTATACTTGTTCCATCCTAAAATAATTGTTGTTATTATCTCCTTTTCTTTTTTCAATTGTAAAATAAGTTTCCTTATAAAATAAGTTTCGTTACATATATAATAATTTTCGAAAATAAATAATAAACAAAGTATTTAGATTGAAAATGATAAAATATCCATCTGAACAATTCTTATATGTTCATCGATGATATGTAATGATCTTATACCTTAATTATATGAAAATTGAAATTAATTAATATAATGGATATCTGACACATCAGTGGTGGACACATATTAATATGTTTACGGTGGGTAAGATAATATGACTTATGTTTAGATAGTAGAACTGTAGAATTGAAAAAGAAAAAAAAAAAAAATGTCCCCATCTACCAAACCTAGCTACTTAATAATTTTAATTTATTCTAAATAGGATGAGTCCGAATTTAAAGTTGTGAGCACCATTTCGTTTTCATCCATCAGTACTCAGTAGTCATATATGGACTGATTCAACGTGGTATGAAATTAATTCTTTATTTTTTTCTGATGAAATTATAAGTATAATATAAATTATAATTATAATTAAGTTTACTACTTTGATTGTTCATAAATGTAGAGGCATATTCAAAGAACAAATGGACAAAACTTGTGATAATGGCGAACTCTCCTCCATTTATTATTGAATCTAATTTTAATTGTTAGTATAGAATATATAGGACGATAACACTTAGCTCAAGTTGTAAAAATAAAAAATTCTAGAAGTTATATATATATATATATATATATATATATATATATATATATTGCTTATATTTTATGATATGTTCATTAATATTTTAACTCATAAGTAGTTGGTTGATAATTTTAAATATATACTTAATTTAAAACTGAAATTGCTGTGAGTTAATTGTTTGACTGAAAAAAATTAAAACAGTGGGACAAAGTGGAGTTCATGGCTTTTTGGCAATCAGTTATTAGCTGTTTTTTTCACTCCAAAATAATCATCAATTTATCACCTAAAGTCCTTTTCGTTTGAATTTTAGTTGTTATTCAAATTACGTTATCTTGATTGATTATAGGTTGCAAATATGATGATATCTTTGTGATGAATTGTCAAACATAAATAGGCAATCATGCTAGCTTCTAAAAATGATTTAGATTTTATATTTTTTATTACGTTTCATGATTTATTTTATCAGTAATAATTAATGACATCACATCAATTACAATTTACAGAATTACTACATAAAGATACGGATATATCAAAATAACAAATACATCAGAACCACATAACCTTATATTTATACATAAAAACATATAAACAATTTTTTATAAAGGAAATGAAAATAAGAATCAAAATATAGATTTAGAAATGAGTATGATTTTTATAATAAGAACGACTCTTGAATCTAATTTCTTAAAACTGATCAACCGACAATTTACAACTCACAATGTACATAAATTTACATATCTGCTATCCTACAGTGAACATATATTAATATGTCCACCACAGATGTGTCAAAAATCTAACATAATCATTAATTATAAATTATTTGAAGGGATATGAGATCTTTACACATTAGAGGTGGATAATTTAAAACATGCACAAATAGATAAGTAAATAATAGTTTAAAAATTAAATAAATTTGATTTGTAAATAGTGGATTTCGTCTCATAAACTTATATTCATAAATCGATTTTTCATGAGTTTTTTAAATGTAGAAAATGAATAATATTAAAAAGTTAACATAAAAGGAGGGTGGAATAAAAAAAGAGTAGCCGCCTAAGCAAAGAAAGGTAGGTATTTTGGGGCCAACAACTTTATAAAAGTTGGTTTGTGGGCCTAAAATTTCACCAACTGTTCTGTTATCACTTATCTAATAAGTGTCTCTACAAAACATTAATGCCACACCCCTGTCTTTACAACCCCACCCACAATAACAAATCGCATGCCTATATCTCTTTCACCATCACATTATTTTTTATGTTTTAATATTCCATTTTATATCGAATTATCTCTAGTATGTCATATGGTAATTAACAATGTAATTTAATTACCTGATGTATGATGGTAATTTTAAAATATCAGATTATATGCATGTTGAAATAGAGGATCTGACGAGTTTTTGGTCCAGTCCTTCGGAGAAGAGCAAATCCCACCATCAATCCTCTTTGATAAAAATATACTAGGATATTTTATTTGGAGAGAGAATATAAAGTAATTTTGGATCACTACTTTTATTTATAAGATGTACTATACAATGTTGTTTTATTATTGTTAGGGGAAGATATTTCTAACTGTAAATATATTGTGATGATTGGTGACAGATTATTTTGTTTTTTCAATGTGAATATGTTCTTCAAAGTCCTTACTCTTTCTAATTGGAGTTGCAAGTCTTATACCATGATTGATGGGAAAAAGCTCTAACATGGGAGCAAAATTGAGACCAAAATTGTAGAAATCAATGATTTCACATTGATGGGTTTTTTTCCCCCCAAAAGTGAAGAGACAATGGATGAAACTTTTAATATTACTCAATAGTTGAATTCAAGTGGGAATCTATAAACACAAACATACCCGTGAAAATTTAGTAATTAATTTTGTCGAAGAATTAAAGGTTAAAGTTCAAATCCTATATAACCCTTTTTCAATCTCCTTTTTAAGTAACTTAAACAAACGTAAACATTATTATGACGTAATTAACTTCTCTACACTCATATTTCACATTTGTAATTTAAAGAATTCACACTTTTAATAAATAAATAAATAAGTGATAAAGCATAATAAAAGTAAATAAAAAAATACCAGGAAAGTGAGGTCAGCAAGTCCATCTCTTCTAATGAGAGAAGTCCTGGCATTAGGCACCCATGAATGAATCATGCAACTCAGTGACTGCCACATGTTCAGACTCAGTGAGTCACCCACAAACATGATCTTCTTCCCCCTGAATTTCTCCAAGAAATTCACCCCATTAAACCTGCAAATTAATAAAACAAAAAAAAATACATCACTAGTACTCATAAGCCGGCCAGTAATAATTGCTTCAATAAATCAATTTACAATGCTTCTCTCTCTCTCACACACACGCGCACATACACGTGTGGGTGTGTGTTAGTACCTTGGTAAGTTGCATGAGAATGGCTGCCATCTATACTTGAGATAGTCTCGATCAGGTCTCTTGAATTTGAGGCAGTTGAATTCATCATCTATAAAGGGGCAGCTCTTGAAATCGTAGAGGGGATAGGAGGCATCGTATACCCATTTCCCTTTGAATATATTGCAGCTGCCGGCGAGCTTTCTGGCGGCGGAGCTGCTGCCGTTCCGGTGGTGCTCCGCCGCATGTGAAAACAACAAAGCTGAGATAATGACAAGGGCTTTCAACACAAGCCCTCCCATTTAATTTCTTGAATTAAACTTTAAATTTTGAACTAAAACTGTGTTGGGGAGGGGTGGGGTGGGATGGGGGCAAGTGAAAATGTGTAATTGCAGAAGCCACATACATACATATATATATATATATATATATATATATATATATATATATATATATAGTCCTAAATGTACGACCTGCCGGAATTTATGAAATCTTGGATGGATTTAATTTATTATTGATCAACATGTAGGGTTAAAATCAATTATTAATTCCTCCATTTTATTTTTTGTAGTGGGCTTTTTTGCTATGGATGTTTTTATTTAAGGACCTATCCTAAATTCATTTGAGATAGGTAATTGGGTTTCAATATGTCTGAAAAAATTTGTTAGTAATATCTCAAATCTTATTTCAAATTATTTGTCTATTTTGAATTTTATAATGTCGTATTTCAAAAAAAACTATCTTCGATTACCATTCTTTAACTAATATTTTGGAATTTGATAGAATTCTTTTTGTAATTAATTTGATTATCTTTCAAATTTTGATCCTAATTTCCTCAATTATTTAAGGATATATTAGTCAAATTTTATGTTCTTAATTATTGACAAAATTCTAAATAGATACTTAAATGGAATCATGAAGTATTAACTAATCTCAATTTTTTTTTTATATAATTGTTTATTCTACTACAAGCAGTTTAATCAGTTAAGAAATTCTTGAATGCAATGTACTGTACAATTTTTCCGTCCAAGACAAGAAAATAAAGTTATATTATAGAGTAGTCGTCTCGTATTTTTTGATAGTCATCAAAAAATACGGTGGTTTTTTGGATCTGACATATTATTAGGTGGGGACGAAACATATAATGTTATGTCATCATATCTTAGTTTTATATTGTATTTTATTAATTATATATATTTATAATAATAGCAAATATCATACTATATACGTGATACCAATTATTGAGTAAAAATATAAAATTACAAACAAACAAAATAGAAAAATAAGAAATAAAAGTGCCCATCAACAAGAATCAAGATATTAGATATACCATTAATATTGTGGCAATGGCATACGCCATCTCATTTAAATCTAGAAGTTTGAAATCTGAGGATCTTATTAAATTTTTGGAGTTTTTGGTGTGATAGATACTTATGGGTTGACACATTCATCCTCAAGATAATATATTAAATAATTACAGAAAAATAAATGGACAAAATTCCACTATAATTCATAATTTAAACATGATTTTCTTGAAATTAAATAATATGTGGATTATAAGTTATGAATTATAAATTAATTCATCTGATGAAATGATGAAATTAAATTGTTATGTATTATGTCATGCATGTCTCATTTCAGTATTGTTAAACAACGTTTTCAATTATAATATCATCAAAACAACCATAAATCTACTACTAATAACATAAAAGAAAAGAAACAAAAACGATTTTACAAGAGAGCACAACATTGGTAGAAGAGTAAGTCTCCCATACACCAGTTGCACAGATCTAAATCCATGCAATTGGGCTGCCCCGCTCCGGATCGGAATACATATGGAAAGTATATATAATTTTTCTTTTTTTTTCTACATCACTTTCACACTATCCCTCTCTTCTGTGTCTTCTTTCTCTTCTCTGCGCCTCTCTTCTACATCTCTTCATCTTCTTCTCTCTGCTTCTTCTCCAGGTAATATATATATATATATATACATATATTTTTTTTTTTTTTTTACCTTAACCTTTCTTCTCTCTGGTTCTTCTCCATTGCTCTCTGCTTCTTCTCCATCTTCTCGCCCTTCTCTCAACTTCATCTGAACTTCTCATTCTCCATTTTGCACTTAATTCTTCTTCTTCCTTCAATTTCCAATGCGAAAACCTTCTTCTTCTTCTTCTCCATCTTCGCACTTCTCTTTGCCTCTTCTCCATGAATTGTAGACAAGAAACATGAAAGATAAAGATGAAAATTTCAGATAATCATGCAAATACATAATCCATCTTTATTAGTTTGAAAAACATGAAATTGTATCAGATTTCGTCTTCTTAATGTTCTATAACAGGTGATTGTTCAAATACAAATGAAATACTTGAGTTCTACTTATAAAGATGGATTTGTTGATGGGTTTGATACAATTTTTGAAATAAGTGAGGGTAAGAAATATATCTCATAAAGGTATCATACTTATAACATAAAGGTCATCATTATATAATTGAAATGTAACATTTGTAATACATAAAGGTATTAACTGAAATAGAAGTAAGAGTATTACTCGTATCACATAAAGATGTTAACTACATTACG
This sequence comes from Scutellaria minor, assembly GCA_954870855.1. Lineage (NCBI taxonomy): Eukaryota > Viridiplantae > Streptophyta > Magnoliopsida > Lamiales > Lamiaceae > Scutellaria > Scutellaria minor. Next base: position 25,245,527 of record OX940725.1, read on the forward strand.
TAAAGGTACTAACCATACTACGTAAATGTATTAGTGCATTTATTTAAAGGTATTACTTAATTTTATATAAAAAATGATTTTATTATTTTATTAGAATATCTTAATTGTATCACATAAAAGTATAAGTTTTATTGACTAAAGGTATTAGTTGTTTCACATAAAAGATATACGTTTTATTGAATAAAGGTATTAGAGGTGTTACTTGATTTGCATAAAGGTATTGCTTCATTTCATTGAAATATAATGTAATGTATTATTTATATCATATAAAGCTATAAATCATTTAACATAAAAATATTACTATATTAACATAAAGGTATTATTTTATTTTAATTAAAAATGGTTGTATATTTCCATTTTTACTGGAATATATTAGTTATATAACTTATATTGCATAAAGATATCAATTGTATTACATAAAGATATTAGTTGTATATGTAAAAGTTTTACCTTATTTACTAAGATATAACATAAAGGTAATATTACCATAACTAAAAGGTCTAATACGCTTAACTTAAAGGTTTGATACGCATAACTAAAAAGTATAAATAACATAGCTAAAAGGGTATGAAATTTTGATAGAAAGTGTAAAGGTATGAAGATCATAGCATAAAGGTATAAAACACATAACATAAAGGTATGAAAGTTATAACTAAAAGGTACACATATTTTCCAGAAAACTGCAGAAACTACACTAAGTATGTTGCGTCCTCTTTCCGGAGCGTGGGGGCGCGTACTGGCGCGTGGATAGCCGTGCCGGCAAGTAGAATACTGTACCGGGTCTGACCGACCCGAATTGCACGGATCCTAGATCCGTGCACCAGTTTCACAGGAGTTTTTGTCTCAGTAGAAAAGCGACATTATTATTAGAAAATTTTGATTTTCTTTCTTCATTTGGTAGATGATCAAACTTTATGATCAACGTATAACTACTAACCTTCTTATTTCTGGTATTGTAACTTTTAATGGTTAGAAATTTACCAAAAAACCCTCGAATTTAATTATCTTTATTTAGATTTTTTTTTTGTTAAATTTTGTTTTTTTAATTCAATAAAAATATTTTTTTGTCCAACTATATACCCTTTTAAGATTTAATAATACGGGTTCAAGAATACGATATTACGTAGTTAAATATGATGGTATGTGTTTTAATACGAGACTAACTAGATACTTTGCTAGTCACAAAAACCAGCAACAATTGATGGGTTCTAGTTTTAGGTTTTTTTTTTCTTTTTCTCTTGTTTTTTTTTATTAAGTATTTTTCTCATTTCTTTGTCATGTGATTATTTATTACATCAAGTTGCATATTATAATATAACATATCAACAATAAATTTATAGAAAATTAGAATATGATAAAATAGATTTCAAAAGTAATTCTCTTTTATGTTAATAATAATTATTATTAATAATTCTCATATAAAGTATCCCAAAATAAGAGAATTACTTTTTATTGGGTCCCAAGCGGTGTCCGAAGTTCGGGGGGTGAATGAACTTTGGTCGATTTTGAAAATCTATTAAAACTTACTGTTCTGCAAGTTACTTGAACTTGCAGTGCCAGTCAGTTACTGTTTACAGCACTAGGATGCAGTGCTGCACGCTGTAACTTGAGTTTTATACGCAGCGGAAAAATAAAGCTTTTAAGACACAAGGCTGACTGGTTTTCTCAAATATGATCTTTTTCAAAATGTTTTATGCATATGATAGATATATATGAAGGATAAAACGCAGAAAAGAAAGCAATAAAACACTTATGGTTTATAGTGGTTCGAAGGTAGTGTAAGCCTTCTACGTCCACTCTACTGCTACCTCGAGCAGGAACTTTGTTAAGCAAGATTGAATTACAGGACACTCTCTAACAATCTATCAACTTACAAAGCTAACCACCTACTAGAGTCCAGCGTCCACACAACAACTGCAAACTCTAAAGGCTAACCCACACAGGGTTCCACACACCCACACAGGGTTCCACACACCCACACAGGGTTCCATACTCCCACACAGGGAAGTTTCCTAACTCTAGACAACTATACATACAACAAGGATCTCTCCTATCAACTGTACGACACCTAAAACAACCTACGCACACAGCTTCAAGGTGAAAAAGAAAATAAAGATCTTCAACTGGTGAGGAGCAGTCTTGGTCTCTGAAAGCTCATTTGTTGTTGTAGACCTGCTCCTAGAAGGTTGAGTGGCTGAACATGTGAAAGCTAAAAAGCTTTGGATGATATATGAGTTTCCTCTCGACTCTGTTCAGCAAAATCTTCAATCAGCCACACCTTCTATTTATAGATCGTGAGAGTTTTTATCCGTTGGGAAGTATCTGTTGAAGAGAGATACTTCTCCTTCTTTGAATTCAAGCTCTGATCTCCAAGATCTTCTTTGTGGTCGCATTAAATGCATCTGAGCTTCTTGACCAAAGGGATGGCTTGCATTTAATGCGACTTGACTTTTCTCTTCGGAGCATTTAATGCGGTGATAGCGGCTCGCAGCTTTCTGCAGTGCGTCAGTCCACGTGGCGTCTCGGCATTGGCTCCGTGTCTGCCACTTCAGTCTTCTCTCAAACGGCTCTATTTAATCTTACTTGGATCTTCAATCCTCGTACTACATTTATCCTTCCTCGGATTGCAGGATACTTCTTCAGTTGACTGTTTGTCATTGGCGCTGTATCCTAGGTCTGTTTGCAGCTGTTAGTTCTTTACATCGTTGCTATAATTTAGACCTTCTTGCAGTATCTTCATACAGTATTGTTGTATCCTTTCTTGCAGTGCTCCTGTATGTCGTTCTTACTTATTCCGTTGCAATGCTGTAACTGCCTTCTTGCAGTGTTGCTGTATATGTTTTCTTGCAGCAGCTTCTTGCAGACTCAGCTTCCTCAGTAACCTCTGCTGCTGTAACCTGGATAGGTTCTTGTGAGCTTGCAACAGCAGCAACATCAACCTCCTCATGAGGTGTCTCTAGTTGTTTAGCGGTTACCTCAGCTTCTCCTCGAATATCCTCTAAGGGTACTGTCTCAACAGTCGCCCCTTCAGAGGTCTTCTTATCCTCAGAGAGTGTTGTCAGAACAACAGCCTCGCCTGAGGTCTTCAGCAAGGACCCCGTCTACAACTGGTCCTGTAACCTCGACAACCTCTGCTGCAAGTATGGGTTCTTGCAGCTCTTGTCGGTTTCTTACAGCAGCTTACTTGCTTTCTGAATTCCCCTTTCAGAACAGCTTTCTCACAGCCTGCTGACAGCTTCCTCCAGTATCCTAACTCCTTTCTACTAAGGATACTTCTTTTAGCTTGTTGTTCCCTACAGCATGTTAACCCTTAGAAGTGTTCTTACTTCTTCTAAGGTTGGTTTTCCTTGTCTCTTGGAAAACCATTATATGATCTTTCCTTGATCATGTGATGTGGAAACTAGACATCAATACCTTAAGCAAACTGTTCTTGTCTTATTGTGCTTAGTGTTTTGTCTTATCAAGATAACAACTGAAATATCCCAACACTTTTGAAATCTATCTTATCATATTTTAATTTTCTATAGTTTTATTGTTGATATATTATATTATAATATACACTTAGAAAATTATGACAAAATCAGTTAATGTAATAAGATAATCACTTGACAAAGAAATGAGAAAATACTTTATAAAAAAAATGAATGAAAAAGAAAAAATTAATAACTAACACTAAAACCTAACAATTGTTGCTGGTTATTGTGACCAGCAGAAGATTCAAGTCCTTAAATATGGTAATACGGGTTGTAGTATGTAGTAGGACGTGATACATTAATAATGGTATGATTAGTAAATATGATGGTACGAGTTGAAATATATGATGGTACGAGTTACATTATAATGTGGTACGAGCTTAAGTATATGATGTTATGAGTTTAAATATATGTGATACGTACGTAATTAAATATATGGTGGTATAATCTTACGGAGTTGACTTCATTAAAAATATAGTAGTATAAAAAATATTCTTTTGACTAAAATATAATGTTAAAGTTTTTCTAAAGTATGCTATATATAGTTCTATCCCGACATTTATGTGTCATATTGTAGTTATGTGAGTTATCTTTTCAATTCTTAAATAACATTTATTTCAAAATAAATTTCTTGATAAAACAATTGTTACTTTTAAATGGAAGGGGGTGTAATTTTTGGGATGGTTAAATATGAAATTGAAATATCATACAAAAACAATAGTATAGTGTAATCTTCAAATTAAAGCAATGGAAATGGCCGACATCATGTGATGGATCATGGATGTTACTATCTTCCATGTGCTATTAACATGAAATATGTCTGATGGATCATATCTAATTTGGCAAATTCTTAAATAAAATCGTTTAATAAAATGAGATTTCATTTTGTAATTTGGTAAGTCGGTTTGATTCGATCAATACGGGTTAATGTTTTGATCAATACGATCAACATCCGCTCAACCTAGTCAACATAGGTTAGGTAATATTAGGTAATAAGATTGTATTATATAATCGTTTTGAATAATATTTTTGTCCGATTATAATTTCACAAATAATATCATATAATATTTTTTTTATGTATCAGATAATATTTGTATCATGTAATATTTTTTGTTACAATATTCTAAATCTATAATTAATTTGAATATTAATAATTTCATAATTAATATTTTTATTCGCATCATATAATACTTTTAAATATATTAAGGGTGGGTCTTGAGTGAGACGGTCTCACGGATCCCACTAAATGAGATAGGTCGGGTCGATCCGATTAACACTAAGTCAAATTCGGTCAACGCGAACCCAAAGTCAATTTATATGACAAGCAATACTTAAAGTTATCATTTATTACTTCCAAAAGTATTATATTGATACACATAAAAATATTACATAATACACACAAAATTATGTTACAATTATAAGAATAAAAGTATTACTTGTCAAATTACAAATTTTCAAATTAATCATTAATTTGAAACAATGGAATCAAAAGTAATATCCAATACATGACATAAAAGTATTAGATATATAGTATTATTTATAAAATTATAATTTTTCAAATGTAACATTACTTATAAAAGCATTACTTGTGAAATAAAATATAATAATAATTCATATATAATAACTCATACTATTATTATTTAATATATATTTTTCAAATTATTTTTATATTGAAACTTTAATAAATAATTATAACTCATACTATTATTATTTAATAAAATAAACAAAATTTTCAATAAATCAATTGGAACCATTGTTAAATTGGTCCAATGATTAACTGATAGCAAAATCGGTTTGATTAGAGATATGGAAATCATGATTAGTTAAAATTCTACTAAAAATACCAAATTCAATTTTATTCCCTCGGAATTACTCCTTAAATATGTTATATATATATATATATATATATATATATATATATAGAATTGATCAGGCACGCACCTAAAGAATGCGCACTTCTTTAAAAAAAAAAAAAATTAATTTTTAATATCTCATATGTCTTTTTTTTTTTTTTTTTTATGTATCTCATATTATTTCTTTTCTCACGCTACCACTTCACATACGAAATTCTGATTTCACACATAGACCTAACTCATCTTCAACATATACAATTTGCATCCCACAATCAACATAGATGTTCTTCCCAATTCTCATAATCAATGTATTTTTTAATATTTTATATTATTATATACATAATTTTCTAAATCATAATCAATGTAATTTTTAATATTTTATATTATTATATACATAATTTTTTCTCACCCTACCACTTCACATACGAAATTCCAATATCTTCACATACTTTCTTATATAAATCATCAAAGGAAAAAATAATTTCAAAAGCAAGAGTTTGTCGTGGTTGTGGCATTAATGGACATGACAGGAGAAATTGTACTACATCCTTGGAATGTTATAATATTTTCTTATCTTTTCTGAAAGTTTTAACATTTAAAAAATTATGGTATTGATTTGTTTTAAATTTCTTTCACATGTGTAGATCCATTATATTTGAAGACACAAAATACAAGTAATTAAAGAGACTTGGGGATTTTGAGGATTGATTGAAGATTTCTTGAAAATTGATGATTGAGTTGGAGGATATGATTTGTTGGTTTTGAGGATTTGTTGAGTTTGAGGATATAATTTGTCGATTTTAAGGATTTGTTGAGAATTTATTTTCTTTGTTACTTAATTCATATTTCTTAAAGAAATCCTCAAAATAAATAATATGATTGATCTTGAGGATTGATTGAGGATTTATCATATTTGTTAATCAATTCATATTTTATAATTTTTAACAAATGATTTTTGATGATAACCAAATTTTTATGGTGTAGCATCTGTGAGATGAGAATTAGGAAAAAGATCTATATTGATATGTGGTATATTGATAATGGGATAGGTCTATGTGTGAGATGAAAATTTCGTATGTGGAGTGGTAGCGTCAGAAAAGAAATAATATGAGATATTAAAAAAAAAAAAAAAAAATCTTAAAGAAGAGGTCCATGTGTGAGATGAAAATTTCATATGTAGAGTGGTAGCTTCAGAAAAGAAATAATATGAGATATTAAAAATTAAAAAAAAAATATCTTAAAAAAGTGCGCACGGTATGCATTCTTCAAGTGTGTGTCTAATCAATTTTATATATATATATATATATATATATATATATATATATATGTGTGTGTCTTTTTTTCTTTATAGGGCCAAGTTATCATCAATTCGCGATAATTAGAATTTGTCAAAATGTGTGTGTCTTATAGTCTTAATGTGTTTTCTGACAGTTTTCCACAATTGCATCAACTATACCCCATCCGACATGGCCATTCATCCACATATATTAATATATGATCATTTGATCAAAAAAACCAAATTAATGGAGTGTTATTTTTTTAAAATCGTGTAATGATTTAATTTTATAAGATAGGTGAATTCATAATTTGTAACTCCTAAAACAATGTTTGATTTGTAAAAGTAAAATTGAATTGTGGATAGTGAATTAAATTCGATCTCATAACATAACTATTTCATAAAAAAATTATTCTCTTTCTTTTTTGAGGTTTATGTCACTTTCAAGAAAATTAATGCTAAACCGATGCACATGTATTCGGTGCATCTTATTATTTATTTTATACATATTTATATATTTTTGTAGTAATGTGTTTACAAGTAAACACAATATATACATGCACCATTCGATGTGCACATATCACATATGTAAGTTACTTGTGATTCATGTGGATATTAATTTAAAATTGTAGTAAAATTAAACAAATTTATATCAAATTCATTTCACTTATTTCTCAAATGTCATCGCAAATTTTGTGTTCATACAAATTTTTAGGTTGTATTTGGATAGAAGAATTTGAGGAAGGATTTGAAATTTATAATAGTAAATATATTGATCGTATTTGTATTCATATGAATTTGAATATTATCACTATCATTTTAAATTAATTCTTAAATAATTAATATGAGTCATATATGACTGTAATTTGAATTCACTCTAATGGAATCGAAATTCATTAATTTAAAATCTCAATCTAAACAAAACCACCTTAGGTCATTTTTTTGGAACAAAGTTTAACTGATGTTATTTTGAATTGATAATTAACTAGAGTTTCACTTGGTTTTTTTTTTTTTTTTTTTTTGGTAATTTTCTTTTGGTTAATATAAAAGTAGCCACTAAACCAATTGATAATTCTTGCCCATGGGGTAATCTGCTATCTAAGATTTCACTCATCATTTTATCTTGATAATTTATATATGATCAATAGCGATGGATAATCATGTTGCTTGTGCCCTAATTATTGCTTTCGTTTTTTACTTCCTCTTGTAAAGTATGAGAGGAGGATTTCTTATAACCGATTAAAAGAGATTGAATTAATATTCAGTTTTATATCCCAATATATATATATATATATATATATATATATATATTTATTTATTTATTTATTTATTTTGTTTTTTGAAACCTTGAAATTAAATTGTTGAATGTAAGGTATCAAGATTTAGAATATTAAGGTCGTCATCTTCCACCCATAAAAGTGATGAGATACGAGTCGAGTACTCCAATTACTATATATAACTTATAATTAAATACTCCATATGTATAGATAGATAAATAGATCGATCATAGGATCTATTTAATAAATTATTCCAAGTGTAATAGTTTGTATTATAAAAAGGCACAATGCCACCTCTTCGCTTATATATATAAGTTTACTAAGTACGTACCCCCTAAAGGCGAATATAATTAAAAATATTCGATACTTAATCACTAATCTCTTAATTTTTCACTATGACGCCTCATTTTCGTACTTAAAATATCAGAATTTTTTTGTGGGCGTGCAAGAAGAAAGAGAAAGAGACTTACATTTTAAAACAGAAACCTTGAAAATAACGAAGCATACGATTTTACATGTTGAAAACCTTCGGCACAAAGTCGGGAGAAAGCATAACAGCGGAAATACATCAGGATCTATTACATAAAAGAAGTACAGTATAGCTTTACAAATATGAACTATAAAAAATATTGTTTCGACATCAAGTTTTAGAAAGCAAAAAGAGGAAACTTGATATAGCACCCTTCTCTCTACAAATTTTGATTTTTTTCATCTCTTGTAGTGTGAATACAGATAGGGGTGAGTGCATTTGAATACACTCGTGGGAATAATTTCCATATTTTAATATTTGTTAAGCAGTTAAGTCGTTTAAACATTTACAAATATAACAATTAAACACATCACGTAGAATGCATAGCACATAACATAATGACACGTAGCTGTAGATAGGTGCGGGGGTAGCCCGTCTTACCCTATAAACGGTTTTTATCCCGTTAAATCTTTCATTACGGACCATTGGTCCCTCCATAGTTTATTATTGGACCGTAGACCCTTCGTAGCATAGTTATGACTTGCATGTATTTTCATATAATCCACGACACGTAAGCACAACGTAAGAAATTCAATCTTTCATAGTGTTAAAGAATCGTTTCCTAAATCTTTAGATTTACATAACATACAACTGTCATACATGCATTTATTAATGGAAACATAAGAGTTAAGGTTTAGAAGTTACCCCCATCTTGTTCAGTGGTAATTCCTCGTGATACGTTGAATGCAAAACTTTAAGATCTTTCCTAAACTCAAAAGCCTACACACGTAAACAAGAGTTTTCTTATATTCTTATTTTGATAGATACATATACTTGAAAGAATTATCTCGAAGAAGAAACGTTGAAGAAAGGGAATCGAAATGAAGGTTCGCAACTCGATAAGAAGAATGAAAAAACGAGTATAGAAGGTTAATCATGTGATCATAGGGTGAAAGGGGAAAGATTAGAGTTTGAACGGAAGAAAAATGGGCTTAAACGGAGGAAAAACGAGCTCAAACGGAGAGTTTAAAGGTGTAGGGGCGTTTTCGTAATTTAACAGAAAATGGTTGACTTTGACCGAGATCCTAACTCCCGGCCGACGACTTCCCGTCGTCGGCGATACGATGAGACACACACAAGCACCCGGCACCCCCGGCGTGCACACAGCGCGCCCACACATCACCCGACGTGCGTGCATCGCTCCAGTCGCACGCATCAGCGCCCCCGTCGCGCGCAGACAGCAACCCAACAGCACACGGCGGAGCTACCAGCGCCGCCCCCAACCCAACTCACCGGCGCACCCCGCGTCGGCCACCATGCACCACCAGCAACGGCAACGCAACGAGGCGTCGGCCCAAACCCACCCCTGGCCGGCGGCTTCCCGTCGCCGGCAACAACCAAACACAAACCCAGAACACACACACCTACACAAAAACACACACACACACACCAGAAACAAACACGGCGCGGCGGTGCCACCCCACACACACAGGCAAACGGTGACGGACGAGGGGAGGTTTTTGGCGAGGCAGAGAGGGAGAAAGAGAAAAAGAGAGAGAGCAGCGGGGAGAGAGAGAGAGAGAGAGGAGAGAGAAAGAGGGTTTCACTGGCGTTGACCGGCTATTTTCCGGCGAAGAAGATGTCGGAACGTAAAGCTGAGCCTGGATCTGAAATGGGCTCGGCGAAAGCTATGAACGATGCGAAAATAAGTTGAAACAGAGAAAACTTTTTCGGCACTAGCGGTGGCGCTGGCGATGACGTGGGCTGCGCCACTGGCTGAAAAGTAGATGAGAGAGAAGAGAGAGAAAAAGAGAGAAAAATATCTACCTTTTTACTTTTTCGGTCGAATTATCCTTTTACGATTCGTTTTCAACGTATTTATATAACTTTTGATTTTTCGTTTTCTTCGTGATTTGAGCTACGGGTCTCCGATTGGCCTCATTTTCATTTCTATCTTTTCGATTTTCGATTATGAACCTTTTGTTACAATATAACCTATGCTTTTCAATTAAACTATTCTTCCGATAAATTAATCATGTATAATATCATTTTTTCTGAAACACACATAATTAAATCAAATAATTAGGAGTTTAATTATTTAATTAACCATTTATACATCGTTTTGTCCATTTTTTATGTTTTTTGGTAACTGACATCAATATAATGGAATTAAGATTAAAAAGGATTTCCAAGAAGTTTGATTTCTAGCTATTCTTGTCCATTGAATCATTCATTCGTGGCAAATATTAATTCGAGTAAGAATTTGAAATTTAGTCATATATGAAAAGTTATTTTTTTAATTGATACACAATTAAGGGATAACACCGCAAAAATCACGAATTTTTTCAAAATAACAATTTTAACATAATTTTTTGGCTATTTTAGCAAATTTAACATGACTTTTCAAGGTCTGTGCATTTTTAACCAATGAACAAATTTTGGACATCTTTTAACTCTATATATTCGTGTTTCTACATCATTTAATATATGTTTATTATATGTATTTTAACATCAATCGATGGTTTTCTTCATCATTTCTGAAAATTTAAGGATTTTTTAAATGCCTAAAATTTATTCGTTAGTTACGGATGCACAAGATCATGAAAGCCACATTAAATTTGCTAATAACCTAAAATCATGTAAAAAATGCAATTTTGGGAAAAATCGTGTTTTTTTAGCAATTACCCCTATAATTAAAAAGAGAATGTGTTTTTATGTATTTGGTCGTCTAACAGATCTAATTATGTGAGTCGAATCCACCGATAATCCACATGTAAATTTGTAAACATGAATTTGATTTGTAGATAATGGGCTTCATCTCACAGGATCGTATTACAAATTTAATTTTGTAAGACAGGTCAACCCAAATCAAAGTATGAGTTTGTGCAAATAGATTTGACAATTTATAGATAACGAATCTACGTCTCACCAAATTATAATTAATTGTGAGACAGTTTCATTTAAGTTATTGGTAGAATAATAATACTTTGATAGCTGCTTAATTTTCATAGTCAAATAAAAGGTAAAATTCATATTAATTATACATCGATTATCAAGATTTGAGTCATATTTTATATATAAATTAACTTCAAGAAAATATTTAAATCATAAAGCTAGTGAGGAATCATCAATTATTCCCAAACTAAAAAGCGACATGTTTTGATCTATAAAATAAAAAAGCGACATGTTTGGCATTGCATCATTTGCATGTTGATAAGGTTCAATATAGGGTCCAAGCTTTTAAATAACTTGAATATAAAATATTTGTCCATAGATAAAACTCCAAAAACAATTGACTTAGACTTATAGACTATCCCCACATAAAGCCACATAATGGAACTCTGCCAAAACGGCCATATAGGAAATTGCATATTGCATTTTATTTTATTTTTGAGGGAGACGTTTCTTTTTAATTTAATCAGATACAAAGACTTGAAATCACTTGATTAAGAATCCTCTAAATATTAAGATTCCTTGATTACTGTTTGAAACAAGTTCTTTCTAAACAAAGAAAAAAATAAAAGAAAGCAACTATCTTTGTAGTTTATTAATTTCTAAAATATAAAGTATATGCCATGGCACTTTCTAAGAGATGGACCATTCTTTTAGGGAAATTTTTTTGTTTCTTTCTCACTTAATGTGGATGTTAGGATAATAAGTGATTGTCTTTTAAAAAAAATTAGTTATTAGTAAATGTAATCAACTTCCTAAGTTGATGCGCTGTTCAAAATAATTGGTAATTTTTTTATTTGCTTCTAAAATAAAATATTTGTAGTGGATAAGTTATCTAAAAAATAAGAAAACTCCACATATTTTTTAAATAAATGATAATTTTTACAAACTTCATCAATTTTAATTACATAATTGCAATCACTATTTTAAGAGCATCACTACCTTGCAATGGTTAATTAGGCCCGTATGTATACATGTCAACTTGAGCTTAGTGGTGAATCTAGTATATAGGTTCGTGGTTACAATGGTACTCAATTTGAAAAAATAATCATACTTATATATTAAAAAAAAGATGTAGACTATTAATTTGAATTATAATCTTGCCATTACAATCATATAATAATAAGAAGGGGAAAAAATTGTTCGTCAATTGGGATTTTAGAATTGAGAGAGATAAAAGCAACACTTGGGAACTTCAGGTTTTTATTTTATTTTATTTGTAAAAAAATTCACATTATAAGTATTTTTATTGTTTAGCCCTCAATTTAGGTCATTATTGAATTAGTTTATTAATGAGTTATTTGACGTTACTTGTTGGTAAATTAGAATTTGTGTTATTGTACGTAGGTGAGTGTGTGAAATTAGTTGATTATGTAATTTTTTATTTTTAAGTTGTTGGAGATTGTCATATTAATTTTGAATTTATTTCTTTTTATATGATTGTGTTCTTATCATTTAATACTCATCCAATTGGGAAATGAGGAATGATGGTTATAAATTGAAGAAAATCAAGATAATTAGAACATTACACGATCTTCGGCAATTTATGTACAAATTGAAGAAACTAAAAGAGTAGGTCTCCTATGCAACTAGTATATGAATCTTAGATCCATGCATTCAGGTCGGGTCGGGTCGGATCTTTATTTTCTCTAACATTTATGTTATGTTAGTTATACATTTATGTTATACTAGTCATACCTTTATGTCCAGATTTCATAACCTTAGTGTCATACTTTAACTTTTAAAAAAAAATTTGCTAACCTTTATACTATGTTAGTCATACATTTATGTTATATTAGTCATACTTTTATATACAAATATCATACATTTATGTAATACTTCAACTCAAAAAAAAAACTCTAATTTCGGCACAAGTTGTACATGTTTACCTTTATATGATATTACTCATACATTTATGTTATATTATTTATACCTTTATAACAATATTAACATACATTTATGTAATATATAAATATAAATCTAACATAACTAAAATGTATGACTAATATAATTAAAAGGCATAAATGTATTAATAGTTGTCTGAAAATATGTTAAGATACAAATAAAAATCTAAAAGGTATGTTTAATACTACGTAAATATATGTTTAACACTACATAAAAGTATAACACTTGGGATCGAATTTGAGCGAATTTATGCGCGATCTTATGACGCATACGGATATGTGGCTGCACGTGGGGGGCAAATATACGGTTTCAGATATGTACAATAGATGCACAAAAGTTTTTGTCAAACTAAAATGCCAAGGAACTTTTTCGTTCATTAAGAGAAAATGAAGTTTCTCAACGATAGTGAGTCTCCTTCCAGGGATGTGTTCATGCAAAATCACGATGATGATGATGTTGTATATCATTTCAAAAAAAAAAAAAATGAAGAATCGACAGATCCAATTATAACTTGTAGTTATAACTTTTATATGAATTATATGTCATATCTATTTTATTTATATATTTTGATTGTACATATTTAAATATGAATCAATATTTAATGATGATGATGATTATATTAATTATAATAATTTTAATAATTATTATAGTTATTTTAATAATAATAATAATAATAATATTATTATTATTATTATTATTATTAATATATTGAACGTAGCCTCATTTTTGAAATGTTAATCATTGCAATAAAGGAAAAATTAAGAAAAGGAGTGATTTATGTGGCAATATTTGTTTTGATGATTTTCTTTTTTTCACAATTTAGCTCTTAATACAGGATCATTCAAATCGGGTTTTTTTGTTATTGGGATAGGTGAATTCTTATAGATCCATCCCCCGAAGGAACCGGACATGATAATTTTTTATCATCCGGCTCGAGTAAGACTCAAAAGAACCAAACGAATCCGTAAAAAATCTATGTGTTGGATATATCTACACATATGAATGATTCAATGTAAGAAAAATTTGACTCTTTTCCGGAATTGCAACTATCGAATTGGGCTCTAAATCTAAGTAAATACTCAATACCCAAGTTGGCTTACAAAGTTGATCATATCATGATCAAGTGCTTTTTGGGTTGTCTTAGACTTTACGATTACTATGTTATCTCCAAAATAGTTGGAGATACACACAAAAGGTTTACTTGTTACTAATTTAGTCTAGCCTATAATTTTTCTTTAGATCTCTTGTTTCACCCCGATAGTATTATCG